>ML663012.1:3262378-3283350 GCA_007570785.1 Antilocapra americana
AAATTAAAACTACAGCACGACATACCCCAAATTAAACTACAACATGATATATTCCTTCATCCATCCATACAAACGTGTAACACAAAAGTGCACATGCGATTCTTGTTCAGGATTTATTGTTAAGGTTGATCTGGATTATTATCATTACATTAAACCTCAATAAAGCATCATCAGGCAGCTGCAAACATGACAGCCAAACTCAACATAACCCAAGGCTGCTCAAACACGAGAACTTTGTCAAGGCTAAAACGAGTTTCTGCAGGTCTGTATCTGCACCCAAGACCCACACTCAGGAACTGCCACTGATGGCATCAAACACAGCAGGTGATCAGGACCAGCTCTATTCACATGCGTTTTTCTGTTTTCACAGCAGATGAGTGGAATAACAAATACAGAAGCAGGTTACATCATCAGTGACAGCTATTGTCTGACCAAGAAAAATACAGTTGTTTTGCCAGACTGTGGTGTTGAGTTTAGGGGTGAACGAGAACATTATTCTCAATTACTTTCTGCACAGCTTGAGATTAAAGATTCTCCCTCAGATGCTGGGGTTGTTCCTCTACAAAAGTCATGACATCAGGGTGAGTCACATTAGATGTAATCTTCTCCACTCGCGCCATGCCAGAATCAGGGTAAGAACGACAGGATAATTTTACAAAATTTATAGACATACCATATCCCTCACCTTGGACAGCATGAAAAGAAAGTTAGTCCATCAGTCATGTCCAACTTTTTGTGACCCCATGGACTGTAGACCACCAGGCTCCTCTGTCCATGGAATTCTCCAGGCAAGGATACTGGAGTGGGTAGCCATTCCCTTCTCCAGGGGAAATTCCTGACCCAGGGGTAGGAGCCAGGTCTCCTGCATTGCAGGTAGATTCTCTACTGAGTCACCAGGGAAGTCCTCACTGTAAATGAGGTTGGTACACATTTACGCACTCACTGTCTTCACAATGTGAGGAGAATGTTAACCCAACAAGAGAATCCAGCAGGTCTGACAAGGATAAAGTGCGTATCCTGAAGGTCCACTTTAGACCCAGTTGCAAACAGATTGGGTAGTCACTACACTGGCCTGGTCAAGCTATGAGAGTAAAGAAAGACACATCGTGTGCAAGAATTTGTTCTTGTTGTTTAGTTCCCCAGTCATGTCGGACTCTCCCCAAGGTCAGAGCCAAATCACAAATGCTTAAAGTAGATCTACAGAACCCCCAGAACTCTACACCTCTCAGCAACTCCAAGATTTCAGACTCAGGATAGTATTTTCCAAATACTCCATGTTCAGTTTCTCTTGACTATGAAACACCTCATGTTTATTAAGAATGAGGAACAATCTAATGGAAAAGGATGACTCTACAACTAACTTCTTACATTCGTAAAGTGTCTCTCCACAGTGAGATTATAAGTGAACATTATTTAGCAGAACTAGAACTTATGCAGGAAAAGGTGCATTGGATGTCTTCAATAAATAACCATGTAAATCTCTAAGAACAAGTTAAAATTACTCTTTTTCCTAAAGTATAAACGGTAAAAAATAATAAAACTTACCCACATAGCTTAAATCAGTAGGATTTCTATCTACTGCAAGATCTCCCATATTTAAAAAATATAAATTTCACTGAGGAAAGAATGAAGGCTGTCCATGCCTCGTAATATTATAATATGGCTTCACTGTTTTTTTTAAGTTTATTTATTTATTTGGCTGCCTTGTCTGTGGCATGTAAGAACTCTGTTGCTGTGCATGGACTCACCAGTTGCAGTGTGCAGGCTCAGTATGTGTAGTGCACAGCCTTAGTTGCTCTGTGGCATCTGGGATCTTAGTTCCCCCAGTAGGGATTGAACTCGTGTCCACTGCATTGCAAGGCAGGTTCTTAACCACTGGACCACCAGGGAAACCCCCACTGTGACATCTTAAATACCAGTTGTGAGACTGACGTCTTTCTCACATTCTTAACATTTGTAGAGCAGCTCCCAAGTGTTGACCTTTCATATTGTTGACGTGAATCAGAAAGACAAAAAGCTTTCCTCTGTGCCTTACGTTTATAGGGCTTCTCTCCAGTGTGAATAGCCTTGTGTGTGATAACGGATGAACTGGTACATGTTTTCCCGCATATATTACACTTGAAAGTCTTCTGCCCTGTATGAGCTCTGAAATACCTAAGAGAATTCCCTGGCAGTCCAGTGGCGGTTACAGCTCCATGCTGTCACTGCCAAGGGCCCAGGTTTAATCCTTGGTTGGGGAACTAATACCCTACAAGTTGCATGGTACAGCCAAAATGAATAAATATCATTTCAAAAATGCTCAGAAAGAGTTGAAGCAGCAGTAAATGCCTCCCTGCATTCTGAACATTTATACGGTATCTCACCAGTGTGAACACACTTGCGAATGGCAAAGGGTGAAGAATTGGCAAATCTTTTCCCACACTTATTACACTCTAAAGGCATCTTTCCATTGCGAGTTCAAAAATATTTAGTAAAGGACTTCCCTGGTGGTCCACTGGTTAAAATTCCACCTTCCAATGCAGGGAACTTGGGTTCAATCACTGGGAACTAAGGTCCCACATGCTGTGGGGTGCAGCCAAAATTTTTTTTTAAATGTTTCATAAGATATGAGAAAGCAGCAAGGACTTTTCCACATTTGTCACATTTCAATGGCCTCTCTTCAATGTTGTTTTATATGGTAAGAAAGGCTTGAGAAGTGAGAAAAGGTTTTTCCACATTCTTTACATTCATATGGTTTCTCTCCAGTGTGAGTTCGTTTGTGTATGATAAGATATGAAGAAGTAGTAAATGTTTTCCCACACACATTACACTCAAAAGGCTTCTCTCCAGTGTGAGTTCTAAAATGTATAGTAAGATATGAGGAATTAGCAAAGGCCTTCCCACATTTGTCACATTTAATACTCTTCTGTGCAGTATGAGACTGTAAATGTCTAATAAGGTGGGAAGAAGAAGCAAAGGCTTTCCCACATGTGTCACATTTAAAAGGCCTCTCACCAGTGTGAATTTTCATATGCCGAGTAAGGCCTGAAGATCGAGTGAAGCTTTTTCCACATGCATCACACTTAAAAGGCTTCTCTCCAGTGTGTGTTTTCATATGTTCAGTAAGGCCTGAGGATCGAGTGAAGGTTTTCCCACAAATGTCACACTTAAAAGGCTTCTCTCCAGTGTGAGTTTTCATATGTTCAATAAGGCCTGAGGATCGAGTGAAGGTTTTCCCACATTCTTTACATTTATAGGGTTGCTCTCCAGTGTGACTTCCCATGTGAATGTTAAAGGGCATAGAATGTTTGAAGTCTTTCCCACATTCCTCACATTTGTAAGGTTTTATTACTGTGTGAATTTGACGGTGAACACGAAGGTATGAGGATACTTTAAAGGCTTTCCCACAATCCTTGCATTTGTAGGGTTTTATTCCAGTGTGAATTCGACTGTGAACACGAAGGTATGAGGACAATCTAAAGGTTTTCCCACATTCCTTACATTTGTACGGTTTTATTCCAGTGTGAATTCGAGTGTGAACAAGAAGGTATGAGGAATACCTAAAGGCTTTCCCACATGTGTCACACTGAAAAGGCTTCTCTCCAGTGTGTTTTTTTATATGTTGTCTATGGCTTAGGGATGCAGTGGAGACTTTTCCAGAGTCCTCACATCTGTAGCGTTTGTTAGCAGTGTGAGGTGGCACATGTGCAAGAAGGCTTGTTGAGTGAACAGAAGTTTTTCCACATTCCTTCCATCTGTAGAGCTTTTCTTTATTATAAGCTCTCATTTGTGTCTGAAGGTAAGACTGATTAACAAAGGCTCTCCCAGCATCTCTGCATTTTAAGGCTTTTTCTTGTATGTTAGATTTCCAGGGTACAATATCTGGAGTCAGCATGACAGTTTTTCCACACTGATTAAACATGGAATATTTTTCTCCAGTAAAGGATTTGTTGTGCAGAGTAAGGAAGTTTTTCCCATACTGATTATCTTCATAAGAGTTCCCTCCATTTTGAGTACTCCTGTGTGTCCTAAGGCATGAGTTGTCACTGAATTCTTTCCCACATTGCTCATTGTCATAGAGTTCTTGTACATTATGGCCTCTTGCCTGTGGAGAAATGGAAGGATGATGATTCAGAGATTTCTCAGACTCATTAACTCCTCCTACCCATCTCAAAATAGAAACATTATTATAATGAGGATGAATGACTTATACCATCTCCATTACACTCATACCATTCTTGCCCTGTTGATTTATTTCAATTCAAATGATGAAATCCTTCTGAAAGAATGATGTGCCATATACTCTCATCCTAAAAGAGTTCTATAGGGAACTTCCTGGTGGCTCAATGGTTAAGAATCCGCCTTCCCATGCAGAGGATGTGGGTTCAATACTTGGTCACTGAACTAAGAGCCCATGTGCCATGGGGCAACTGAGTCAGTGCGCCACAACCAGAGAGAAAGCCGACACACTGCAATGAAGACCCACAGTGGTCAGATAAATAAGCAATCAAAATAAAGTGGGGGATTGGTTCAAGATGGTGGAGAAGAAGGATGTGCACTCTTCTCCTGTGAGAACACTGAAATTGCAACTACCTGTTGAACAGCCATTGACAGAAAGATGCTGGAACCTATCAAAAAACATATACCCCAAGTCCAAACACAAAGGCGAAGTGGCAACAAGATGGTAGGAGGAGCGCTACCACGACAAAATCAAATTGCCTACCCATTGCATAGGTGCCTCACACTGGAAAACAATAACACCAAGTAAGTTCTCGCACTGTTCTGAAGGGAGGTGCCCTTGGTGTAAGCCCTCTTGGAGGTCACCATTAACCTTACCATAGAGCCTGTAGACTCTGGGACTGGGCTGCCTCAGGCCAAACAACTAACAGAGAGGGAGCACAGCCCCACCCATCAGCTGACAATTGGATTAAAGTTTTACTGAATAAGGCCCTGCCAATCAGAGCAAGACCCAGTTTTTCCAACTGCCAGTCTCTCCCATTAGAAAGCTTACACAAGCCTCATAGCCTTATCCACCAGAGGGCAGACAAAAGCAGAAAGAAGAACAATTCCCCAGCTGTCAGAACAGAAACCACATCACAGTAAGTTAACCAAAACAAAAAGGCAAAGGATTATGTCTGAGATGAAGGGACAAGATAAAGCCCTAAGAAAACAACTACATGAAATAGATATGCAACCTTCCAGAAAGAGAATTCAGAACAGTAATAGTGAAGATGGTCCAGGATCTCTGAAAAAGAATGGGGAAAATATAAGAAATGTCTACCAAAGACTTAGAAGGACTAAAGAACAAACAGAGGTGAACTAGAAGATACACTAGAAGATATCATAGCAGAATAACTAGATAGGATAAGTGACCTGTAAGACAAAATGACAGAAATCACTGGCACAAAACAGAATATAGAAAAAAAACAAAAATTAAGACAACCTAAGAGACTTCTGGGATAACTAAATGCACCAAAATTCACATGATAGGGGTCCCAGAAGGAGGGATCTGAGAAAATATTTGAAGAGATAATAGCTGAAAACTTCCCTATCATGAGAAAGGCAATAGTCAATCAAGTCCAGGAAGTGCAGAGAATCTCAGGCAGGATAAACCCAAGGAAGAACACACCACACGTAGTAATCAAACTGACAAAAATGAAAGACAAAGATATTAATAGAATATTAAAAGCAACAAGGGAAAAACGTTGCTTTTATATACAAATAATACACAAGGGAACTCCTGTAATGTTATCACCTGATTTCTCAAAAGAAATTCTATAAGCCAGAAAGGAATGGCATGACATATTAATATTTAAAGTGATGAAAAGGAAGAATGTACAATCAAGTATACTCTACCCAGCAAGACTCTCATTCAGATTTGACAAAGAAAAGTTTTATAGACAAGCAAAAGTTAATGAGAATTCCGCACCACTAAAACCAGCTTTACAACAAATGCTAAAGGAACTTCTCCAGGAAGGAAACACAAGCAAAAGAAAATGCCTACAAAAAATAAACTTGAAACAATTAATAAAATGGAAATAGGATCCTACATATCAATACTTACCTTAAATGTAAATCGGTTAAATTCACCGACCAAAGCAGATTGGCTGGGTGGATGAAAACATGTGCATATATGCCCTTCCATTTACCACATCACTCTATTTAACCACCTAAATTGTATGTAATTCTTTTATATTGTTGGGTTAATCATGTGTCCATTATAGCTTGCAACTGTCTTTTATTTTTTGTCTGGCTATTAGTTGTGAAAATTGATAAACATCCTTTACTATTGTGATTATGTAGCTATTATTCATTTTAACACCATTGTATCATAATTGGTCAACAGGAAATAACAGAATTCTATATTACTGAAATTACCACTTAATAGAAAAACCTGTAACCACTTTTGAAAATCCAGGTGACTTACCCATGAATCATCTTGGAATTTTTTTAGAAAATACAAATGCCCAGGTATTGTTTTTTTCTCCAAAGCTCCAGACGTGATTCTAATGAGCGGTCATGTTTAAAAATAACTGAATTATTATGATGAGCTTTTACTTTTATATAATTTCCTTCTTTTTCATATTCAGTGCTCCCATTTCACTTAGTATGTTTTCCAGTTTTTTTGTTGTTGTTCTTTCTCAAGCCTTTATTAAGTGTAGTAGAAAAGCTTTTGTATACATATATATACATAAATGGTATGTATAATATATATTTTAGAAAACTTACAAATTTTTGATTAGCTGAAAAATTTATGACATTTTGGTTCTACATACTTAAGTATAATACAATACTAGATTTCTATATTCACTCAAAACTCTGATATAGATCCATTTATTCTAGCATCTAGTATTACTGCTAAAAACCAAGAAAGCTTACTATTTTAGTTGTTCTGAATGAGGCTTGAAACGTTTAATCCAATTCTGAGAATATAAAGAAATACTATGTTGCTAAAAAAAATTAACATGTGATACAATAATTATCAATTAAAGTACAGATTTTATTCAAATTTCACAGAATTTTATGCTAGTGTCCATTATTTGTTTTCATACTTTATTCAAGATTCCATTGTATTTAGTTGCATTGAGCAACCTCAGCTGCATGCAATAAGTTCTGATAAATTATCTTCTCATTTTTATTGCTACTAATATTTTCTAATTTTCCTTCTTATGACTTTTTAGCTACACCTATCATTTGAAAGTGGACATTTAATTTCCAAATACATGGGGATGCTAAAGTATCCTTGATATTAATTTCTCATTTAAATGTTTTCTTCTCTGCCATCACCTGTGTTTTTTTAGTCTCTGAAATTTACTGAGGCTTTCAATGGCTAAATTAAAGATCTCTCTTGGTAAATAGCACATTGCACTTGAAAATATGGTTATTTTTAATTATCTTTTGATATTGATTTCTAACATAATTCCCTACAGTGACAAGAGAACAGACACTATGATTTCAATACTCTTAACAGCATGAAATTTCTGCACCTTTTTTTATGTCCATGGATATCTTCTAGTGTCTCCTGGTTTATAGTCTATGGGAACTTGAATAGAATTTGTATCCTGCAATTGGGTGAAAATTGTATAAATCTTAATTATGTTGAATTGGTTCATAGTATCTTTAAGGTCTACTATAGCCTTCTACTTTTCCTCTGTTCACTCTATTAATTTTTGAGAGTTGATATTGAAACTCTACTAAAAACCTTAATTTTTATACTTGAAACAATAATTGCAGCATGCTGCTGCTGCTGCTGCTAAGTCACTTGATGGCAGCCCACCAGGCTCCCCTGTCCCTGGGATTCTCCAGGCAAGAACACTGGAGTGGGTTGCCATTTCCTTCTCCAATGCATGAAAGTGAAAAGTGAAAGTGAAGTTGCTCAGTCGCGTCCAACTCTTAGCGACCCCATGGACTGCAGCCTACCAGGCTCCTCTGTCCATGGGATTTTCTAGGCAAGAGTACTGCAGTGTATAAATGTAGTATATATATGTAACTTTGTTCTATATTTTCCAAGTCTCCTGTAAATGTGTTATCATTCTTTCATACTCTAAAAAATAAAACAAAAAACACAAGAAAAAAATAAACCTGTTTCTTAAAAAAGAAAAAAGGCTTCTATACAGCTTCACTGAATTGTTTTAAAAACTCCATGTCTAATTTATATAAGTGAGAATGATTCCTTGTGGAAATTTTGAAGCAACAAGTATCAACCTAGGGATAGGATATCCCCAAGCTAGTCATAATCAGAATTCTTTGAGAGACGTTGCTATCTCCAGGATGAATGCCTTTGATCTCAAATATCTATCACTTGTGCTCATATTCTAACGAAAATCCTAAAAGTATCTCAATGTGGAAAATAAGAAATATTTTTTGAAACCTAGTGACCTTACCTTTTGTATCCCATTTGACATTTTTTCACCAAAAATATTCTGCTGAATTCCTGAGTCTTTGGCTTTAAGTTGCATTCCCCACTCTAAAAGAGAATGACAAATTTAAGACTTTGCAAAAAGAAGTGGATGTTAAATGAGGTAAAAACAATAAACCTCAGTTGTATGTTTTTCCAAATTAAGCATATCTTTTAAAAAGGCAAGATAGATTTGGGGGGTTTGATTATGTCAAAATTAAGCAGTAATATATGTATATGTAGTCAAAATTCAGCATCTGATTTAAAAGACAAGTCTTTGAAAATTAAATATGAAGGAAAGAGATAGAATATTATCAGGGAACATTCTGGACAAAGAGTATACATCAAAATGTTAAAACTAAAGTAGAAACAAAAGGTTATTTTATGAGATCATTGGAAATTCTGATTAAATGGAAAAATTAAGTACATATGAAGGGCTTCCCAGGTGGTGGTAGTGGTAAGGAACCCGCCTGCCAATGCAGGAGACATAAGAGACATGGGTTCCATCCCTGGTCAGGAAGATCCTCTGGAGGACGGCACTGCAGTATTCTTGCCTGGAGAGTCCCATGGACAGAGGATCCTGGTGGGCTACAATCCAGAGTCACAACGACTTGGACATCAGTAAAGTGACTTAGCACTCATATACAAGCACATATGAGAAGCTGAGGAAGGTACAGAGCATCAGAAACCAATGACCTCAGCCTTCTGAGAGAAAAGCACATCTTAACAAGCTGCCTCCTTATAAAGTAAAAACACACTGAAATGTTATTAATATGGAAAGTTCTTTACAATCACTCACCTTGGAGGACTCCTCTCTCCATAGTACTCAACTCTTCTTCTTCCAACCAAGAGATCAGAGTGGGTTTGAACACCTGATATCCTGTTCATGAGCAAAGATCTATTAATAGAAACAGCCCTCCAAACAAGACAAACCTTCCCATGAATAAGGTCCAGTGTCTAGTCAGGTCATTAGAAAGAATGTGGTACTAATAATATTCCAAAAGAGATATAAAGGTGAATAGCTCCTCTTTCTGTGTCTCAGAGGGATCATCTCTCTGGCCCCTGAAATACACGTTCAGACCCACATGTACACTTACAAAGCCCTAAGACTTTTATTAAAGTGGGAAATGAAGTAAATGCAAAAAGAAATATTCATTCTCATGGAGAAGCCACTAAACCAGTGGTTCCCAAATTTTGGTGTTTATGAGAATCATGTCCAGTGCTTGTTAAAACACAGACGACTGGGCCCAAATTCCACTGTTTCATTCACTACGCCTCAGGTGAACAATTGAGAACGCACATTTCTAAAGGAGTGATAGTAACACTGTTAGGTCTAAAACCATATTGTTACAGAAACCATACTGGGTTAAAACTCATCCATGTAGAGACAAACGTCTGCTAGCTTCCACTGTGTTCAGATTGAGATCACTCATCTCGGAACACAGACGGTTCAGCACGTATATGCCTGCTTCCTAAGGGGCTACAAGAATGATGGGCTCTACCTGCTGTGGTCAGGTTCTTGTAGTTCTCCAGCATCACATCTCTGTATAGCTTTCTCTGAAAGGGGTTCAGTAAAGCCCACTCTTCCTGGGTGAAGTTCACAGCCACATCAGCAAAGGTCACTGAGTCCTGAACCATCATACACATACTAGCTTCAGTAAAGTAAGACCTTCAACAGTGTTCAGTGGGGAATGAAGTAGGAAGACTCAATATCAATAGAGGGCTTCAAGTTCTCTCATCATCTCCCCCAGGACACAATAGTCTTCTTTCTATCTACACTCACTTCTGATCAATATGGAACCAGCAACACAATTCTAAGCAAATTACAGATATTTGTACAAGTTGATGAATAAATAAATTCACTGAGAAATACACACTCTCATTCCTTATCATGTCAGAACAATAGGCAAAAAACCAAAACAAAACAGGGAGTCACAATCATGAGACAATATCAGAAGGTAATTATTGAAATATTATGATTATTCAGAGCAATCCCTCAGCAATATGAGAGCTTCCACTTTGGGAGGCAATTCAACAGGGATTCAGACAGACTTTATTTAAGTAGCTCAAATGTGTTCATCTGGTAGATGCACTAGGTCATTTTGTACAAGGACACACTTTCTTCTTACCTGAGAACAATTTCTCAAACACTCAGTTACCATCCTGTTTGCCTCTATCTTTTCCTCAGGAAGGCAGAAAGAGTCCTTAGTAAGAACACCTAGGAGAAGAAAGAAGGCATGAGCACCCAGAATTGATCATAATTTCCATAGTCCTTGCCTGGAAGTCATTCCACTTTAGCTCAAAATTCCCAAATAAACCTGCACACTCAGAAAATCTCACAGAGAGGAAAGTTGGTCAAATAGGAGGACACTGAGCTCACATCCCTCTTAGGAACAAATTAAAAAGTACATCCACATGTGGAGCAACTCTCACTGAAAACAAACTGGACATCAGCAGAAAGATGCTTCCAAAACCAAGTCTGTAAAAAAGGTCCCCACAGAGTCAGGTAGGAAAGGAGGGGAAGTGGTTGGGGGTCCACCAGGAAGGGGACACAGAAGAGGAATATCATGGGCTTGGAGGTTTGAACCACAAATTGGACACTGCAAACCTGTGGTCTGACATCAGGAAGACAAGTTCCCTTAGCTGGTTTGAAAACAAGTGGGACTTATAGGAAGGCTATAAGAATCCAATACTCTACTCCTGATGAGAGTGCACAGTTTGCTTACTCCCAGGAACAAGGTGGAGGAAGCAGGCTGAACCTGCCTGAAGCTCAGGTCAGTTTCCAACCAGGGAAGAGTGTTTGCTGCCACGGAAGAGTGTACACCTGGGGGATGAACCAGATTTGGACCCAGCCCCTCAACTGAATGGGGTGAGGGAGGCTACTGCTGGCACTGGTGGAGGTGGTGGGTCACGAGTTGTCTGGATCTTTGACTGGGCTTCCTGGACAGTCTCAGTGTGTGTCTGGCACACAACAAACCTCCTGCTCTAGCTGCTGAGAGAAAAGAGTGCATACTTGGAGGGAAAAAAACCAACTCAGATTCAAGAGTCAAGGCTTCTGCTTCCAGCACATTGGGACCTTCCCCTGCCCCTGCTGACAGGACACTGACAGCCACTGGGCACAGGAGTAGAAGCAGCCCACACAGAGCTCTGGCTCTAGCCTTTCTATCTCCAGCCCAACTCCATTTCTATCCCCAGCTATCACCCAACAAGGTGACAGCTGCCAAAACACCCTGAGGAAAGACATAACATGTGCTCACTTTGTTTTTAAAATTTTATTTATTTATGGCCACTCCACACAAGTTGTTGGATCCTAGCTCCCTGACCAGGGATTGAACCCAACCCCCTGCAGTAGAAGCACAGAGTCTCCGCCACTGGGCCACCAGGGAAGCTGCCCTGTGCTTACTGTAGATCCAGCCGCCAATCAAAGCTATGGGGTACACGAAGAACGCAAAAGGGTCATCCCACAAAAGGACACACCTTCAAAGATGGGATAGGCAACTGTTTCACTTAATTTCATAGCACAGAGAAAGTTAAAATAAAACGAGAAGACAGAGAATTTGTTTCAAATGAAAGGACACACACACACAACACAGGCAACTAATTCAAGGAAGATAAATATAGCAAGAGGTTAAAGCAGTAGTAATAAGAATGCTAACTGAACTTGGGAAAAGAAAGAAAGAACACAATGAGAATTATAACTAGAAAATATAAAAAAGAACCAGTCAGAAGTGGAGAATACAGTAACTGAGATGAAAAACACACTAGAAAAGATTAACAGTAGATGGGGTTACATAGAATGTATAACTGATCTGGAAAATAGAGTAACAGAAATCACTCAAATCAGAAAAATAGGAAGAAAAAACAAATTAAAAAAATTAGGACAGTTTGGGAATTCCTTGGTGGTCCAGCGAGCGTGGCTGAGCACTTTTACTGCTGTGGGCCTGGGTTTGATTCCTAGTCGAGGAATTAAGTATCTTCAAAGCCGCTGCTGCTGCTGCTAAGTCGCTTCAGTCGTGTCGGACTCTATGTGACCCCATAGACGGCAGCCCAACAGGCTCCCCCATACCTGGGATTTTCCAAGCAAGAACACTGGAGTGGGTTGCCATTTCCTTCTCCAATGCAGTAAAGTGAAAAGTGAAAGCGAAGTTGCTCAGTCGTCTCCGACTCTTAGCGACCCCATGGACTGCAGCTTACCAGGCTCCTCCACCCATAGGATTTTCCAGGCAAGAGTTCTGGAGTGGGGTGCCATTGCCTTCTCCTTCAAAGCCACAGGGTGGGGGTAAAAACAAAAAGAACAGTTTAAGGAACATCTGGGACAACATGTTGCATTCTAACATTCTTATTGGAAGGGTCCCAGAAAGAGGACAGAGGAAAGGGTCAAAATGTATTTGATGAAATGATGGTTGAAAATTTCCTGAACCTGAAGAAGGAAACAGATATCCAGGTGCAGAAAGTACAGAGTCCCTAACAAAATGAATCCAAAGAGAGCTGTACAAAAATATATAATAATAAAATGCAAGAGCTAAAGAGAAAATTAATTCTAAAGGCAGCCAAGAGAAAAACAAAGAATCACATACAAGGGTCCCCTTTAAGGCTATCAGCTGATTTTTTCTGCAGAAACTCTGCAGAATAGAAGGACATAAAACATTTAAAGTGCTGCAAGGGAAAAACCTACAACTTAAGATACTCTACCCAACAAGGGTATCATTCGAAACTGAAGGAGAGAAACTTCTCAATCAAGCAAAAACTAGAAGAGTTCATCTGTACTAAAAGAACCCAAAGAGAAATGTTAAAGGGTCTTCTCTAAGTAGAAACAAAAAGGCTACAACAAGAAGAAAGAATGTATAGGAAAGGATAATCCCACTAGTAAAGGTAAATACATAGTAAAGGCTGTGGACCAAGGGTTTAAGTAAGCTAGCGTGAAGATTAAAAGTAACTACAAGAATCATTTAGGGGATAAACATAAAAAACAACATTGAAAACAAACAATGTGGAAGAATGGAGCAAATAATGTAGAATGTGCTTGAAATTAAATGACTATTAGTTTAAAACAAGTAGATCTAGTTAAAGGTCAACATATGAACCCCATGATAACCACAAAGTAGTAAAGCTAAAGATAGACACAGATTGAAAGTGAAAGGATAGAAAAAGATATCCCACACAAAGGCAAACAAACAAAAATCTGAAGTAGCATTACTCACAGCAGACAAAGAAGTCTTCAAAACAAAGTCTAAGCAAAAGACAAAAAAAGGCATTTGGTAATGATAAATGCATCAATACAAGAGGATACAACATTTGTTAACATATATGGCTTAATACAGGAGCACCTAAATAAATAAAGCAATTACTTTCATAAAGGGAGACATTGCCCATAATACAGTAAAAATAGGGAATTTTAATGCCCAGCTTATATCAGTGGACACATCATCAAGACAGAAAAGAAGTAAGAAAACAATGGCACTAAAAGACATTCCATCCCCAAACAGCAAAATAAATATTCTTTTCAAGTACACATGGAATGTTCTCCAAGAGAGATAACATGCAAGCTCAACAAATTTAGAAGGATAGAAATTATATTAAGGATTTTTTTCTGACCACAATGGTATGAAACTAAAAATCAATTACAGGAAGAAAAATGGGAAAAGAATAAGCATGTGAAGACAAAGCAACATACTACTACAAAACCAATGGGTCAATGATGAAATCAAAGAGGAAACTGGAAAATACGTTAAGACAAATGAAAATAGAATCAAAACTTCACCAAATTTATGGATGCAGCAAAAGCAGTTAGAAGAGAGAATTTTATGACAGTAGGCCTATCTCAAGAATAAGAAAAAACTCAAATAAACAACCTAATTTAATACTGAAAGGAATTAGAAGAAGAGCAACCAAAGCCCAAAGTTATCCGAAGGAAAGAAACAAAAAACACCAGAGAGGAAATAATCTGAGAAAAGATCAGTGAACCCAAGAGCAGGTCTTTTGAAATGATAAATAATGTTGATAAGGCTTTAACCTGGCTCATTAAAAAACAAGAGGAAAAAGGGTACCAAACAAAAGCAATAAAAAATGGGAGAGGAGAAATTACAACTGATATCAGAGATGCAAATAATCATAAAATAATATTATGAAAAAAAAGAATTCTATGAACAGTTATATGCCAACAAATTGGACAATCTAGGAGAAATATATTTCCAGTGTCACACAATCTTCCAAAACTAAATCAGGAATAAATAATCTCAACAGACCAATTACCACTGCTGAAAGTGGATTAGTAATCAAAGCCCTTAAAAACCAAAAGTTCAGGGCAGACAGTTTCACAGGGGAATTCTACCAAACATAAAAAGAAGGCTTAATACTTATTCTTTTTTGCCATGCCACACGGCATGCAGGATCTCATTTCCCTGACCAGGGACTGACCCCACACACAATGCACTGGAAGAGCAGTCTTAACCACTGGCATACCAGGGAAGTCCCTTTAATACTTACTCTTATCATACTATTCTGAAAAATTAAAGAGGTTGGAACACTCCCAAATTCATTTTATGAGACCATCATTACCTGATGCCCAAATCAGAAAATGATAGTACAAAAAAATTAAATTACATGCAAATACCTCTCATGAATATAGATACAAAAATTACCAACAAAATGTTAGCAAACAATTCAAAAATCTATTAAAAAAATCATTCACAATGATCAAGTGGGATTTACTCCAGGGATGCAAGTATGATTCAACACCCAAAAAATCAAGTAATGTGATATACCACATTAACAAAAGGAAGAATAAAAATCACAAGATCATTTCAATAAATGCAGGAAAAATATTTTACAAAACTCAGTACCTATTCATGATAAAGACTCTCATCAAAGCTGGTATGTAGAGAACATATCTCAACATAACAAAGGCCATTTATACAAGCCCCCAGATAACACCATATTCAGTTGAATACAGAAAGTTTTTCATCTAAAATCAGAAGTAAGACAAGGGTACCCACTCTCACCACTTGTACTGGAAGTCCTAGCCACAGCTATCAGATGAGAAAAAGAAATAAAAGGCATTCAGATAAGAAAGGATGCAAAGAGTCAGACACAACTGAGCAACTAACACTTTCACTTTTTCTTTTTCAGATAGGAAAGGAAGAAGGAAAACTCACTATTTGCAGATGACATGGTACTATATGTACATATAAAACCCTAAAGTCTCCACCAAAAAACTAAAATAGATGAATTCAGTAAAGTAGCAAGCAGTATACAAGATTAATATACAGAAATCCGGTGCTTTTCTAGACAATAATAACTATCAGAGACAAAAAGCAAGAAAAAAATTCTATTTAAAAATGCATTAAAAAGAATCAAATTACTAATTTAGAATTTAAAAACTTAACAAAAAAGACCTATACTCTGAAAACTATAAAACACTGAAGGAAATTGAAGATGATATTACAAAGAAGTAGAAAGATATCCCATGCTCGTGGATTGGAAGAATTAATACTGTTAAAATGTCCATACTACCCAAAGCAACTACATATTTAATGCAATCCCCAGAAAAGTACTCATGACAGTTTTCACAGAACTAGAACAGATAATCCTAAAATTTATATGGAACCATAAATACCCAAGTGGTATTTACTCCAATGAAAAGACCCTAAATACCCAACGCAATCTTGAGAAAAAAGAACAAAACTGAAGATATCACATTTCTTGACTTCAGACAATACTACAATGCTGCAGTAATCAAACAGTATAGCACTGATATAAAAAAAGACACATAGAACAGAATACAGAGCCCAGAAATAAACCCACACACTTACAGTCAATTAATCTACAACAAAAAGAGGCAAGAGTACACAATGGAGAAAAGACAGTCTCTTCAATAAATGGTGCTCAGAAAACTGGACAGCTCATGTAAAAGAATAAAACTAGAACATTTTCTCATACTATGCACAAAAAAACTCAAAATGGATTAAAGATCTAAAGGTAAGATCACAGCCATAAAACTCCTAGAAGAAAACACAGGCAGAATAGTCTGTGACATAAATCATAAAAATCTGTTTTTGGATCTGTCTCCAAAAGCAAAGAAAACAAAAGCAAAAATAAACAAATGGGATTTAATCAAAAGCTTTTGTACAGGAAAATAAACCACCAACAAAATGTAAAGACAATTTATTGAATGGGAGAAAAACATTTGCAAATGATATGACCAATAATAGGTTAATATACAAAATATATAAACAGCTATATAACTCAAAATAAAAGAAAAAACAAATAATTCCATTGAAAAATGAAGGGAAGCCTTGAAAAGACATTTTCCCAAAGAACACAGGCAGATGGCCAAGAGTTACATGGAAAGATACTAAACATCATTCATCATCAGACAAAAATGCAAATCAAAACCACAATGATATTACCGCACACCTGTCAGAATGGCTGTCATCAAAAAGACCACAAATCATAAATTTGGCAAAGATGTGAAGAAAAGGGAACCCTTGTATTTTGTTGATGTGAATTTAAATTGGTGCAGCCAGTAGGGAAAACAGTATGGAGACTCCTCAAGAAACTATATGATCCAGCAATTCCACTCCTTTGGGTACATATCCAAAGAAAATGAAAACAGTAATTTGAAAAGATACATGCACCCCAATGTTCATAGCAACATTATGTACATACAGAAGCCAAAATATAGAAGCAACTTAAGTATCCATCAACATATGAATGGATAAAGAAGTTTCACAAAATATTCAGTCATAAAGACAAAGACTGTATGTTATCACTTATATGTGAAATCTAAAAAAATGAAGGAAACTAACAGAACAAAACAGACTCAGAGGTATAGAGAACAAATTAGTGGCTACCAGTGGGAGGGCCAGTAAGACTGGAGTAGGGAATTAAGAGGTATGAACTACTATGTATAAAATAAAAAAGCTATGAGGATAGACTGTACAGCACATGGAATGTAAGTGATATTTTATAATAACTTTAAGTGGAGTATAACAGATCAAAATACAGAGTCATTATGTTGCATACCTGAAACTAACAAACTACTGTGAATAAATCATACTTTAACAAAAAGTTAAAAAAATAAAATCGACATTGCGACTCTGAGATAAACACACACTCAAAACCAAAAACTAAAAAACTCACAAGTACACACTACTGCCATGAAGTACCAGGGAAATCCTCCCATCTGGAGCCAGAGAGATAAATGGTGTGCCATGTTACCCACCAGGCAAACAGTAATGGGTCATTTCACAGGCAAGGAAACATAAACGCTGAGTAGTGTGACTTTTTACTTATCAAGGCAATAAAATACATGAATGGGACTATGCAGCAACTTTACCTCATGCATACATACTAGGAAGCTGTCTTAGAGAACAGCATTCTCTGGCTCATTTCAGGTCCTTTTAAACAAGCAGCACGACTGCTCAGAACCACACCAAAGAAATCTGTATTTTAAAAACAGAACCTAAAGCTGAATCTCTGGGAAAAAAAAAAAAAGCATTAATGACAAATTACCATGGGGCATATGATAGGCTGCTATGCTCCAAGACTGATAGTGAAATTTACATAAATACTTTTCTCTGAATCACGATCACTTCAGGGTAGCCTAAGAATATAAGACTGATAGTGAAATGTGCATAAATACTTTTCTCTGAATCACGATCATTTCAGGGTAGCCTAAGAATATAAGAGGATAGGGCCATCTCCATCTCTCTGAAGACATGGTTATCTGGAGCTCAGTTTCGTACCAAGAACAAATCAACAAATATTAATTATCAGTCATCAATATATTAGTTCTTTCTGTGCAGAGGACATATATGAAAGATACTAAAACTGTATGCTTTACAAGAGTATCAGTAACATCAACTGCCATTTACTGACAACCATCATGTACCAACTATCTCACTAGGACCTTATAAGTCCGTTTTATATTTGGAACAACTTCAGTATTTGAATCTGCTCTTTCAGTTGTAAACTGCATACGGTCTAAACACTAATCTGGACTTCCCTGGTGGCTCAGCTGGTAAAGAATCCGCTTGCAATGCTGGAGACCTGGCTTCCATCCCTGGGTTGGGAAGATACCCTGGAGAGGGGAATGTGCTACCCACTCCAGTATTCTAGCCTGGAGAATTCCATTGACTGTATAGTCCCTGGGGTCGCAAAGAGTCCGACAGGACTGCGCAACTTCCACTTTAAACACTTATCAAGGGATTTCCCTGCTGGTTGAGTGGTTAAAACTCTGCACTTCCACTGCAGAGTGGGTTCAATCCCTAGTTGGGAAAATAAGATCCTAAATGCACACTAATGAAGTATATCTGATAAAAATTTAGGGTGCAGCTAATTTTGGACACTTTAAATGAAGAAAGCAACATAAAACATCTCATTTTAAAAAGATTACATGCTTAAGTAATACTATAGTATATATTAGGCTTCCTTGGTGGCTCACATGGTAAAGAATATGCCTGCAATGCAGAGCCCTGAGCCAGGGAGATCCTCTGGAGAAGGGAGTGGCTACTCATGCCAGTATTCTTGCTTGGAGAACCCTATGGACAGAGGATCCTGGCAGGCTACAGTCCATGGGAGTTTCAAGAGTCGGATATGACTTGAAATACAATGAAGTGTTAGTTTCAGATGTACTCAAAGAAGATTCAGTTACACATATACACACAAGAGCCTTCTGAGATGCTCTTCCAGGGTTGGAATCCTCAACTCTGGCTCAAATAAAGTGGTCCAATTCTTTCTTGGACTAATTTTCGTGGAAAATTACACATATCCTTCCCCCGAATCACGTATATACTAACATCCCACCTCATCTCTTCAAAATAATTTCTCAGAGTTATCTCAGAGGCTGACTCCTGGGCAACAGTCCCCAGTAAAACACTGAATACACTCAACTCTTTCATTTTCAAGTGAACATCTTCATCCTCAACAGGAATACAGCAGGGTCACTAACTTCAAGATAACCAGAAGGTGCAGGGGCCTGAGTAACCTGAATCAAACGGTGGATATTCATGATCTCAAGAACTAAAGTCACAAAGGCGTTCGAATAGGGAAGCACAGTGAATGGCAACACTCCGAAAACTCCCCTTACCGCACGGACGACTGGATGAATGTGGGGCCTTAGCTGCCGACGGATGTAAGAGAGAGGGGCCAGGCCTGCCCAAGGAGACCTTTCGAAAACTCGGACCAAACCTCTCCTTTACCGCGCTCCTTGTTTCCCACAGCCCTTCCTGAACAATGGCCGCACCAAGAACAAGCTGAAACACAGAACGCCCCAAACCACTCCCTCCCAGAGGCACGGAGCCGCCGGCGGAAGACGACCCGGACGGTGACGCCACTTCCGCTTCCTGCTTGGGCCGCGGCGGGGTGGGGTTCTGAGGGTGCGGCTGTCAGTCCAGTTCAGCCATTGCGGAGAAAAGTTGCCGTTTCTCCAAACGTTGCGGGTGAGGGATCTTGCGGTGGCTTCAGGGTTGGGGGCTGGAAAGAGAAACACTCCCAGCGGATGATTTCCGAGGCTAAAACTAGGCCCGTGGGCGGAGCTGCGAGTGGGGGGCGGGACCCATGCCCGGAAGTGATGGGGAGGCCGGACGAGGCGCAGTCCCGGGTGTAGGGGTCAGAAGGGAGAGGGTTAGGGTGGGTCCTCATCCAAATGGATGGTCTTCGAAAGCTTTTGTACCTGTCTGTTCTCAGCTCCCTGGAGCCCTTAGAGTTAGAGTCTCCTATATTGATAAACCTGCCAATCCGAGATATGGTCTATCTCCTCTATTCAATCAATCTCGTATTTAACGTTTATTTTTGCCTTACTTCTTTGTATGAAGTTAGGACACCGTGCTAAACTTATTATTATTATTTTTTAAAGTGTTAGAAATTTTTATTAAAGTTAACATTCCACAAGGTCATACTCATACAAATCAAATGGCAAAAAATTCCAGGCATACAAACTATCATCTGTTAATGTGCCATCTTTTTCTCCAAATGTCAAAAATATTCTTAGTGATACATAAAGTCTCTAGAAAGTCAAGTGTACTGTCCATTTGTGCTGTTAAGAAACCTATATCTTCATTCATTTCATGAAATCCGTGTTAAAAGAACCCTGTCTTGGTTGTATATTACCACAGCACTCTTGTATTAATCCGTTTTTCTCAATTCCCCATAGAGGACTGCCATCTTGATTTCTCAGTGGTAGGGTCCATTTGAAACTCTTCAAGCTGACTGGGTGTAAATGCTTCCACCAACATCTATTTCACTTCGCTGTAGAGGCCCCTTGGGTAATTCAGTTTCAGGATTCATATTTTTGCTATTCAAATTACAGACTATCACAAAGATTTATCCTCAAGGATAAAATTCCATGGTCTCAGTCTTCAAAATGGCATACCTCAAATAAAACAGCGTATTTGTTCAGAATCATCGTCAACCAAATTTAATTTCAATCTTGTAAGTTACCGGGTCCCGACGCCGCGGCCGGCCGCTCCTGGTCGCCCGCACCCCGCTCCCGTGCCGGGCCGCCCGCCGAGGCGCCCGCCCGCGCGCGCCGGGCCGCCGGTGCCCCGCGGAGCCTCGGCGGGCGCTGCCGCGGGGGCGCCTTCCGCGTCGCGGG
>ML663012.1:3283905-3314631 GCA_007570785.1 Antilocapra americana
CACACACACACACACACACACACACACACACACACACACACACACACGGGGTAGTGGATACAATTATGTTTTTCCTCCAGAAAGAGGATCAATTGTCTTTGAAATTCCACCTTCATTAATCAATAAATTCCTATATATACCTAAATCAGGTTTTAGACCCTTCTGTGTCAGTAATATTTACTTATACCTGTATCACACTCTTTTGATAACAACAGATTTATGTTATTTTAAAACCTAGTTGTAAAAACATAATGGAATTTTGGTTCCATTATAAAATACTCTTTGGTTGTTACACCCCCATATTCCTAGACACTTAACATCCATGCTGTCATGATTGCACCTTCTGTCTCTATACATTTTCCTTTTCTAGACATTTCATGTAAATAAGATCATGAAACCTTTCATCAATAATTTTTTCACTTAGTGTATTTTTCAAGATTCATATGTGTTGTAGCATATATAATTTATTTGTATTTCAGAATGATATTCCATAGTATGAATATATTATACTTTACTTATCAGTTGATGACTATTTAGATTGTTTCCACTTTGTGCATATTATGAATAATGGTGCTATGAAAAGCCATGTATATTAAACATATTTTCATTTCTCTTGGGCCTTGATATTAGGGTTATCCAAAGAAACAGAACAAGTGGTATATATTTGTTGTATATATCTCCTATTATTATCTACTAGGGAAGGAAGGAAAACCAAACCAGTTAAGGAATCAAAATAATAATGACTGCTTTTATTGATGACTGCTACTAAATCCCACCACACCTTCCTGAGGTACAACATGATATGTGTCCCAGAACTTTGCACTCAATAGATGAAAAGACCTCAGCTCATGCTTTCTGTGGGCCAGAGATGGTCCTAGAGAGATTAGCATCCCTTTATGTCTGAGTTGCACACTTCTGAATACAGAGCAGATTCCCTCAAATGTCCCATAATTTGGTATCAGAAGTTTCAGGGCAGAAAGCAGGAAGTATTTCGCATGTGCCTGTGGCAGGGTGTCCAGTTGAAGCTGAAGAAAAAAACTTGTCACAACTTCCATTGAAATAATTACAGGAGACATGGCTCAAGTAACAGCTGTAGCAAGAGGATTTTGTAGTGGTGCTTGCCTTACCGTAATAATGCTAGACTGGGTGACTTACACAACGGAAATATATTTTCTAACAGTCCTAGAGTCTGGAAGTTCAACATCAAGGTCCCACCAGGGTTGGTTTCCTCTGAGGCCTGTCTCCTTGTGGGGTCCAGCAGCTGACTTCTCAAAAGCCAATAGACAAGTGAGGCTGGTGGAAAGGGAAGTTTGCTTTACTTTGGATGCTGGCAACCAGCAGGGTGGCAGGGGGAGGGTGGATGCCTAGCAGAAGGCTGACTCCCTGCACTGACAATCAGTGGGCAAGAGCTTTTATAGACAGAGGGAGGGGCCTATATGCAGATATAGTACAGTCAGCTCTGATACTCTCCTTGAAATTGGTCATGTGGTGTCCTAATTAGACTCATCGTGTTTAAATACAGTTAATCTTCAGTTGTAGGATAGGTTTGTTCCCATTTCTTTGATGGCAGTTCTTGGAACTGTGACAGTTTGTATCATGACTATAGTATGGTCATCATGTAGTTAACTTCTTGCTCCTGTTGTGCAGTTCAGTATCTACAAGATACTTCACAGGATACGGCTCAGGATATCATCTATATTAGCCCTTGAGGAGGAACTAAATGTCCTTGACTCTGCTTAATCTGACTATTAACTATTATTACTTGGCCTCCTTTGACAGTTTTCCTTTGTTTCTGCATTTTCTCATTTCTCTGATTAAACTTAGTCTTTGGCTAAAGTTGTTCCACAGACAAAAGGTAGGCTGAGGACGTGGGGGGAGCATAGACCATAAGGTCCTGCTCCATTTCACTTGGATTGCAGATGGCCGTTGTCATGCCGGTCCTGAACTTGGTCCTCCCCTTGTGCAGGTTTCCATGCCTCTCTGTGTGCTCTGACTTCCTCGTCTTATAAGAACACCAGGCTGACTGAATTAAGGTTCACCCTGGTGACCTCAAGTTAAAATTAACTATCTTTTGAAAGGCACTTTCTCCAAATACAGTCACATTGTGAGGCCCTGTGAATAAGGATATCAACATAAATTTTGAGTGAACACACTTCAGTCCATAATAGTACCCAAATAAGTGTAATATTATTGTTAGTCATATGGAAAACACACTGAAAAAGAGGAACCTGATGCTGTCTTGACTGCAGTGTTTTTCTCTTTGTATTCCTTTACACTGCTATTAGATTTGGAATTTCTCCATAGAGACAAAAATTACCTAACAGCTGCATGTCATTAAAAGATATATGGAAAATAAGACATTCTGAGATTAACAGATGGACTGCAGTCATTATACAAATTTTTGATAGTTACAAATGTTCAATTTGTGTAGCTGATGTTTAGTATCTGGCAAAAACCAGAAAAGAAAAAAATTGGAACATTTATCTGCTCCCAAGTTCATTTTTTTTTCTACAAAAGATGAAACCACTTTCTTTCTAAGGCTAATAATAGCAATGATTTGATCGACTCATGCCTTTAAACATTTATTAAATATTATCTTCTAGGTACTGGTATAAGACTTGGGAACAAAATAAAGGCCCAGATTTCATTAAGATTATATTCTTCTGGGAGAAAGGAAATAAAATAATACATAAATAAATGGTAAAACCAGACTCTGATAAATCCTAATAAAACATAATTAGGAAAAATATTTTAATATGTTATTACTTAACCATCTAGAACAATTCCATATGTGGATCTGTTCATGTCATCTATGGTGTTACTCACTCTGATATAACATGTTTGAGGAAAAAAGGAAGGAAGCAAAAATGTAGGTTTGTTCTTGGAAAAGTTCAGTTGGATGTGCCTGTGAAACACCCCACTAGTATCTACTTGGCAGTGGCATGTGTTGGTCTGTTTCTTGGCAGTAGTAGGGAGAAAAACAGGTCAAAGACAGTCGTGCTTGGCTGAGCCTTACTTATGATGTTTCTGTTCTTGGTTTGTCCCTCACTTCCCAAGAAAAGTCATTCCCAATTCCTGACCCCCATTAATCACAAATAAGCTCTCCAGGAGCACTGTCCATGTTGTTGAAGATCATAATCCATGTGGCTAATAGGATTCATTGTAGCGAATCCTGTGCTGTGTTGCTCACTTCTCCCTTCAGAATTAAATTCCCTGGTGGTCCAGAGGTTAGGACTTGGCACTTTCATTGTCATGGGCCCAAATTCAACCCTTGGTGGTGAACTAAGATCCTGCAATCCAGGCAGCATGACAAAAAAAAAGTTCAGTGGGACTTTTGCAATGTCTCTAGAACTGTTATATTTTTGGTGTCCAGGCATCCAAACCTGCAAAAGGCCATACGTGTGTAAAGCTGGAGCACAGAGTCCTTACATGTCTTACCAAGAGTGATATTTCAAGGGTTCACTTCAGCTTCCCATCCTTGATTTCTGCATCCATGTCCTATAAGCTGGAGATACAGCACATTATGCTAGCTGTTGGTTTAGAAGCGTATGGTGCATCCTGTGAAGTATGTATATACCCAGACATGCCTGTGTACTCAAAGGCTTGCACTAAATACCATCGTTCTTATTGAAGTTAAATGTATTCCCATAACTTCCCTTAAATTTTAGTTCTAACCCTCCCATTTTAGATACTCTGTTTATTCTGTTTAATCTTTGAACTCCCCTTTCTTGATAAACTTTACAGATGATTTCTGTTTGTCACATTGTATCTCCTCAGTACTCTCTTCAGCTGAATCTACTTGGTTAATTGTGGCCCCCCGCCGATTGGCATGTGCTGTGCTCAGTCGTATTTGACTTTGTGACCCCATGGATGGTAGCCTGCCAGGCGCCTCTGTCCATGGAATTTTCCAGGCAAGAATACTGGAGTAGGTTGCCATTTCCTCCTCCAGGGGATCTTCCAGACCCAGGGATCGAACCTGCTTCTGTCTCCTGCATTGGCAGGCGGGTTCTTTACCAATAGCACTACCACCTGGAGCCCTCCCTAATATCAATAAAGGATTCCATGTTTTAGTTCTTGTAGGAATTAAACATTCCTTAGGGGATTGAAGTCAAGTCAAAGAATTTCTCCTTGGAGAACATACATTTTTCTCCCACTGCTGCCTACACACACAGTTTTGGCTGAAGTGTTTCCATTTTCTTTTCCTTGTACCCCTATAGAATTCACTAGAACAATGTATTTAATGAGGAGCCCTGAGCATATAGCCCTTGAGATAACGTATACCTGTTGCCCTTTTACTATAATTCTGTGACCCCAGCCTCAGTGAAAACCCAAATGGGTTTCCACAGGACTGACTGCAGATAACAAGAAAGCTTTGCTGATAAGCACCGGAGACGGTGTCCCAGTAAAGGCTGGTGGAGTAAGAAGGAAATGAAGAGAGCCGGTGGGTATTGGGCTTTACCTCTAGAATAATGAGGCTGGGACAGTCCCATAGTTATTGAGTCTATGAAGGGGAAGTCTATAGTTAGCAGGTACTTTAGTTCTCTGTATTAATGTTTCACCTTACCCACCTCATTGTGTCCACAATATCATCTACAAATAATGTAATTATTACTGACATTGGGTACTAATTTCATTGGCTCATTTTTACCATTCTCTTTAAATGTTTAAGAGAATATCGAGGAGTAGACTACCTTGTCCTCTTCATGAATTTCACACGAAGATTTAGTGTTTAATGTAGAATATCCAGTTGGCTCTGGTCTTAAAATGCATATTCTGAACTGACTTAAGAAATGGTCCTTAGCTTCCTTATTTAGTGAGAAGCTCTGTCCTGGCTGCTAACCACAGTGATGGCTCTTACATCCCCTCAAATGCATTTTAGACTGTAATTATGGTTATGATTGCTCTCCACTGACCTATTTTTGAGATAAATTATGATAGCAAACATCCCAGTAATAAGCAGAATTCCATTTCTAGGTAAGAATTACTTGTTCACGATATATTATTCTTTTAAATATGTATGAGTGTACTCTACTATTCTGTGCCTATATTCAGGCACACAGTGGGCTTGGAGGGTCGTTTATGTGTGCTACAGTTGATACTACATGTCTGTCACTTGCCTGTGTTGAGCACCTATATGTGCCAGCACCATATAAGTCACTGGAAACACAATGATGAGCAAAAATGGTCACGACCTCAGATCCACATATAAATATAAAATTATTGACATGAGAGACACATCAAGAAAAATACAGGATACTTGACTTGTGGGCCTCGTGCTCTGTCCTCCTCACCGTCACCCTGTTCTCATCTCACTGGATGCTCACATCCCTTCCATTACCAAGCTCACCAACCCCAGGGCAACTGTGAATTCTGTTCTCAGGCCAAAATGCTTGCCCTTCCCTTATTCCCTCCGATTAGCAATTACCTGTCCCTCTTCTCAGAGCTCAGTATTCTTATTTCAGATAGGTCTTTTCTATCCACCTCTCAAGACTAAATTTGCTCTTAATGATTTTTTCTCTTAATTGTATTCTCGGCAGCTGTTCACCTGACCCTGCCCACTCTCCCTCCTGAGTATACTATTGTTTAGTAAATTCTCACCTCCTTTGGAGGCCACCAGTCCGTTTGACACCAATCACCATGCTAGGCCATCATCTTGTTTGATTTTTTTAACAGAAGCTTTGAACATTTTACATCAAATCTATGGTCTTTTTTTTTTTTTTGGTACACTTAACTGATTTTTGATACAACACATTTGTCCCCAAGAGCGTGTATACCTGAGCTGACACTCTTACACCTGCTTTGTATGTTACTTTAATGGTTTTGTAATTTGGGTTATGCCTCTAATGTGTATTGTCCATATGGATTTCCCTTTTCTTGAAAGAATCCCCCTGGCAGGTGTTAATCTGAAAGAGGGAGCCACAGGGATCATTAATTACAAGTGCTGTGTGGCGATCAAGAGATAAGAGAACTGATGTGATCATAATGATCAGTTCTTTAAACATTTTTTTCTAAATAGTGATATATATATATTATGTACATTATATATAATATATATACATATAATATGGCTGAATTGGTGATTAGCTGTGGCATTTGGGATCTTTAGTTGGAACATGCTAACTAAATTGTGGCATATGGGATCTGATCTAGCTCCCCTGCCAAGGTTCCATCTTGGTAACCCTCTCCACTGGAAGTGTGAAATCTCAACTACCAGGAAGTCCCCAGAATGGTCTTTGATGGCTGCCCCTGTTTAAGGGGAATAATGACCAGTGATGCTCATGCAAGACAGATTTATTGTTAGACACTCACATTTATCAAGTGCCTGCTATTTGTCGTAAGAACCATGCTAGAAAAATTACATGCATCATCTCATTTAATTAACTCATCAGTCTTACAGTGTAGGGGATATTTATTATTCCTGTTGTAGGGGTGAGGTTTTTGCAGCTAAGACAGGTTAAGAAATTGTCAAGGTCACACAGACCTTAAGTTGGTGAACCGAAATTCTCTTCAAGGAACTCTCACTCAAGATCCCATTATCTGAATGACATCCCTATTTGACAAGTTATGTATCAAAAATTTATTAATAATTGTCATAAAAGTAATAGTAATAATAGCAGCCATCACTTCCTGGGATCCTCCTCAGCCACAAGGGTCTTTTTAATTCTCACAAAGAAGGTAATAACGATAACCATGTTTTTTTGATTGAACTGGACCTGGTGGCTTCCCATAGTGCTTTCTCTAGTTGGGGTGAGTAGGGACTACTCTTTTTTTGTGGTGCATAGGCTTCTCATTCTGGTGGCTTCTCTCATTACAGAGCACAGGCTCTAGGTGCATGAGTTTCAGTAGTTGTGGCACATGGGCTTCGTTGCCTCACGGCATCAGAATCTTCTGGACCAGGAATTGAACCCATGTCCAATGTATTGGCAGGTGGATTCTATCCACTGTACTAGCAGAAGCCCCGAGTAATAATACCTTTATAAAAAAAAAAGACAATTTTAATTAAGCATTAAGTGTCACAATAACAGGGAGGATTGTCATAGAATTAATTTTGTCTGAGTTGGGATACCATGTCTTAAAAACTATTATTAAATTATCTGAATGGAAGAGTTATAGAGATTAAAAATTATCATTTAGTAATATTAAATGTCTTTATTCATTTTGCAACTGTCATATTATAAAAATCAGTTTATGTCTATAGCTTCATATAGAATTAGAACCAGTGAATAAACAAGTTCCTGCTGTACAGCACAGGGAACTAAAATTAATATCCTGAGATAAATCATTTAAATCACAATGAAAAAGAATATGTATAATTCACTTATTCACTTTGCTATACAGCAGATATTAACGTATTGTAAATCAACTATATTTTAATAAAAACAAAAGAATTAGAACTTGTGATAGGAGATAAAAAATTTTTCAGCTAAATATTTTAGCTGAAAAAACATTTTAAATACAAATGGTCTACCATTTGACCGAGTGAATCACTATCACAAAGAGGGTAAAGGATATCAACTAGAAGGTAGAATCATAACTGATAACTAGCTGAGTTGCCACTTGGCTGTTAGGTGAAACCCCCATTTGTCTCGTTCCCCAGCAGACACACAGCTACATGGGAGCAGGAAACCATATGGGAGAATCACAGTTTCTCCTCCTGCACCTCTCAGATGATCCTAAACTGCAGCCCCTCCTCTTTGAAGTGTTAGTGTCCATATACCTGGTCACTGAGCTTGGGAAACTGCTCATCATCCTGGCCATTAGCTCTGACTCCCACCTCCACACCCTCATGTACTTCTTCCTCTCCCACCAGTCCTTTGTTGACATTTGCTGTCTCCACCACTGTCCCCAAGATGCTTGTGAACATTCAGTCACAGAACAAAGACATCTCCCACATAGGATGTTTCATTCAGGTTTATTTTTTAAAATGATTTTTGCAGGAATGGATGGTTTTCTCCTGACCAGGATGGCCTATGGTCAGTTTGTGGCCATCGGCCAACCCCTGCACCACATGGTCATCATGAACCCATGTTTCTGTTGCCTCCTGGTTCTTCTGATGTGTTGGTTCATCATTTTCTGGTTGCTCTGATTCATATTCTGTTGAGGCAACTGACCTTCTGTACTGGCACTGAAATTCCACATTTCTTCTGTGAACTGGCTCAGACTAAAACTCCCAAATTGTCTCCTCTTTAATGAGAATGTCCTCTGCAGCAGGAAAACATAAAGCCTTTTCCACCTGGGTCTCACCTCTCCGTGGTCTCCTTGTACTATGGGGCAAGCCTTGGGGTCTATTTCAGTTCTGATATAACCCATTCTTCCTAGAGAAGCTCTATTGCTTTTGTGATGTACACTGTGGTCACCCCTATGCTGAATCCCTTCATTTACAGCATGAGGAACAGGGATGTGAAGGGGGCTCTGGGAAGGTCCCTCAGCTGAGCTGCTCCTTATCTGCGATGAGTCACTGGCCTCAGAACTAAATGGACATCATGAGGCTCAAAGACATGATGTTGTGAAGTTAAATATCTTCGTCCTTTTTTGACCCTAAAAGACATGCTTCATTTCTTCTATTCGCAAAGCTCCTGACATTTACTTGTTGTATCAGTTTCTCAATACCTTCATCAGTAATTCCTTCTTTTCTTTCCTATTTGCAGACCACACATTTCTGTTCTGGGCCGGCTTTCTTAGAACCATTCCAGTGATTTCAAACATTAGATTTGAAGCACTTATGTCAAATGTGGCATGGTTTTCTCCACAATTATCCTCTCAAATGTTGATATTTGTCACCTTAATTTGTTTTTCTGTAAAAGAATAGGAATGAAAAACCACACAATACTGATAATCAGCTTCACACATTAAGACTGTTCTTATTTTTTTATGTGTTGTTGTTCAGTTGCTCAGTCATGTCCGATTATTTGATCCCATGGACTGCAGCACACCAGTCTTCCCTGTCCTTCACTATCTCCCCGAGTTTGTTCAAACTCATGTTTATTGAGTCGATGATGCTATCCAACCATCTCATTCTATTGCTCCCTTCTCCTCTTCCCAGCATCAGAGTCTTCTCCAGAGTCAGCCCTCCTCATCAGATTGTTAAAGTATTGGAGCTTCATCATTAGTCCTTCCAATGAATATTCAGGGTTGATTTCCTTTAGGATTGACTGGTTTGATCTTGCTCTCCAAGGGACTCTGAAGAGTATTCTCCAACACCACAGTTCAAAAGCATCAATTCCTTGGGGCTCAGCTTTCTCTATGGTCCAACTCTCACATCCACATGACTACTAGAAAAACCACAGCTTTGACTAGACGGACCTTAGTCAGCAAAGTGATATGTCTGCTTTTTAATATGCTGTCTAGGTTTGTCATAGCTTTTCTTCCAAGGAGCAAGCATTTTAATTTCATGGCTGCAGTGATCATTTGCAGTGATTTTGGAGCCCAAGAAAATAAAGTCTGTCACTATTTCCATTTTTTCCCCATCTATTTGCAATACACAGAAATAACCATAATAATATTGCTCTGTAATAAGGCATGCTGAATACAAAGGTAACACTTTTCAATTCACCTGGACAAAGTCCAGGAAAAAATTTTTTTAAATATATTTAACAGGTTTATTGAAGGATAATTTATGTATCATGAAATTCAGCCACTGAAAGCATAAAATCAATGGTTTTGGTAAGTTTATAATTATGCAACCTTTAATACAATCTAGTTTTAGAACATTTGTATTACCCTAGAAAGCTCCCTTGCCCCATTCAAAAAACTTGGTGCAGTGTACACTGGAACTTCCTGTATTATTTGTTTTTCTTGGGCAAATCTGAACTGTTTCAAAAATTAGAAGTTTATTTAAATAAAAAAGTGACACTAACATTCCATCAACGTCAAACACCAAAGACATAAAATTCATTCTGTCCTATTAGATGTCAGGAAAGTTCTAACTCTGGGAGGTGAGTATGTGGAAGGGTACAGTAGGGGACAATGGGGTAGTAGTAACATTGTTTTGGTCTGTGTGCTGGTCACATTAGGCTGTTCCACAGTGAAAATGGATGGAGGTAAACACTCATGTGTACTTTCTGTATGTAGCATTTTATTTCAATAGAAAGTTAAAAGCCAAAAAAAAAATGTCCAAATGATCTGTTAGGAACATAGGAGGTAGATAATAAATATATCAGTTCAAAAGTGTTATGGGAAAAGTGAAGCAGGCAAGAAAAAAGAGAAGGTACTACAGACACATACACAATGGCAAAGTACTCCGGGGCAGATAATGGCAGAAAAGGAAAATAAATATACTTTTACCAAAAAATATTAGAAAAACAATGTTATGATCCCCCACCTCCACCCAAAACCCTTTGAATAAATTTTAACTACTGGGCAACTTCAAGAATGTTTCGGTTGAGACTATTCAATTGAAATAGGTCTGCTCTCTCCCACTCACCTTTGTAGATGGGAAATGGCAAGTCAGACTTGTTCCAAAATCTGTGTATTGTATGGGTCTCCATAGATGTGTGTCTCCTCAGAGAACCACCACTGGGAATTCAGTCTTTAACAAAATAAAAAACCAAAGAGCAGTCTAAAATGGTCATCTCCAATGGTATTAGAATGACAAAGGTAGAAAGCTCCACAGTTCTTATGTGTGAACCAAACCCACCATCATAACACCACAGATAAGAAGTATAAAGCCTGAAACCATATACATTAAGTCTGAGTCTGGCATTAGGGTTTGCATTCTTTTGGAAAGATTTTGTATGTCCTTTGTTAACTGTGAAGTCACACAAAGACTCACAGACACACACACAAACAGGTATCTATTTCCTAGTAGAGGTTCTGTTTAATACCACATTCCTCAAACTAGGAAACTTTGTACTGAACAAGGTCAGACATCCGTTTATTTTCCTGCTGACTGCATAGGATGTTTACTTTTTGTTGTTGAGTTTCATTTCATGTACAGTGAAATGCTCATCTAAGAATTCAGGCAAGGAGTTTTGAAAACTGCACATACTTGAGTAAACACCAGCTGCAAAAAGATACAGGACATAATCTCCCCCCTAAAGCAACTGCTTGTTCTAGTCCATCCCCTCACCTCCATCCCCAGACTAGCACTTTCTATGTTACTAGAGACAGTATTCAGTACACATGTATTAAACCCTTACTCGTTGTCACGAATGTCCTGGTTACCTGCTATTGCGTGGAGAAACATTATGGGGAGAAAGATGATTAAGTCCCCCTATGGAACAATGTACTATCTCTTTTATTTCTGTCAAACGTTCCTTTATATGGTTTATAGAAATATTAAGTGGAGACATATCTAATCTATTTTGAAGGACTGGAATGTTTTATCCAATTAATCCTGTACGTAGAAATGCTTTAAAGTCTACATTGCCTACCATTAGGATCTCCTTTTGAGCGTTTCTGCACATCATGGGCATTTTCTGTATCTTTTGATTACCAGTGACATAGAACCTTGCACAGAGCCTTGTTCACTGAAGGAACCCAGTGACTTATGACTAACACATACTGCATTTCTTCTCATGAGTATTTTTAATTTATTTTTTAATCAAAGGATAATTGCTTTATAGAATTTTGTTGTTTTCTGTGAAACATCAACATGAATCAGCCATAGGTGTGTGTGTGTAAATATATACATATACATACATATATATATATATGTCCCCTTCTTTTTGAACTCCTCTCCCATCTCCCTCCTCACCCCACCCCTCTAGTTTGATATAGAGACCCTGTTTGAGTTTCCTGAGACATACAGCAAGTTCCTATTGGCTGTCTTCTCATGATTATTAAAGGATACCTAGATATTGCAAAATCACTAACTCTTACATTGCTTGAGTAATACACAGTCCCCTGTGGCATGTAATAAACATCCATGTAGAGGCAAACACAGAAAATAGTAACAAATTTAAAATGCTCTAGTGCTATAGAAAGCTTCCCTGGTGGCTTTATATCCAACTGAAGGAATTTCCATAGGTCAAAAGCTCCAATTTGTACTTTCCCCCCAAGTCCCTATGAATACCATCCCTGTGCATTTCCAATTCATGGTGTTCAAAAGGGCCAAGTCTAATATATAGTTCCAACTTCATAACTAGAGGAATCTATTTCATAAAGACCAAGATAGAAAGTACAACGGTGGTTACCAGAAATAGAGTAAGGGACAACAAGTTATTTAATAAGTACCAAGTAGCAATTTGGGATGATGAAAAACACCTCTTAAGATGGATGGTGGCAATGGTTGCATAAAAATAAGAATATACTTAGGAATTCCCTGGTAGTCCAGCTGTAAGGACTCTGTGTTCTCATTTCCAGGGCCCAGGTTTAATCCCTAGCTGGGGAGCTAACGTTCCACTAGCCTCACAGCAGCCACACCTACCCAAAAATGTATACTTAATGCAACTCGACATAACTGCATACTTAAAATGGTTAACACAGTAAATTTTACATGATGTACATCTTACAATAGTAGAAAATTGTGAGTAGAGAATTACTAACAGTAGTATTTAATGGATCCTCCAGAAATAATACATCTGGGCAAAAAAGCTTTAAAACCAGCTTGATTGGCAGTGCCTCTCTTAGAGACTCAGCTGTATAAAATATCTGTGCAGAGGACCCTCAAGTGCTGAGGTTTCTTTAGTAATGTGTAAAATTTTATATATTTCAGCTGTTTATCTAAAATGGATATTTTAAATCAATTAGTAAACCAAGACTCAGATTCTTAGAAAATGTTAGTTTTTAAAAAACTACATTGTAAATGGAGAAATGTAGAGTATGAAAAAAGAGAATATAAAGAAACTGGTTAGTTGGTATTTCAAAGAGTTAATACACTGAACAAAACATCTCACACAAAACATTATTTTGTGTGTGTGATGCACTGGGGATTTGAGGTTATGAGGGGTTTTTCTCCAGTTGTGGTGCAAGAGCTTAGTTGCCCCACTGCATGTGAGACGCTTGTATTCCCACCCAGAGAATGGATCTGTCTCCTGAATCTCTTGCATTGCAAGGTGGATTCTTAACCACTGGACCACCAGGAAAGTCCCACAAAACAGTATTTTAAAATACCCACATGCTGGGTCACTTCTGTAGGCAGCCTGCTGGGGGAGGTCAGTAGTCTCACAAGTACAGCTGCCTCAGTCATATAAATACAGGAATTCCTTGTTCACAGGCAGGTACCAGAGGGTGGGTCAAATGCGCTGGGTCATGCAAGGACAATAGTGGACAGACATCACTGACGGCCAGTGCTGGTGGGGAAAGGTGAACTTTACTTAAAAAATGTTTTTCTTTTAAATTGGAGAGTAATTGCTTTATAATGTTGTGTTGGTTTCTGCCATACAACATGAATCAGCCTTAAGAATACATATGTGCCCTCCTTGAACTCCCTACCAACCCGCACACCATCCTGCCCCTCAGAACCAGGTTGAGCTCCTTGTGTTGTACAGCAACTTCCCATTAACTAGCTATTGTACACATGGTAGTGCATATATGTCAGTGAGTGAGTTGCTCAGTCGTGTCTGACTGAGTGATTTTCCGAGTTGCTCAGTTGTGTCCAACTTTTGGGACCCCATGGACTGTAGCCCACCAGGCTCTTCTGTCCCTGGAATTCTCTGGGCAAGGATATTGGAGTGGGTAGTTGTTCCCTTCTCCAGGGGATTTTCCCAACTCCGGGTCAAACCGAGGTCTCCTGTGTTACAAGCGGATTCAAATACTGTTCTCTGAATTTGCCCCACCTCCCTTTCAGCCTAGGTTCAAAAGTCTGTTCTCCAGGTCTGTGTTTCTATGGCTTCCCTGCAAATAGGTTCACAAATATAATGTTTTAGGTTCCATATGTATGTGTTTGGAGAAGGAAATGGCAACCCATTATTCCTACCTGGAAAATCCTATGGACAGAGAGCTGGGCAGGCTACATACAGTCCATGGGGTCACAAGAGTCAGACATGACTTAGCAACTAAACCACATACATATGTATTAATATGCAATCTTTTTTTTTTTTTTTACTTACTTCACTCTGTGTAATAGGCTCTAGGTTCATCCACCTCACCACCTCAAGTACGTTGCTTGTATTGGTAATATTCATTTGTATATGTGTACCACAACTTTTTTTTTTTTTACCACAACTTCTTTATCCATTCATCTGTCAATGAACATAAAACTTGCTTCCTGTCCTCTCCACTGCAAACTGTGGTGCAGTGAACACTGGGGTGTATGTGTCATTTGCAATTATGGTTTTCTCATGGTATATGCCCAGCAGTGGGATGCTGGGTCATGTTAGTTTTAGTCCTAGTTTTTAAAGAAATCTCCATACTGTTCTTCATAGTGGATATATCAACTTACATTCTCACCAATATAAGAAGGTTCCCTTTTCTCCACACCTTCTCGAGCATTTATTGTTTTTAGATCTTTTGATGATGGGCATTCTGACCAATGTGAGATGATACCTCATTGTAGATTTCATTTGTATTTCACTCATAATGTGTGATGTGGAGCACCTTTTCATGTGTTTGGGGGCCACATGAAAAATGGCCTACACAGAGAAATGTCTGTGTAGGTCTTCTGCTGATTTTTTAACTGGGTTGTTGGTTTCTCTGGTATTTGATCTGCCTAAGTGAAAGTGAAGTCGCTCAGTCGTGCCTGACTCTTTGCGACTCCATGGACTGTTGCCTACCAGGCTCCTCAGTCAATGGAATTTTCCAGGCAGGAGTACTGGGATGTGTTGCCATTTCCTTCTCCAGGGATCTTCCCGACCCAGGGATTGAACCAGGGTCTCCGGCATTGCGGTCTGAGCCACCAGGGAAGCCCTAAGCTGCTTATATGTTCTGTAGATTAATCCTTTTTCAGTTGTTTCACTACAGTTGTTTCCCCGAATTCTGAGGGTTGTCTTTTCATCTTGTTTATAGCTTCCTTTCATGTGCTAAAACATTTAATTAGGTCCCACTTGTTTATTTTTGTTTTTATTTCTATTACACTAGGAGATGGGTCAAAGAGATAATGCTGTCATTTATGTCAGAGTGTTCTGCCTATATCTCTCTCTAAGGGTATTATAGTTTCCAGCCTTACATTTAGGTCTTTAATCCATTTTAAATTTCTTTTGTGTATGGTGTTAGAAGTGTTTTAATTTCATTCTTTTACATGAGGCTGTCCAGTTTTTCCAGTACCACTTTTTAAAGATGCTGTCTTTTCTCTGTTGTATAGTCTTGCCTCCTTTGTCCAAGAAAAGGTGCCCACAGGTGTGTGGGTTTATCTCTGGGCTTTATATCTTTTACCACTGGTCTATGTTTCTGTGCCAGGACCATACTGTCTTAATGACTGTAGCTTTATAGTACAGTCTGAAGTCATGAAGGTTGATTGCTCCACCTCCACTCTCTTTCTCAAGACTGCTTTGGCTATTGGGGGTCTTTTGTGTTTCCAGACAAATTAAAAAAAATTTTTTTTCTAGTTCTGTGAAAAATGCCATCAGTATTGCACTGAATCTGTAGATATCACTGAATAGTACAGTCATTTTCAGAAGATGGATTCTTGTAATAACAACATGATACATGTCTCCAACTGTTTGTGTTACCTTTGATTTCTTTCATCAGTATCTTTTGTGTGCTTAGGTAGGTTTATTCCTTGGTATTTTATTCTTTGTGTTGCAATGGTGATGGAACTGTTTCCTTAGTATCTCTTATTTTTCAATGTTAGTGTACAAGAATGCCAGGGATTTCCACATATTAATTTTATTTCTTCCAACTTTGCTAAATTAATTGATTAGCTCTAATGATTTTCTGGTGGCATCTTTAGAGTTTTATATGTATAATATTATGTCACCTACAAAAAGAAAGGTGAGTCTTGACACACATCAGCCTGCAAGCAGTATTTCAAGGATGAAACCCCCACAAGATAGTGCTCTATATTCCCAGCTCAGGGGAGCCCAGTAGCTCCTGGAACTGCCCTTGTAGCTATCTGGGCTCCAGTCTACGTGGCTGGTGCAAGGGCATCACCTCATCTTTCATGCCACTGCAGGGACCTGGTACGCAGGAGTCACCATGGGTTGAACTGTGTGTGTGTATTTTGTGACCAAGAACTCTAGGCTTTGCTCTAGAAACAGGACATGATAGATTCAGGCAGAAGCAAATCCTGAACTAGGCTCCTTACTTTTTCCATTACTACTGAGATACAAAAGATAAAACTGATCCCCATATTCCTGAAGTTTACAGTACTTCTCCAGTGTGAATACACTAGTGAATGGTAAAGGGTGAAGAACTGGTGAATCAATCCTTTCCCATGTTTATTACCTTCAAAAGGATTCTCTCCTGTGTTGATTTTGAAAATGTTTAGTAGGGGACCTCCTTGGTTTGCCAGTGGTTAAGGCTCTACCTTCCAATATAGGGGGCATGTGTTAGATCTCCAGTCAGAGAACTAAGGTTTCATATGCTGCACAGTGCAGTCAAATATTAAAAACAATGTTAAGACAGGAGTAATCAGCAAGGGCTTTCCCACATATCATGTTCCAATGGCTTCTCTCTCAATGTCATTGTACATAGGAAGTAAGTATTGAGGAACATAAAAATAAAAAGGTTTACCCATGTTCCTTATAAGAATATGGTTTCTCTCCAGTGTGCCTTCGCTTGTGCATGGTAAGAGACAAAGAAGTGGTAAATGTTTTCCCACATACATTGCACTCAAAAGGCTTCTCTCCAGTGTGAGTTCTAAAATGTTTAGTAAGTCTAGAGGAAACAGCAAAGGCCTTCCCACACTTGTCACACTTAAAAGGCTTCTCTCCAGTGTGGGTTCTGAAGTGTTTAGTAAGACACGAGGAATCAGCAAAGGCCTTCCCACATGTGTCACACTTATAAGGCTTCTCTCCAGTGTGTGTTGTCATATGTTGAGTAAGGCCTGAAGCTCGAGTGAAGGTTTTCCCACATTTTTCACATTCAGCAGTCTTCTCCCCAGTATGAGATTGTAAATGTCTACGAAGAATAGAAGAAAACCCAAAGCCTTTCCCACATGTGTCACACTTATAAGGCTTCTCTCCAGTGTGTGTTCTCATATGCCGAGAAAGATATGAGGACTGACTGAAGGTTTTCCCACATGTGTCACATTTAAAAGGCTTTTCTCCAGTGTGAGTTTTCTTATGTTGAGAAAGACCTGAGGATTGAACGAAGGTTTTCCCACATGTGTCACACTTAAAAGGCTTCTCTCCAGTGTGAGTTCTGAAATGGTTACTAAGATATGAGTAAGCAGCAAAGGCCTTCCCACATTTGTTACACTTAAAAGGCTTTTCTCCAGTGTGTGTTCTCATATGCTGAGTAAGGTATGAGGTTTGAGTAAAAGTTGTCCCACATATGTCACACTTAAGAGGCTTTTCTCCAGTGTGTATTTTCATATGTTTAGTAAGGCATGAAGACTGAGTGAAGGTTTTCCCACATGTGTCACACTTAAAAGGCTTCTCTCCAGTGTGAGTGTTCATGTGTTCAATGAGGCGAGAGGAACCAGTGAACGTTTTCCCACATTCTTGACATTTGTATAGTTTTATTCCAGTGTGAATTTGACTGTGAACACGAAGATGTGAGGATGACCCAAAGGCTCTCCCACATTCCTTACATTTATACAGTTGCTCTCCAAAGTGAGTTTTTGTATGTCCAGCAAGGTCTGAGGATCGATGGAAGTCTTTCCCACATACCTTACATTTATAGGGCTGGTCTCTAGTGTGAGTTTTCATATGTCCAGTGAGGTTTGAGGATTGAGAGAAGTCTTTCCCACATTCCTTACATTTGTAGGGTTTTATTCCAGTGTGAATTCGACTGTGAACTTGAAGGTATGAGGAGGATACAAATGCTTTCCCACATCTCTTACATTTGTAGGGTTTTATTCCAGTGTGAATTCGTATGTGAATGCGTAGGTATGAGGATGATCCAAAGGCTTTTCCACATGTGTCACACTGAAAAGGCTTCTCTCCAGTGTGTGTTTTTATACGTTGTCTATGGCTTAGGGTTGCATCAGAGACTTTTCCAGAATCCTCATATATGTAATGTTTGTTAGCTGTGTGAGTTGGTACATGTGCATGGAGGCTTCTTGACTGAATGCAGGCTCTCCCACATTCATTCCAATTGTCGTGTCTTTTTTTCTTCTGAGCTCTCACTTGTGCCTGAAGAAAAGACTCATTAGCAAAGGATCGCCCACTATCTCTGTGTTTTAAGGTTTTCTCTTGTATGCTAGATTGCCAGCACATAGTATCTGGAGTCAGCCTGATGGCTTTTCTGCACTGATTAAACATGGAACATTTTTCTCTAGTAAAGGATTCGTTGTACAGAGTAAGGAAGCTTTTTCCATAATGACTATATTCATAAGAATTGCCTCCATTTTCAGTTCTACTGTGTGTACTAAGGTACAAGTAGTCACTGTCACTGAAGTCTTTCCAGCTGTGCTCACAGTCATATAGTTCCTCTCCATTGTGGCTTTGTGTCTGTGGAGAAATGGATGGAGGATGATTCAAAGATCTCTCAGATTCATTAACTGATCCTTCCCATCTCAAACAGAAACATCGTTACAGAGATGATGATGATCTTTAGCATCTCTGTTACATTCATACCCTTCTTGCCCTGTTGATTTCTTTAAAGTTAAATGAGGAAATCCTTTTGACACAATGAGATGCCATATACTCTAACTGTAAAACAGTTCACTATAATTTCATTGAATTGTTCTCAAAGTTCACTGTCTAATTATATACATGGGAATGATTCCTTGTGGGAAGTCGGAAACAATTATTTTGAACCTTGGGTTAGGATATTCCCAAATTAATCATAATCATAATTTGTTGACAGACACTGCTATCTCTGGGGTGAATGCCACTCAACTGTCTTTCACTAAGGTTCATGTTGTACGGAAATCCCAACATTAACTAAAAGGAAAATAAGTATTTTTTATGAATGAAACTTACTGATCTTACCATTTGTACCCTATTTGATGTTTTTTCCGGCAAAATATCCTGCTGAATTCCCAAGTCATTGGACATAAGATGAATTTCCCATTCTAAAGCAAAAGACAATAACAAATTGAAGACTTTGCAAAAAGAAGAGGATGTTAAAGGGGTTAAAAACAATAAGGCTCATCTGTATAAGTTTCCAATTTAACATATCTTTTAAAAAGGCAAGACAGACATGAGGAATTTGACTATGACAAAAATTAAGCAAGAATATATATTTGTAGTGAAAACTGAGTACTTGATTTAAAAGATGAGTCTATGAAGAGTAAAAAGGAAGAAAAGAGAATACTATTAGGGAAAGTTCTGGACAAAGAATATACATCAACATGGTAAAACTAAGGGACTTCACTGGTGGTCCAGTGATTAAGAATCTGCCTACCAACGCAGGGGACACATGTGAGATCTCTGGTCCTAAAACTAATATGGCATGTGCTGTGGAAGAGCCAAGGCTGTGTGCTTCAACTGAGCCTACACTGTAGAGCCCAAGTGACACAACTAGTGAGTCTGGAGACCCTACGGCTCATTCTCTGCAACAAGAGAAACTATCTAATGAGAAGCCTGCGCACCAAAAGTAGAGTAGCCCCTGATCGCTGCAACTAGAGAAAGCCTGCACGCAGCAACAGAGCGCCTATATACAGTCCCCCCATCCCTCCAAAAAAATATGTAATACAGAAAGAAAAGGCTATTTTGTGAGATCACAGGAAAGTCTGATTAAATGTGTATATGTATGAGAAGTTCAAGAAGTCACAGAACATTAGAAATCAATGTCCTCCGCCTTCTGAGAGAATGCCCATTTCAATAAGCTTCCTTCTTATAAATTCAAAACACAATGAAATTGAATTGACATGGGACGTTCTTTATAACTGCTCACCTTGGAGGATTCCTCTCTCCACAGTTTTTAATACATCTTGTTCCAACCAAGAGATTAAAGTGGGTTTGACTGCCTGATATCCTGTTCATGAGGAAAGATATATTAATGAAAAGTCCCTGCCAAACATGACAAACCTTCCCATGAATCAGGTCCTATATCTAATCAAGTCATTAGAATGAATGTGGTAATAATTTTTAAAGAGATAAAAAGGCAAATAGGTCCTCTTGCTGTGTGTCAAAGAGATTATCTGTGGCAAATGAAAAACATATTCAGACCTATGTGAACATTTACAAAGCACTGACAATGTTGTTAAATGGGAAATGAAATAAATGTAAATGAGATGTTTGGTCTCATGGAGAAGCTGCTAAACTAGTGGCTGCCAAATGTTGGTTTCAAGAATCATGATCATTATCTGTTAAAACACAGATAACTGGACCCAAATTTCAAAGTTTCATTCACTATGCCAAAGGTGAACTCTTGAGAATGCATATTTCAAACAAGAGTCATGATAATGCTTTAGTTCTCAAAGCACATTGTTATAGAAAGTATACTGGAGTACAACCCATTCCTTAGATACGAGTGTCTACTAGTTCCCATTGTGTTCAGATTGGCGTCACCCATCTTGGAACACAGAAGGTACAGCACATATACGTCCGTTCCCTAAGAGTACTGGAATGATGGCAGCCTTACCTGCTGCGGTCAGGTTCGTGTAGTTCTCCAGCATCACATCTCTGTACAGCTTTCTCTGAAAGGGGTTCAGTAAAGTCCACTCTTCCTGGGTGAAGTACACAGCCACATCAGCAAAGGTCACTGAGTCCTGAACCATTGCAAACATAGTAGTTTCAGTAAAGTAAGATCTCCAACAATGTACAGTGGAGAAGGAGGAAGGGAGCCCCAATATACACAGAGGGCCTCAAGGTCTCCCATCATCTCTCCTAAGACACAATGGTCTTAGCTCTCCTTTCTAGCTACACCCACTCATGATTGATATGGAACCAGTAACACAATCCTAAACAAATTACACATACCCATGCAAGCTAATAAATCTGGTCACTAAGAAATATATACCCTCATTCTGTACCATGGCAGAACTGTCAAAATGAAACACATGCAGCAGCAATCATGAGACAATATCAGAAGGTAATTACTGAAATACTAAGATTATTCAGAGTAATCCCTCATCAATATGAGATCTTTCACATGGGGAGGAAATTCAAAAGGGACTCAGATTGGCTTTATTTAAGAAGCTGTGTACATGGGTCTAACCAGAAGGAAATGTTTCCATGTGGTGCATGCAGTAGCTCACTCTGTATAAGGATGCCCTGTCTTCTTACCTGAGAACACTCACTCAAACACTCAGCTACCATCCTGTCTGGCCTCTATCTTTTCCTCAGGATCGCATGAAGTGTCCTTAGAAAGACCTATGAGAAAACAAAGAAGGCATGGGCATTCAGAGATGATCATAATTCCCACAATCACTGTGTGAAAGTCATTCCATTCTAGTTCAAAATTCCTGAATATCCCTGCACACTCAGAAAATGTCACACTGAGAAGAAAGCAGGTAAAGTAGGACCCTGAGCTCACCTCCCCCTCAGGAACACATCAAAAATCCATCTGTATGGAGCACCTTCCCACTGAAAACAAACTGGAGACAGTCAGAATGATGTCCAAAACCAAGGTTGTAAAAATGATCCACAGAGTCAGGTAGGAAAGGAGGGGAACTGATCTGGTTTTAGTGTTTGCTGCAAAGTAGAGTGCACACTTGAGGGTATGCAGCAGATGTGAACCCAGTACTGCATCTGAATAAGGTGAGTTAGACCAGTGCTGGCACTTGTGGAGGTGGTGGATCAGGAGCTGTCTGTATACCTGACTGGCTTCCTAGACAGTCTCAGTGTGTGTCTGGCCCACAAAAACCCTCCTGTTTCGGCGTTGCTTCCTCCAAGGCAAAGGTACTGTTCCTGGGAACAGAGAGAGCACAAACATGGAGAGAACAGAACTGACCGGGAGGCAACACTTGGAGCTTCTGCTTCCAGGACCTTGGAACCAGACCTGGCTCCTGCTTCTGATGACAGGGTAGTGATAGCCACTGTGCACAGGAGAAAAACAGCTCACACAGGGCTCTGGTTCTAGCCATTGTATCACCAGCACAACTTCCCAACAAGGATGCCCTGAGGAAAGACATAACCTGTGCTGACCACATTTTATTTTTAGTTTTAAAGATTTATTTACTTTATTTTTGGCTATGCTGTGTCTTCTTTGCCATACTCAGTAACGGTGAGCTGGGGCTACTCTGTAGTTATGCATGGGCTTTTCATTGGGTTAGCTTCTCTTGTTCTGGAGCACAGGCTCTAGGGTGAACGGACTTAGTAGTAGTTGCAGCATGTGGGCTCAGTAATCGCAGTACCCAGGCTCTAGAGCACAGGCTCAATAGTTGTGGCACACAGTCTTAGTTTCTCTGTGGCATGTGGGATCTTCCTGGACCAGAGATCGAACCCATGTCCACTGCATTGGCAGGTAGACTCTTCACCACTGAGCCACCAAGGAAGCCCCTTTGTTTTAATTTTCAAAGTTTTAATTCTTAAGTTTTGCCCATGCCACACAAATGGGATCCGAGCTCTGCTACCAGGGATCAAGCACTGTAGTGGGATGTGGAGCCTCAATCAAGGGACTGCCAAGGCAGATTCTTCTCTGCTTAAATCCAGCTTTCCCACCAAAGCTACTGCACACAAAGACTGCATAGGGGCCCAGTAAAGGGCACACCTTCAAAGATGGGATAGTAAGTCTTTAACTTAATTTCACAGAGACAGAGAAAGTGAAACAAAATGAGTAGAGGAATTTGTTTCAAACAAAAGAACAAGGATAAAACATAGATGAAACAACTAATCTAACACAGATAAATAATATACCAAATAATCGATTTAAAGCATTAGTAAAAGAACTCCATGGCTTCACCAGATGAAGCAAATGAAGATGAAATTGGCAGTCTACCTGAAAAAGAATTCAGTGTAATGATATTAAAGATGATACAAGACCTTGGAAATAAAATGTGGGCACAGATAAAGAACGGAGGCACCGATTGAGAATGTACAAGAAACATTTAACAAGGACCTAGAAGAAACAAAGAACAGACAACAATGAACAACATAAGAACTGAAACAAAAATACACTGGAGGGAACCAATAGCAGAATAACTGAGGCAGAAGAATGGATACATGAGCTGGAAGATAGAATGGTGGAAATAACCAGAGCAGAGAAGAATAGAGAAAAAAGCAAAAGAAATGAGGATAGTCTTAAAGGCTCTGGGACAAAATTAAATGCTCCAATATTCAAATTACAGGGGTTTCAGAAGAAGAGGAAAAGGGTATGAGAAATTATTTGAGGAGATTATAGTTGGAAACTTCCCTAGGGTGACGGTAAAAGAAATAGTCACCCAAGTCCAGGAAGCCCAGAGTGTCTCATTAAGAAAAACCCCAAAAGAACCACACCAACATACATATTATGCAAACTAACAAAAATTAAACACAAAGAAAAATGATTAAAAGCAGCAAGGGAATGCTGGTGGAAAAGGAAACTGATATAGCCAAATAGAAAACAATACAGCAATTCCTTTAAAAATTAAGAATAAATCTACCATATGACTCAGAAATCTCACTACTAAATTATAGTGCTTATTGCAGCAATATTTACAACAGCTAGGAAATGGAAGCAATCTAGATGTCCAGTGACAGATGAATGGATACAGCAACTATGGTACATTAATATATCATAATTAAAATTCAAAAGGTAAACAGAATTCTAAAGGCAGTAAGAAAAAACAAGGAGTCATATACAAGCGACCCACTTAAGGCTATCAACTGATTTTTCTGCAGAAATCTTGCAAGACTGAGGGGCATATACTTTGAAAGTGCTGAAAGGGAAAAACCTACAAATTAAAGATACTCTACCCAGCAAGGTTATCATCCAAAACTGAAGGAGAGACAAAGAACTTTCAAGTAAGCAAAAACTAGAGTTCATCAAATCTAAAACAACTCTAAGAGAAGCAGTAAAGGGTCTTCTCTTAAGTGGAAAAGGCTACAAGCAGAATGTATGGGAAAGAAAAGTCCCATAAGTAAAGTAAATATATAGTAAAGCCTGTGTAACAACCATTTAAGTAAGCAAGTACAAAGATTAAAAGAAACTATAACTACAACAATCAATTAAGTGTTAAACAAGAAATATGACATTAAAGACAAAAAATGTGTAATAAGGGAGAAATAGATCTTTTAGAATGTGCTTGAAATTAAATCACTATTAGTTTAAAACAAGCAGATCTAGTTACAGGTCAACAGATGAATCCCAGGGTAATCACAAATTAGTAAAGCTAAAGACACACATACAGACTGAAAGTGAAAGGATGGAAAAAAGATAGTCCATGCAAAGGCAAAAAACCAAGAATTTGGAGTAGCAATACTCACAGTAGACAAAGTAGACTTTAAGACAAAATCTAAATAAAAGACAAAGGACATTATGTAATGATAAAGGCATTAACACAAGAGAATGTAACAGCTGTTAAAATATGTGTATCTAATACAGGAGAAGCTAAATAAAGTAAGTATTTACAGACATAAAGGGAGACATTGAGAGTAATACAATAATAATAATAGGGAATTTTAACACCCAACTAACATCAGAGGACAGATCATCCAGACAGAAAATCCAGAATAAAACGGTAGTCTTAAGACACATTTGGCCACTTGGACTTAATAGATACCTACAGAACATTCCAACCCAAAACAGAGACTATAAGCATTCTTCACAAGTGCACATGGAATGTTCTCCAAGACAGATGACATGTATGCGCAACAAATTTAATGGACAGAAATAATATCAAATATTTTTTCTGACCACAATGCTGTGAAACAAATCAAATAAAAATGGGAAAAGAACAAATATGTGGAGACCAAACAACATGTTACTACAAAATGAATGGATCAATGAAGATATTGGAAAATACCTCAAGACACATGAGAACAGAAACAAAACTTGCCCAATTGATGGGATGCAGCAGAAGTAGTCATGATGGGGGATTTTATAATGATATAGGCCTATCTCAAGAAGTAAGAAAAATCTCAGTAAACAACCTAATATACCATCCAAAGGAATTAGAAAAGGAATAACAAAGCCTTAGGTTAGCAGAAGGAAAGAAGTAATAAACATTAGAGAGAAAATAAAATAGAGAACCCCACTCCCTCTAAATTAGAAAAGATCAGTGAACCCAAGAGCAGGTCTTCAGAAAAAATAATTAGTGTTGATAAGGCTTTAGCCTGTCTCATTAACGAAAAAAGAAGACCCAAATAAACAAAATAAATAACGAAAGAGGAGAACTTATAACTGATTCCACAAACACAGAACTAATCAAAAGGGAATATTATGAGAAAAAAGTATACTATAAACACTTATATGTCAATAAATTGAACAACTAGAAGAAATATGTGTCTAGAATTACAAACCTTTGAAAACTGAATAGGAATCCATTGGATAATCTAAGTAGACTGATTACTAATGTTGAAACTGAATCAGCAATCAAAATTCCCACAAATTAAAAGTCCAGGCAAGGCAGCTGCACAGGAGAGTTCTATCCCACGTATAAGAAGGCTGAATACATATACTTGTGCCACACAGCATATGGGATCCCAGTTCTCTGACTACCAGGGATTGAATCAGTGCCTTCTGCATTGAAATAGTCTTATTAAACACTGGACCACCAAGGAAGTCCCTTAATGTCTATTCCCCAAAACAGAAGAGGTGGAAATACTCCCAAATTCTTTCTATGAGACCACGATTACCCTGATGCTAAAACCTGAAAGGGGCAGTATTAAAAAAAAATTAGATTACAGGCCAATATTTCTTATGTATACAGATACAAAAATTCTCAGCAAAATATCAGCAAACAGAATTCAACCATCTATAAAATGGATTATTCACAATGATCAAATAAGATTTATTCCAGGGATGAAAGAATGGTTCAATATCTGATCATCAAGCAAAGTCATATGCTACATTAATAGAAAGATACTAAAAACCACAGATAATTTCAATTAATGCAGGAAAAACACTGAATAAATTCACCATCTATTCATGATAAAGACTCTCATAGAAGCTGGCATGGAGGGAACACATCTCAACATAATGAAGGCTATTTATGACAAGCCTCAGCTAACATCATACTCAATGGAATACAGAAAGCTTTTCATTTAAAATCAGAAGTAAGACAAGAATGCCCACTCTCATCACTTCTCTTTAATGCAGTATTGGATGTCCCAGCTACAGCTATCAGATGAGAGAAAGAAACAAAAGGTATTTAGACTGAAAAGGAAGAAGTACAACTGCCACGTTTTGCAGATTACATGGTACATTACATGTACATTACCTGTACATTTACATTACATATAAAAAACCCTTAAAGTCACCATCAAAAAACTATTAGAACTAATAAATGAATTCAGTAAAGTGGCAGTATACAGGATTAATACAAAAAAACTGTTTCTTTTCTATACTGTAATAATGAATTACCAGAGAAAGAAAGCAGAAAAAAGAAGTTCCTCTGAAAAACAAATCAAAAAGAATTCAATTACTAGAAATAAACTTAACCAAATAAAGACCTATACTCTGAAACTGAAGATGATATTACAAAGTGGAAAGATATTCTGTGCTCATGGACTGAAAAAATCAATAGTTAAAATTCCATACTACCCAAAGCAACCAGAAATTTAATGTAACCCCTAGGAAAGTACTCATGATATTTTTCACAGAACTAGAACAAATAATTCTTAAATTTATACAGAACTAGATAAGGCTCTAAAGAGCCAAGGCAGTATAGACAACAAAGAACAAAGCTAGGGGTACCACAGTCATTGACTTCGAACTACACTACGTGTGTGTATGTGTGTGCTCAGTCATCTTCAACTCTGTGACCCCATGGGCTCCTCTGTCCATGGGCTATCCCAGGCAAGAATATTGGAGCGGGTGGCCATTTCCTTCCTCAGGGGGTTTTCCCGACCCAGGTAGCGAACCTGTGTCTTTGGTGTCTACCTCACTGGCAGGCAGGTTCTACACTACACTACAAAGCCACCACAATGAAAACCATATAAAACTGATACAAAAACAGACCCACAGATGAATGGAATAGTATAAAGAGCCAAAAACTAAACCTACACACTTAGAGTCAACTAATCTCCTACAATTCAGTCAAAAATACACAATGTAGAAAAGACAGTATTGCCAATAAATAGTGCTGAAAACACTGGACACCTCATGTAAAAGAATAAAATTGGAATATTTTCACATACCATGTATGAAAAAAAGCTCAAAATGGATTAAAGATCTAAATATAAGACTAGACACTTGGGCTTCCCTTGTAGCTCAGTCAGTAAAGAATCTGCCTGCAAGGCAGGAGACCCAGGTTTGATTCCTGGGTTGGGAAGATACCCTGGGTAAGGAAATGGCAACCCACTCCAGTATTCTTGCCTGGAGAATCCCATGGACAGAGGAGCCTGGCAGGCTAGTCTATGGGGTCGCAAGAGTTGGACACGACATAGTGACTAAACCACTACCAGAAACTATAAAACTCCTAGAAGAAAACAAAAAGAACGCTCTTTGACATACATATTAGCAGAATGCTTTTGGCTGTCACCTAAGGTAAGAAAACAGAGGTCAAAGATAAACAAATGGGATTGAAGTAAATGTAAAGGCTTTTGCAAAGCAAAATAAACAGTCAAAGAATGTAAAGACAAAAAAAAAAAGTAAAGACAATCTACTGAATGGCAGAAAATATCTACAAATGATATGACTAATAATAGATTAAAATACAAAATATGTAAATAGCTCATACAACTTAAGATTAAAAAACCCAAATAATTCTATTAAAAAAATGAATAGAAGACCTGAAAAAACATTTTCCCAAGGAACACACACAGATGGCCAACAGGCTCATGAGAAGATTCTTGTCACTTATCATTAGAGAAATGCAAATCAAAACTACAGTGAGCTATTGCTTCACACAGAATGGTCATCAAAAAGACCACAAATAACAAATTTGGCAAGACTGTGAAGAAAAGGGAACACTGGTATACTGCTGGTGGGAATGTAAATTGGTGCAGCCACTATGGAAAACAGTATAGAGATTCCTCAAGAAACTACACCATGATCTAGCAATTCCATTCCTTTGGGTGTATAAATGAAATATAAAAAAATATAATGAAATATAAAGAAAATGAAAACAGTAATTTGAAAAGATACACGCACCCCAATGTTCATAACAACATTATTTACAGCAGGCAAGTTATAGAAGCAACCTAAGTGTCCACCAACACATGAATGGATGAAAAAGATTCAAAAATGAAATATTATTCAGACTCATTGGAAGATTCTGATGCTGGGAAAGACTGAGGGCAACAGAGGATGAGATGGTTGGATGGTATAACTGACTCAAAGGACACAAGTTTGAGCAAACTCAGGCAGATAGTGAAGCACAGGGAAGCTTCCACGGCAGTGGTCAGGGGTTCAATCCCTGTTGGGTTAATAAGATCCTGCATGCCTCTGGGAGATAATCCCACATACACAGTGGCAGGGCCAAAAATATACATAAATAAATGATGGTGGTGGTGGTTTAGTGGCTAAGTCATGTCTGACACTTGCAGCCCCATGGACCGTAGTCCACCAGGCTCCTCTGACCATGGGATTCTCCAGGCAAGAGCTCTGGAATGAGTTGCCAATTCCTTTTCCAGGCGATCTTCCCGACCCAGGGATTGAACCCAGTCTCCTGCCTTGGAGGATTCTTTACTACTGAGTTACCAGAGAAGCCCCAAATATATAAATACACAAATACACACTAAACAAGGGCTTTCTGTGATGTTCTTCCAGGGCTAATCCTCTAATATGGCTCAAATACCATTCCCAAATCTTTCTTAGATTAATGTTTCATTCAGTTCAGTTCAGTCGCTCAGTCCTGTCCAACTGTTTGTGACCCCATGGATTGCAGCATGCCAGGCCTCCCTGTCTATCACCAACTGTTGCAGCTTGCTCAAACTCATATCCATCAAGTCAGTGATGCCATTCAACCATCTCATCCTCTTTCAAATTCTTATCCTCTCACCTTCAATTGTTCCCACCATCAGGGTCTTTTCCACTGAGTCAGTTCCTTGCATCAGGTGGCCAAAGTGTGGGAGCTTCAGCTTCAGCATCAGTCCTCCCAATGAATATTCAGTACGGATTTCCTTTAGGATTGACTGGTTTGATCTCCTTGCTGTCCAAGGGACTCTCAAGAGTCTTCACCAACACCGCAGTTCAAAAGCATCAATTCTTTCATGCTCAGCTTTCTTTATGGTCCAGCTCTCGCATCCATCCATACATGACTACTAGAAAAACCATAGCTTTGATGACACGGACTTCTGTCGGTAAAGTCTTTGCTTTTTAATATGCTGTCTAGGTTGGTTACAGCTTTTCTTCCAGGAAGCAAGTGTCTTTTAATTTCATGGCTGCAGTCACCACTTGCAGTGATTTTGGAGCCCAAGAAAATAAAGTCTGTTACTGTTTCCCCATCTATTTGCCATGAAATGATGGGATGGGATGCCATGACCTTTGTTTTCTGAATGTTGAGTTTTAAGAAAGCTTTTTCACTCTCCTCTTCTACTTCCATCAACAGGCTCTTTAGTTTCTCTTCTCTTTCTGCCATAAGGGTGGTATCATCTGCATATCTGAGGTTATTGATATTTCTCCCAGCAATCTTGATTCCAGCCTGTGCTTCATCCAGTCTAGCATTTCACATGATGTACTCTGCATATAAGTTAAATAAGCATGGTGACAATATACAGCCTTTTCCAAATTTGGAACCAGTTCATTGCACCATGTCCGGTTCTAACTGTTGCTTCTTGACCTACTTACAGATTTCTCAGGAGGAAGGTGCTCTGGTATTCCCATCTCTTTAAGAATTTTCCACAGTTTATTGTGATCCACACAGGCAAACACTTCTGCATAGTCAATAAAGCAGAAGTAGATGTTTTTCTTGAATTCCCTTGCTTTTTCTATGATCCAATGGATGCTGGCCACTTGACCTCTGGTTCCTCTGCCTTTTCTAAATCCACCTTGAACATCTGGAAGTTCTCAGTTTCACATACTGTTGAAGCCTAGCTTGGAGAACTTTGAGCATTACTTTGCTAGCATGCGAGATGAGTACAATTGTGCTACAGTTTAAACATTCTTTGCATTGCCTTTCTTTGGGATTGTAATGAAAACTGACCTTTTCCAGTCCTGTGGCCACAGCTGAATTTTCTAAATTTGCTGGTATACTGAGTGCAGCATCATCATCTTTAATAGCATCATTCTTTAGGATTTTAAACAGCTCAACTGGAATTTCATCACCTCCACTAGCTTTGTAGTAATGCTTCCTAAAACCCACTTGACTTCACATTCCAGGACACTGGCTCTAGATGAGTCACCACACCATCATGGTTATCTGGGTCGTGAAGATCTTTTTTGTACAGTTCTTCTTTGTACTCTTGAACAGAGATAAATACATCCACCTTTGGTTACCTAGTCTATGACAAAGGGAAGAATAGATGATGAAGAAAAAAGACTCTTCAATAAGTGGTGCTGAGAAATCTGGACAGCCACATGTAAAAGAATGAAATTAGAACACTTCCTAACACCCTACACAAAAATAAACTCAAAATGGATTAAAGGCCTAAACATAAGCCAAAACACTATAAAATTCTTAGAGGAAAACACAGGAGAAACATTCCTCGACATAAGTCACAATAAGATCTTTTTTGACCGGCCTAGTTAAATTACTGAAAATTTAAGAAATTGAATGCGCAATGAGGTACCACTTTACACCAGTCAGAATGGCTGCCATCCAAAAGTCTA
>ML663012.1:3315031-3382743 GCA_007570785.1 Antilocapra americana
AATATTCACTGGAAGCTCCAATGATGCTAATGCTGAAGCTCCAATACTTTGGTCACCTATTGTGAAGAGCTGATTCATTAGAAAAGACCCTGATGCTGGGAAAGACTGAAGGCAGGAGGATAAGGGGACGAAAGAGGACAAGATGGTTGGATGGCAACACAAACTCAAAGGACAGGAGTTTGAGCAAGCTCCAGGAGATGGTGAAGGACAGGGAAGCCTGGCATGCTGCAGTCAATGAGATCTCAAAAAGTTAGGCATGACTGAGGGACTAAACAATAACAACCCATGCTTTGCTTCAGAAGTTAAATATCAACCTGTTCCAATATATATTACCATCTCATAGTAAGACACTCTCTTTCCATGTCACAAAATGCCTGGTTTTCATTTAAAAAATGAATTCCCAGATAAGACAATTGCTGTGTGACTTTTTTTTGTTGTTTTGTCTTAAATTTCTTATTTTTAATTTGCCACACAAATTGCACTCATTTCACATGCCAGCATGATAATGCTGAAAATCCTTCAAGCTAGACTTCAATAGTACGTGAACTGAGAACTTCCATATGTACAAGTTGGATTTAGAAAAGGCAGAGGAACCAGAAATCAAATTGTCAACATCCACTGGATCATAGAAAAAGAAACAGAATTCCAGAAAAATACCTACTTCTGTTTCACTGACTACACTAAAGCCTCTGACTTTGTAGATCACAACAAACTGGAAAATTCTTAAAGAGATTAAAAAAACCAGACCACCTTACCTGCCTCCTGAGAAACGAGTATGCAGGTCAAAAAGCAACAGTGAGAACTGGACATGGAAAATCAGATTGGTTCAAAATTGAGAAAGGAGTACGTTAAGGCTGTTTATTGTCACCTGCTTATTTCACTTATATGCAGAGTACGTGACATGAAATGCTGGGCTGGATGAAGCACAAGCTGGAATCAAGACTGCTGGGAGAAATATCAATAACCTCAGATATGCAGATGATACCACCCTTAGGGCAGAAAGCAAAGAAGAACTAAAGAGCCTCTTGATGAAGGTGAAACAGGAGAGTGAAAAAGCTGGCTTAAAACTCAACATTCAAAAACTGAAGATCATGGTATCTGGTCCCATCATTTCACAGAAAATAGATGGAGAAACAATGGAAACAGTGGGAGATTAATTTTCTTGGGATCCAAAATCACTGCACATGGTGACTGCACCCACAGAAATAAAAAGTCTTGGTCACTGGAAGAAAAGCTATGAGAAACTTAGATACTGTATTAAAAAGCAGAGACATTACTTCGCTGACAAAAGTTCATATAGTCAAAACTATGGTTTTTCCAGTAGCCATGTATGGATGTGAGAGTTGGACCATAGAGAAGGCTGAGCGCCAAAGAATTTGTTTTACAACTGTGGTGCTAGAGAAGGACTCTTGAGAGTCTTCTGGACTGCAAGATCAAACCAGTTAATCCTAAAGGAAATCAGTCCTGAATATTCATTGGAAGGACTGATGCTGAAGCTGATGTGAACAGCCAACTCACTGAAAAAGAACGTGATGCTGGGAAAGACAGAAGGAGTGGAGGAGAAGTGGATGACAGAGGACGAGATGGTTGGTTGGCATTACCTACTCAATGGACATGAGTTTGAACAATCTCTGGGAGATGGTGAAGGACAGGGAATCCTGGCATGCTGTAGTCCATGGGGTTGCAAAGAGTTGGACATGACTAAGCAACTGAGCAACAACAGACTTATTATTTTTTATTTTTAATTGGCGGATAATTGCTTTACAATATTGTGGTTTCTACCACGGTTAAACATGAATCACCCACAGGTATACATATCACCATTGTTTCTCTGTATCTGGCACAGAGCCTAACTCATTAAAGGGATTCCACAACCACTTGTGGACTGCCAATTTGCCATTTTCCACAAAATGTTCTAGTACAGTACACACAATTGAGGGAATATAAAAAATAGAATTGCAACATAAAAATAAAGTAAGACTCACATGAAATATCTTGGAACAAAAACATATATATCAAAATGCTATAGTTCTGAAAAAGTGTGTATTTTTCATTGAAGATGAAAAAATTCTTTTGGGACATTCTTCTTGAAAACAAGTGTCCTGATGTCAAAACTAAAATTTGTTCCTTGCATTTCTCCAGAATCAGTTTTAGATATGCCTTTTAAAAGTTGATCAGAAACTACAAAATGGCACAAGATCTAAGCAAGAGAATTTAATATCCACTGAAGTAAATATATATTTGTCTGATGACCTAGAAAAACAATCTAGAAGCTGACCCTCAAAATATATCCCTAAAAGATGAAACAATATACAGAGAAGTTTATTCACACAAGTTAATAACAGCTAAAAGAAATTATAGGAAGGCTCTGGGAAACAAGTTATCCTCAGGATCAGAATATCACTGCATATAGGACTTTATAGGAAAGTCTACCTTTAAAATAGAAAACTCTGATAATTCCTAGCTTAAGCAAGTAGTTCTACTTAGCAACACCACCAAGGGATGTCCTAAATTTACATTTCCAGATGGAATCCCAACTTGATGTACACAACATCACCTTCAAAATATGCATAAGAAATAACCAGTAGAACACTCTATACCAGGAGTTGGCACATTTTGGTCATAGGTGTGTTTTTGTAAATAAAGTTCTTTGGATCACAGATATGCCCATTTGTTTCCCTAAGTCGACAGTATTATTCTTCTACTAGGGCAGAGTTGAGTAATTCCTACCTTATTGCTCCTGATGCATCAAGCACTAACTGTCTGGACCTTTTCAGATGTTTGCCAACCATGGCTCTTGACCAATTATCAACTAACAGAAACTACACGACATGAAGGATAACTTAAACATACTGTGAATATAAAAGCACAAATATAAAACTGTGACTTTTTAAACAATGTGTGATTCCTCAAAGTGTCAATATTATGAATTTAACAGACAAACAACGGCAAGTGATCTCGGTCAAAAAAAGACTAAAAGACAACTATATGTAACAGTTGTCACATATAGGCCCTGATTGGGTTCTAGATCCCCAAAGTACCAAAAACATATTTTGGAACCACGTGGAGAGGCTAACTTATTATATAAGATACTTCAAAATATTATTTTTACCTTTCTTATGTGAAATAATGGAATTCTGATATTTAGTAGGATAATGCCCATACCTTTAAAAGAAGTATTACCAAGTATTTAACAGGCAAGTCATCATGTATGCGATTTATTTTCAACTTATTCTCAACAGCTCACCACGGTGTATTTGTAAATCGAGGAGAGAACAAGTATGGAAAATACTAAAACTAAATGTATCTACAACGAACATTCACTGTACTGGAAGGTCACATTTTATTGAGGTTCTAGGCGTTACACAATCACATAGTGTGGGAAAACACATATTTAATCCAAACAAGTTATTTATGGTTTTTCATTCTTGAACTTGTATCAAAAAGCCTCCACCATATCTCCTGGAGACTCGTGTGTGACTGTGGGATCTTACGACCCTAGGTATTTCAGATGAGATAACTTCTCTCATTTTGTGAGAGAGTTTGTTTTTAAAACAAGTTCTGTAATCTACATACATTTACATAGAGTAACAAGCGCAGCCTTGATATCCGAGAAATCTGTACCTCTATGTAACATTCAAAAACAACGCGCAAAGAGAAAGCCAAATTGTTTGGTGAAACGTTATTTCTCATACAGAAGAAGCAGGCGTTTAAACCAACTCTCCCCAATACTCTTGAGTAGGGCAGGGTGGCCAGGTTCGTAACACCCGGAGGACGTGGGGGACGGAGCAACGCACACTGGAACAGCGGAAATTCTTTTCCTCTGGACGAAAGTCACAAAGAACTCACTGGAGGCTTTCGAATAGGGAAGCACAGTGACTGCCGACACCCCACAGTCGTGCCCTCACAGCGCTTACCACCGGACGGTGACTCAGATCCCACGGACGCGAAAGGAGGGGCCAGGCCTCTCTCAGGAGTCCCCTCGGAAGCCAGTCCCAACATGCTGTACAACCTCGGTGCATCTCAGAACCCTGCCACGACGCAAGACTCACCTGAAACAATGTGAAACACCAGGCGCAGACCAGCCCGACCAAAATGCTGTCGCGAGCCAGTGACGCTACTTCCGCTTAGTGCCGCTGCTGTAGAGGGGCGGGATTCCGGGACGCTGGCTGCCATTCAAGATTGATTGGCAAGTTCCCGTTAGCAGCGATACGGTAGCTTTCGCCGTGTTGGGGCGGGACCCCTAGGTCAGCTCAGAGCGCGGACTACAGGCAGAAAGCAAGGCCCATACCAGGATGTAATTTTGGAGGCGAGTGTTGGGACGAGTTATGACCAACTTAGACAGCATATTAAAAAGCAGAGGCATTACTTTGTCAACAAAGGCAAGGCTATGGTTTCTCCAGTGGTCATGTATGGATGTGAGATTTGGACTGGGAAGAAAGCTGAGTGCCATTCTTTGGCCACCTGTTGCGAAGAGCTGACTCATTTGAAAAGACCCTGATGCTGGGAAAGATTGAAGGCAGGAGAAGGGGACGACAGAGGATGAGATGGGTGGATGGCATCACCGACTCAATAGACATGGGTTTGGGTCGACTCCAGGAGTTGGTGATGGACAGGGAGGCCTGGTGTGCAAAGAGTCATGTGGTCGCAGAGTTGGACACGACTGAGCAACTGAACTGAATTGAACTTTGGGACGAGTAACAGTTTGGGTTTAGAGGGCAGAAGGGAGAGGCTGGCGATGGTTACTCATCCAGAAGGATGCTACTCAAAAACTTTTCTGCCTGCCTGTTCTCAGATTCCTGGAGCACTTAAAATTAGATTCTGCCATAGTCACAAACCTGGCAATCCTTGAGATGGCCAGATTCCGCCAGCATCACTTTCTGATCAAATTCGTTGTTGTCAGGGGGTAGGGCCACAGAGCAAAGTGGGGTAAGTGCACCACCAACACACATGGAGCTGCTCGACTACTACAGAAATTTTGGAAAAAGCAGAATTATTCAAGAGGTAAAATTCCACCCCAAAGAAGGAAGAACGTTCAAGCCATTGACATGCTATACCTGAAATGGGCTGAAGCTGAGCTGGACACCACAAACGTTGATGGTCTTGAAGGCAGTCACTCATTTGTGAAAAAGTTAAAAGGAAGAACTTTTCTCTAAAATAATATCTGTACAAGATAATGGTGTATATCATCCTCTCAGGAAAGAAATATTAGATTGTTAGTCAAAATGTTTGGCGTTTTCCTCATTTTTCTGATTGTTCAGTCACTCAGTTGTGTCTCCTTGCAACCTCATGGACATCAGCACACCAGACTTCCCTATCCTTCACTATCGCCCAGAGTTTGCTCAAACTCATGTCCACTTATCTGCTGGTGTTCATTAATAGGATAAAGTTTCTTTACATTTGGGGACTCCTGTTTGTTTGAATTAGCTTTGCTTTGTCGGTTACTTGGCACAGCATCAATTCTTTTTTCAGTGCTCAGCTTTCTTTATAGTCTAACTCTCACATCCATACATGACTACTGGAAAACCATAGCCTTGACTAGACAGACGTTTGCTGACAAAACAATGTCTCTGCTTTTTAAGATGCTGTCTAGGTTGGTTATAACTTTTCTTCCAAGGAGTAAGCGTCTTTTAATTTCATGGCTGCAATCACCATCTGCAGTGATTTTGGAGCCCAAGAAAATAAAGTCTGTCACTGTTTCCCCATCTATTTGCCATGAAGTGATGGGATCAGATGCCATGATCTTAGTTTTCTGAATGTTGAGCTTTAAGCCGAAGTTTTGACTCTCCTTTTTCACTTTCATCAAGAGGCTTTTTAGTTCCTCTTCACTTTCTGTCATAAGGGTGGTGTCATCTGCATATCTGAGGTTATTGATATTTCTCCCAGCAGTCTTGATTCCAGCTTGTGCTTCATCCAGCCCAGCATTTCTCACGAGGTACTCTGCATATAAGTTAAATAAGCAGGGTGACAATATACAACCTTGACATACTCCTTTTCCTATTTGGAACCAGTCTGTTGTTCCATGTCCAGTTCTAACTGTTGCTTCCTGACCTGCATACAGGTTTCTCAAGAGACAGGTCAGCTCTTTAAGAATTTTCCACAATTTATTGTGATCCACACAGTCAAAGGCTTTGGCAGTCAATAAAGCAGAAATAGATGTTTTTCTGGAACTCTCTTATTACTCAGACATTAAAAGGAACATATTTGAATCAGTTCTGATGAGGTAGATGAACCTGGAACCTATTATAGAGTAAAGTGAGTCAGAAATAAAAAGATAAATACCATATTCTAATGCACATATATGGAATCTAGAAAAATGGTACTCAAGAATTTATTTACAGGGCAGCAGTGGAGAAACAGACATAGAGAATAGACTTGTGGATATGGGGAGAGGGAAGGAGAGGGTGAGATGCATGGAAAAAGTAACATGGAAACTTATATTATCATATGTAAAATAGATAGCCAATGGGAATTTGCTGTATGGCTTAGGAAACTCAAATAGGGGCTCTGTAGCAACCTAGAGGGGTGGGATGAGGAGGGAGATGGTAGGGAGGTTCAAAAGGGAGGGGATATATGTATACCTATGGCTGATTCATGTTGAGGTTTGACAGAAAACAACAAAATTCTGTAAAGCAATTATCCTTTAATTAAAAAAAATTAAAAATAGCTCAAAATTTCTCCATAATCATGTTTGTCCTATATTTCAGTAGGTGACTGCAGAACAGTTTATAAAGATTCTTAAAAGGATCATATGCAGATCTCACCAGAAGTGTTCATATGCTTTATGAAAAAACATATTTTGCTGTGTTACTGTTTCATTAGTTGTGTACAAAATATTTGCTATTTATGTAGCCAAAGGACTATTTTTCTTTTTAAAAACACTTCTGAGTTTCCTGCGTTGCCTTAAACATTGTCTTCAAACACTGGGTTACAAGCAGATTTCTTAAATATCTTCTAAAATGTTTCTAAGGTCATTTAATCTTAATCCTCAAAGAATGTTTTTGGGCATGTGGTATGGGAGAATGGAACACTTGCTTATTCCCTTCAGAAAGATGATCAATTGTTGTAGTATCACATTGATAAACTATTCTTGACATCAGTTCAGTTCAGTTCAGTCGCTCAGTCATGTCCGACTCTTTGTGACCCCATGGACTGCAGCATTTCAGGCTTCCCTGTCCATTACCAACTCCCAGAGGTTGCTCAAACTCATGTCTGTCGAGTTGGTGATGCCATCCAACCATCTCATTCTCTGTCATCCCCAGTCCTTCTGCCTTCAATCTTTCCCAGCATCAGGGTCTTTTCCAATGAGTCAGTTTTTCACTTCAGGTGGCCAAAGTATTGGAGTTTCAGCTTCAGCATCAGTCCTTCCAATGAATATTCAGGATTGATTTCCTTTAGGATGGACTGGTTGGATCTCCTTGCAGTCTAAGGGACTCTCAAGAGTCTTCTCCAACACCACAGTTCAAAAGCATCAATTCTTCGGCGCTCAGCTTTCTTTTTAGTCCAACTCTCACGTCCATACATGGCTACTGGAAAAGCATAGCTTAGACTAGATGGACCTTTGTTGGCATTCTTGACATACTGATTTGAAATTCTACATTTATTAAACAGCAAATTTGTATGCATACTTATATTAGGTTTTAGACACTTGTGTGCCAGTAATATTTACTTATGCCTATATCAGAACCTTTTGATAACAATACTTTTGTTATATTAATATTTAGTCATCAAAATGTTACCAAAATGCACGTGAGGATCCAGCTGCTTGCCACTCAAAAACAAACAGGCCAGGTTGGTCGAAAGGAAAGTTTGCTTTATTTCAGATGCCAGAAACTGGGGGGGGGGACAGTGGAAGGCATTTGTCCAAAGGCTGACAATTGCCCCCCGCCACAACAGTCAGAGAGTGAGAGCTTTCATAGACAGAGTGTGTGTGTGGGGTTACATGCAGAAACAGCACAGTCATCTTTAACAGTCATCTTCAATTGGTCATCAGTGGTCTGACTAGCATCATCTTGGTTGTTTTTAGGTACAGTTAATCTTCAGTTCTGGGGTTCACTTGTTCCCATATCTTTGAGGTCAATTTCTGGAATTGTAGCTGCTCAAGTCCTGGGTACAGTCTGGTCATCATGTAGTTAACTTCTCCACCTGGTGTTCTGGTATCTATAACACAGCTCACAGGATATAGCTCAGAATATTATTTATTGCCCTTGAGAAAGAACTAAAGGTCCTTGACTATGCTTAATGACTAGGTCATTAATGACTTAGTCTGCTTAGACTGTTTTTGTTTCAGCATTTCTCACTTCTTTGATTAAACTTATTCTTTGATTAAAGTTTTCCACAGGCAAAAGGCATGCAAAGGATATGGTAGGGATAGGGGGGACAAAGACCATATGGTCCTGCTCCATTTCAAAATTAGAATGGAATTTGGTTCCATTATAAAGTACACTTTTGTTGTTATACACCCATATCCCTACATAACATCCAAGCTTTCATGATTCTACTCTCTCTAGAGATTTGTCTCTTCTAGACATTTAATGTGAATGAAGTAATTAAATTGTTTAATTTTTCACTTTATAGTCAAGGTCCAATATGTGCAGTAGGATATATAATTTCTCTGTATTGCAGATTGATAGTCCATACTATGAATACATTATGTTTTATTTACTCAGCAGTTGATGAACCTTTGGGTTGTTTCCAGTTTGTGCATGTTATGAGTCATGCTTCTATGAAACACACATGAATGTATTCATTCTTTTTGTGTCTTGTGTTACGGTGCTCCAGATACACAGAATATACAGATTATCTTCTAGAGAAGGAAGAAAAACCAACCAATCTAAGTAATCATCATTTTGATTTCTTTGGTGACTGTTGTTCAATCCCACCAGGTCCTTCTTACATACAATATATGGGTCTCAGAAATTTCCACTCAGCAAATGAAAAAACTTCAGTGTGCATCTTCTGCTGAACAAGTATATCCAGGAGGGATTAGCATCCTCACGTTTCTTTTTTTCCCCTTTTTGGGTGTGCTACTTGGTATGTAGAGGGATCTCAATTCCTTGACCAGGGGCTCAAACCTGCACCCTCTGCATTGGAAAAGCAGTCTTAACCACTGGGCCTCCAGGGAAGGCCCATCACCAACTTTCTGAGTTGCACATGATGGAATACAGAGCAGATTCCCTCAGATGTACCACAGTATAGTGTCAGACAAGCTTCAGGGCAGGACGCAGGAGATATTTAGCATGGGCCTATGGCAAGGTGCTGTCTACTTGGAGCTGGGCAGTTTGTCACTGCTTTCATTTACATAATTACAGCAGCATGGCCCAAATAAATGATGGGGCAGGAGGATTTTTGCATTGATGCCATTATTAGTTTGCCAATGTTTCCTCTCAACATGTCTCCTTGGATTGAATATAGACATCTTCTTATTGCCTCTGCATACAGTCATTCCACAGAGCACGTGTGCCCTAGTTTCTCTGTATTTCCTAATCTTCTCTTCCTATAAGGGCACCTGTGAGACTGCATTAGGGTGCACCCCAATGACCTCATTTTAAAGTTACCTACTTCTTTTTAAAGTCATTTTCTCTGAATAAAAACCACCATCTGAGGCACTGGGATTAAGACACCAACATAGAAATTTTGAGTGAATAAAACTCCATCCAAAATATTGGGTTGGCTAAAAGTTTCCTTTGCTTTTAAAGCAAATACAATTATCATTTTCACTGAGAACTTCATTGAACAACATATTCACCATTTTGTTCCACTACCTTCTGCCATTTTTTTCAGGCAACTTCACAATTCCATCTTTTTATCTTTTAGAACATAGGATTGTTCTAGGTACCTGTTACAGTCTTCCAGGGAATGGAAATTTTCTCCATTAAGAGAATTTGATAAAGACTGAAACAAATGGGCATTCAAAGGTGCAATGTCTGGTGAACACAATGGTGAATCAGAACTTCCTAGCCAAGCTGTACCAGTTTTTGCCTAGTCATCAAAGAAACATGCTCTCTTGCGTTAGTTATCTTGATGGAAGATGGTGTGTTTTCTGTTGACTAATTTTGGATGCTTTTATCAAGTGTTACTTCCAGTTGCTCTAATTGGGAGCAGTACTTTTCATAATTAATCATTTGGCTTTTCAGATGGAGCTTTTAGAGGACTCCCTTCCAATTGCACCACATACATAAGACCACCTTCTTTGGTGGTGCTGTTAGACTATAGTTTCTTTTTCCTTCATATTCCTTTATACCATTATTAGATCTGGAATTTTTCCTAAAATAGAAAAATTACCTATAATTGACATGTTATTAAAAAGCATATAGAAAGCAAGACATTTTGAAACTAACAGATGCATTACATCTATTATAAAAATTTCTGGTACTCATAGATATTGTGTAGGTAATGTTTTGTGTCAGGGAGAGACTAGGAAAGAGACAAGAAAAAATGGGAAGATTTCTGTGCTTTCAAGTTTTTTTTTCTATTTTTCTTTCCTTCCCCACCCCCAGAAGATGAAACAAGTTTATTTTCAGTTCTTGCAATAGCAATGATGTGATTGACTGACCCATGCCTTTAAATATTTCCTGTTACCTTCTGAGGGTAACAGGAAGGCAGGCCAGACATCCCCAAGGGCAGGAGGAAATAAACTGCAAGTGGCAGATGTTTATTTTTTCCTTCTCTACACAAAATTAAGAAGCTTCTTTTAATTCTGTGTTGACAACAGAATTCTGTTGTCAGAATTCTGCATTGAGCTAACCAATGTGTTTTTTCTTATGTTAATATTTTTCTTAAGCTATGCTAATGAAACTATATATTTGCTTTGGAATTTGCCTTTCTTCAAAATAGTTCCGCCTAAGACTTTTTTTTCTTTTCTCAAACCTTGGGCTGATAATGGCTCAAAACCCAGTATTCATGTCAATTGTTTTATGAATGGGGATGACACACCTCATGCCATTCTATCTCAAAAATGCATACTGTGGGAGAGGGGCCTGGTGAAACTTCCTCAGCCTTGAGGTGTCTCCTTATCCAATTAACTGCTTGCTATGAAACATAAACCACCTTGTGAAAAACTAGCAAGGGGACACTCTTTCTGCCCCCTTCTGATGTCTATGTCAGAAGCTTTCTGTTTCCCTTATACTTTAATAAAACTTTGTTACACAAAATTTCCAAGTGGTCAAGCCTGTCTCTGGCCCCGGATCAAAATCCTCTCCTCTGGAGGTCATGAATCCTGGCATAGCACATGGCTCACAGCAGCAACTTTTCACTTCTGGTCACTGGTAAAGGATTTGGAAGACAATAAAGTCCTGAATTTCATAGAACATACATTCTATTGGCAGAAAATAAAATAACACGTAAATACATGGTAAAACTAGACTTTCAGATAAGTGCCAAGAAAAGTATTAGTTAGGAAAATTATTTTAACATAATGTTATTATTACATAACCATCTAGAACAATTCCATGTGTGGATCTGTTCACTTTCCCAGTGGTGCTACTCTGACAAAGTGTTTGGAGTTAAAAGGAAGAAAAAAATGTTAGTTTAACCTTATTAAGTTTTGGTTTTCTGTGTCTGTGAAATACCAGAGAACTTAGATTTCAGAGTGGCATGGGTTGGTCTTGTGTTCTGTTTCATGGTAGCAGTGGTAGTAAGTAGATTATGCCCAGCTGAGTCTTACACATGATGCTTCAGTTATTGGTTTGGCTCTCATCCATAGGAAAGTCCTTCCCAACTCCTGACACCCATGCATCACAAGATTGCATCACTTGGATCTCTTGCCATGGGAGCCTAACTGACCATCATCTGTATCCATCACTGTGCTTGCCCCGAGGTTGCTCCTGCTCCCAGCCACTGACTGAGCACATCAGGGAACCAGTGCTCACTGCCATGGTCACACAATGACACTGATCACCAGGGTCAGTTACCCTTGCCTGGAGGATGATTCCTGTTCTTAGCATGAAGAACCTGAAATGTCATGCAGTAGCATAGACTGAAGCTTAGGGGGACATTTTTCATGTCTCTGGAAGTATTGTCATTTTAGGTGTCAAGGTTTTCAAACCTACAGAGGCCAAATAAGAAGGTAGGTGCCAGTGGGCAAACAGAGTATCATTTGAGTAATTTGTTTGGTCTCAAGGGTCACTGTGATTTTACTGTTTGTGAGGTCAACATATTGAGCCATTTCAACCATGAGCCCCCATGGAGATCATTCCAGCCTTTTTGATTTGGGATAAGGGCTGAAGGTCAAGGATTGAGGTGAGGGGTTAAAAGGTACAAACTACTATGTATAAAACAGAAGAAGGATATACTGTACAGCACAGAGAATATAGTCAATATTTTGTTATAATTTTAAATGAGTATAACCTATTGTTGCAGCCTGGCAAAGCAGAGACCAGAACCTGACTCAATGTTGTGGCAAACTCCGCCCCTGTGACTGTCCTAATAAGCATGCCTAAGTGACATTCTTGTTTTTGCTGACTGTATAGAGCTTCTCCATCTTTGGCTGCAGAGAATATAATCAATCTGATTTCGGTGTTGATCATCTGGTGATATCCATGTGTAGAGTCTTCTCTTGTGTTGTTGGAAGAGGGTGTTTGCTATGACTAGTGCGTTCTCTTGGCAAAACTCTATTAGCCTTTGCCCTGCTTCACTCTGTACTCCAAGGCCAAATTTGCCTGCTACTCCAGGTGTTTATTGACTTCCTACTTTTGCATTCCAGTCCCCTATAATGAAAAGGATATCTTTTTGGGGTGTTAGTTCTAAAAGGTATTGTAGGTCTTCATAGAACAGTTCAACTTCAGCTTTTCAGCATTACTGGTTGGGGCATAGGCTTGGATTACCGTGATATTGAATGGTTTGCCTTGGAAATGAACAGAGATCATTCTGTCGTTTTTGTGATTGCATCCAAGTACTTCATTTCGGAGTCTTTTGTTGACCATGATGGCTACTCATTTCTTTTAAGGGATTCCTGCCCATAGTAGTAGCTATAATTGTGATTCATGAGGTCGCAAAGAGTCGGACATGACTGAGCGACTGAACTAACTAACCTGACATTCTTGGGGCTGGGTGTACTCTCTGCTTTACTTTACTGCCTGCCTCTGTGTCCGTCCCCATGGAAACAAAACAAGATGGTCCAGATTAACAGCAGAGCCTTAACTTTACTCCCTCTTTATGGTGTGCTGATCAAACTCCCCAGTATAGTTATTCCCTAATGATCTTATGTGACTTCTGTCAATAACAGTGCGGCCTGAAAGGAGCCATTTTGTATTCCTGCCATGGAGAGCAGGAGGGCCCTCTGACTCCCCGCTTGCCAAATTATTGTGTCTCTTTTCATTATGCGCTTGGCCCCGATTCAGGTCTTTCTCGCCAACTGTGCTGGACTCCGCAATCTATTAAAATATAGAATCATTATGTTATACACCTGAAACCAATATATATAATCAACTAAACTTCAACCAAAGATTAAAAATAAAATTGACACTGTAACTTTGGAATAAACACACACTAATAATCAAAAAGCTCACACTCACTGCTGCCATGAAATACCAGAGAAATCCTGTCCCATCTTGAGCCAGAGAGGTAAAGGTGTGCCATGTTACCCACCAGGCAAAGAGTAATGGGGTTCGTTTCGCAGGTAAGGAAACATAAGTCCTGAATGATGTGACGTTTCACTTATCAAGGCAATGAAATACATGAATAGGACTATGCAGCAACTCTACCTAATGCATACATACAGGAGGCTGTATGGCCCATTCTCTCTGGCCTACTTCAGCTCATCCTAGATAAATAAGCAACATGACTGCTCAGACCTACACCAAAAAATATCTGTATTGTAAAGGCAGAACCTAAGGCTGAGTCTCTGAAAAAAAAAAAGCAACAATGAGGACTTCTCATGGGCATATGATAGGCTACCATTCTGCAAAGCTGATAGTGAAATTTGCATAAACATTCTTTTCTGAACCAGGATCATTTCAGGGCAGCTTCATCCCTCTGGAGACAGTTATCTAGAGCCCTGTTTCATAACAATCATAAATCAACCAGTATTAAGTATCAGTCATCCACATGAGAAAATAGTTCTTTCTGTGCAGATGACATATATGAGAGCTACTAAAACAGTATGCTGTATAACAAGAGTATCAGTGACATCAACTGCCACTGACTGACAACCATTACATACCAGACACGTCCTAAGGAGCTTATAAGTCTTATATATTTGGGACAACTTCAATATTTGAATCTGCTCTTTCAACTGTAAATTTTGTACAATCTAAACACTAGTCAAGGGACTTACCTGGCAGTCCAGTGGATAAGACTCCCCACTTCTGCTGCAAGGGTCATGGGTTCAATCCCTATTGGGGCAATAAGATCCTGCACGCTCCAGTGACATGGCCAAAAAATATAAACAAATACATGGTGGTGATGCTTTAGTAGCCAAGTTGTGTCCGACTCTTGCAACCCCATGGACGGTAGCTAGACAGGATCCTCTGTCCATAGGATTTCCCGGGGGCAAGAATACAGGAATGGGTTGCCATTTTTCTCCAGAGAATCTTCCCGACTCGGGGCTGGAACCCATGTCTCCTGCCTTGCAGGCGGATTCTTTACCACTGAGCCACCAGGGAAGCCCTAAATAAATAAATGCATACTATACAAGAGCTTTCTATGACACTCTTTCATGGTTATAATCCTCAAATGTGGCTCAAATAAAAATTTCCAATTCTTTCTTAGATTAATTTTTCCTGGACAATTTTCCTACACTTACCCTTCTCCAAAGTCACATAAATACTAACACCTCTTCAGAACAATTTCTCAAAGCTATCTCAGACGCTCACTCCTGGGCCAGAATCCTCAGTAAGAGACTTAATAGACAATTTACAACTCTTCTATTTTCAAGCGGACAACACAGTAACACGGCAGGATCACTAGGTTCATGATAACAAGACGGCGCAGGAGCCTGAGCAATCTTACTGAAACTGCGGATATTCAAGTCCTTAGGGACTAAAGTCAGGCAGGCTTTCAAGCAGGGAAGCACAGTGAATGAGAACACCCTGCAGATGGTCCTTACCGCACCTACGACTTCGCTGATGGCTGGGGTTCAGGTCCGGGCGGACTCGAGACCAGAGTCCAGGCCTGTCCCAGAAGACAGTTCAAAAGTTCGGGCCAAACCCGTCCTTTAACGTACTCCTTGTATCCCAGAGCCTTCTTTTAAAGCAGGTTTCACCTAGGACACGCTTAACTGCACTACGAACAAAGCCGCCTCTCTCCTATCTGCGCCGAGCTGCCAGATGAAAAATCGACGCGAACCAGTGACGCTACTTCCGCTTCCCGTCCGGGCCGGTGCGGGGCGGGTCTCTGAGGTTGAATTTAGCCTGGTTCGACCAGTGCAGGGGGAAGCTTGTGGCTTCTTCCCACGTTGCGGTGAGGGGGTTTGGGGTCGGTTCGGTGTGAGGGCTGGTAGCAGAAATAGGCCCTCCGGACGATGCTGAGGCTGGAACCAGACGGGCAGGAGGCGGGTCCATAAGCCGCAGTGGTGTTGGAGGCGGGAAGAGGCCCAGCGCTGGGATTAGAGGACAGGGGACAATGGTGGTGACTCAGCCAACACGGTGCTCATCAAAAACCGTACTGCCTTCCTGTTCTCAACTTCCTGGAGCGCTTAAAATGATTCTCACATGTTGATAAGCCTGCCAATCCATGAGATGCTCTATCTTCTCCGTTCAGTCATGTTTGCTTTCCCTTGTTTCTTTTTATTTACATTGGACACCGTGCTAAACTCTAATCATTGAGTCTTTTGAATAGTCAGAGTAGTGACGTTTTCCTTTAATCTTTGTGTTTTTCCTCACGTATGATTTTTTTTTATTTTTTGATATTATCATAATGTGCAAGACCTCCCATACTAAGTTGAGAAACAACACTGACATCAGGCCTTGTTTATTCATTCAGGAATAATTCTAAATTCTCTCTATAATCATATTTGCTGCTTATTTCAGTGGGTGGCCACAGAATAGTTTATAAAGGTTTTTTTTTTTTAACTACATTTTACCAAAATTGTTCATGTACACTATCAAATGTTTTATGCAGCTATATAGTTATTTTGCTACATTAATGTTTCATCTGTTGCAAAAAACATACTCACTTTTTATTTGGCCAAAGGACTCTCTTCTTGTTTTAAATAATTTCTGGGTTTCTTGCTGGCCTTAAAAGTCTCTTCCAAATCTAGGTTTCATAGATTTCCTAATTTTCTTCTAAAATTAATTATTTTTTACTGACATTTTAGTCTTTAATCTTTAAAGAATGTATTTTGGCATGTGGTGTGGGGTGGTATTTCCAATTACTTTTTTCCTCTGGAAAGAGAGCCAATTGTTTACCGATAACCTATCCTTGACATACTAATTTGAAATTTCACCTTTAATAAATACTAAATTCCTATATATACCTATATTAGATTTCAGACTCTTCTGTGCCAGTTAATATTTACATATGCCTGTATCAGACCCTTGATAAAAATAGATTTATGTAATTTTAAAATTTAGTGGTAAAAATATAATGGAATTTTGGTTCCATTACCTTTAGCTGTTACACCATTTTCCTACACACTTAACATCCTCACTGCTGTGATTCCACTATTTCCATACATTTGCATGTTTTAGAATTTCATGTAAATAAAGTCATCAATTTTTTTCACTTAGTGTATTTTTCAAGATTCATGTGCTTTATAGCATATATAATTTCTTTTTATTGCAGAATTATATTCCATTTATTTATTCACCAGTTGATGAATGTTAGGTTGGGTTGTTTCCACTTTGTGCATGTTATAAGTAATGGTGCTTTGAAAATTCATGTATGTCCTTTTGTTCAGACATATTTTTTCTTCTGGGTAGTTATTAGGATTATCCAGAGAAACAGAACAAATGTGTATATATACATATATATACAGACACATATGTATTAGATACCTATATACACCTGTATAGATATATAGATACCTGTATATACCTATATATATAGATGCCTATATATACCTGCATACACCTATATATACCTATATATTAGATACCTATATACATATGTATGTGTGTGTTGTATATATCTTCTATTATTACCTACCAGGGAAGGACAGAAAACCAAACCAATTTAAAGTAATCATTATTAGATTCCTTTATGGATGACTGGAACTAAACTCCACCCAACCCTTCTGAAGTTCATCAAGATATATCTCTCAGAACTTTCCGTAAATGAAAAGACATCAGCTCATCCATTCTACAGGCCAGGGATGGTCCCAGAGAGATTAGCAGCCCTCTATGTCTGAGTTGTACATTTCTGAATACAGAGCAGATTCTCTCAGGTGTCTCAGAGTGTGGTATCAGAGAAGCTTAAAGGCAGAAAGCAGGAGATATATGGCACGGGCCTATGGCAAGGTGTTGTCCAATTGCAGCTGGGCAAAACTTGTCACAGCTTCCACTGAAATCATTATACAGTGCAGATCTCTCCTCCCCTCATGGAGCACAAATGTAAGCTGTCCCTGATCTAACCCTTACTTTAACGAATAACCCCATAGTCCCCCCTCAAAGCTCCTGTACTATAGAGATACTTGTCTGCTATTATGCCACATGGAAAGACACATTGCTGAGGTGCAATAACATCTTTTATAATGTCCCTGCCATAGGGATGCACAGGCCATTCTTTATGTAACAAGTGACAGAACACTAAGGAAGGAGAAAAGGCCATGGGAAGACAGCTGCCTGTGAGAGCAGCAGGCTTGGGCAAAGAGGGAAGAACCAACCAGAGCTCCATTGACTGCAGGGTCCCAGAAACAGAGGACAAAGCAACTGGGAAACTCAACAGAAGGCACCATAGGGAACTGAGGTTGACAGCCATGTCCAAAGCTGTCTGCTGCAGAAAAGGCCAATGTGTGGAACTCCCCTGGTGGTCCAGCGATTAAGACTCAGTGCTTCCACTGCAGAAAATGAGTTTTATCCCCGAAAAGGTAACTAAGATCCCACACATCAAGCTGCATGGAAAAAGAAAAGTCCAATGTGAAGCATTCATGACACAGGAAAAGCTGGGGAACAGTCACAGCCATTCCCATCATCATTACGGTTATGTCCACAATGGGGCAATCATGCAGTCAGTCTCCACGGCTGTGTCCCTATGGAAGGAGCCAGCCAATTTACCTCACAATATAGTGCATTAATTTCACTGTTGCTGATGATACTGAGGACTTCCCCACAGGGGTTTCCAAGTCACTGTCAGTTGTAACCTCTCAAGAAGGAGGGACTCTGCCACTTCTGGGGGGAGGGGACTTGGTTTTTTTTCCCCACCTGGGCCTGTTTAATGCCTCTTCTGACTGTGTTCTGATTTTTGGGTCCCTGGGTCAGTTTGTTGCTGAGGAGTTGACAATCAGCATTGCTGTGATCACAAGTCCCAGTACATTTTGTATGAGGGAAAAGGAATAAAGACTTTGGTGAAAGATGTTAATTTAAAAGGTTTCAGGGGTCTTTGCTAGTGGCCCAGGGTGAAGAATTCAACTTCCAATGTAGGAGACATAGGTTTGATTCCTGGTCAGGGAACTAAGATCCCACATTCCATGGGGCATTAAGCCAGCATGAGGCAATTAAATCTACACACTGTAACCACTGAGCCTGTGCCCCAATGAAGACCCAATACTGACAAAAAAAGTTTCAGGGTAGCAGCTAAAATGAAAGTGGTTCAGTCACTCAGTTGTGTCTGACTCTTTGCAACCCCATGGACTGCAGCATGCCAGGCTTCCCTGTCCATCACCATCTCTGGAGCTTGCTCACTTGCTCAAACTCATGTCCACTGAGTTGGTATGCCATCCAACCATTTCATCCTCTGTCATCCTCTTCTCTTCCTGCCTTCAATAATCTCCCAGCATCAGGTCTTTTCCAAAGGGTTGGCTCTTTGCATCAGGTGGCCAAAACAGTGGAGCTTCAGCATCAGTCCTTCCAATGAATATTCAGTATGGATTTTCTTTAGGATTGACAGGTTTGGCCTCTTTGCAGTCCAAGACTCTTAAGAGTCTACAGCACCACAGTTCAAATGCATCAACTATTTGACACTCAGTCTTCTTTATGGTCCAACTCTCATATCCATGGATGACTACTGGAAAAACCATAGCTTTGACTATACGGATCTTTGTTGGAAAAGTAATGTCTCTGCTTTTTAATACGCTGTCTAGGTTTGTCATAGCTTTTCTTCCAAGGAGCAAGCATCTTTTAATTTCATGGCTGCATCACCACCTGTAGTGATTTTGAAACCCAAGAAAATAAAGTCTGTCACTGTTTCTATTGTTTCCCCATCTATTTGCCATGAAGTGATGGAACCGGATGCCATGATCTTAGTTTTTTGAATGTTGTTTTAAGCCAGCTTTTAAATTCTCCTCTTTCACTTTCATCAAGAGGCTCTTTAGTTCCTCTTTGCTTTCTGTCATAAGGGTGGTGTCATCTGCATATCTGAGGTTATTGATACTTCTCCCAGCAATGTTGACTCCAGCTTGTGCTTCATCAAGCCTGGCATTTTGCATGATATACTCTGTATATAAGTTAAATAAGCAGAATGACAATATAAAATAAAAATAGTGGAGTATATAAATTTCAATCACTGACAGTTAAGTCATTCATGTGAAAATACACTAACAATGCAAAGAAAAATTTCCAAGTGAAGGTTTTCTCACATTTCTTGGGTTTTATTCCAGAGTGAATATTCTTGTAAAGCTGAAGGCAGAAGGAATGTTTAAAGGATTTTCCACAATGATTTTCTATGCTCCCTAAACTGAAATTTAACAAAAAAAATTCACAATCTTCACATAAAAACTTTTTAGCATGAGTTTTCATAAGAAAAGTGAAGAAAGACCAGATGAAGGCTTTACCACATTCCTCACATTTATGTGGTTTTGTTCCAGGGCGAATTTGATTGTGTTAAGATGTCAAGAACTTTGAAATAATTTTCCACATTTTTCTCACAGAAAAGGCCTGTTTTAACTATGAGATTTCATATGTTTTCTGTCTATAGGAAGTATAGAAGGTCTTCCCACACTCCCTACATTTATGCAATTTTTTTTTCTCTGTGATTCTGTGTAGAGGGCCTCTTTCCAGTATGAGATTTTATACAGCTCCTAAGACAATAAGCTCTAAAGAAGGCTTTCTTATACTTATAAGCTCTAATGAAGACTTTCCTAGATTTCTTACTTATTAAGTGCTTGTCTTCAGTATGAGATTTTATATACCGCCTAAGTTTAGAAGCAGGATAATGGCACTGAAACATGTAAATTATCATATGTGAAATGAATCGCCAACCAGGTTTGATGCATGATACAGGGTGCTCAGGGCTGGTGCACTGGGATAACCCAGAGGGATGGAATCGGGAGGGAGGTGGGAGGGGGTTCTGGAAGGGGAACACATGTATACCCAAGGTGGATTCATGTCAATGTATGGGAAAACCAACACAATAATGTAAAGAAAAAAGCCTTTCTTGAATTTGTTACAAAAAAAAAAAGCAACAATTACAGAATACACATTGTTTTCAACTATACTTAAAGGATTTTTAAAAAAATTTTTAATTGGAGAACTGCCTTACAATGTTGTGTTGGTTTCTGCCATACAACAACATGAATCAGCCACAAGAATACATATGCTCCCTCTCCCTTGAAGGATTCTTAAAGCTTGACCATATATGAGATGCATCAGTTAAGACTGAAATCCACTGTCACAGATTCTTTCTACACAAGTGATTTAAACCAGTTAGGAGTTTATTTTTCTCATGTTCTATGAAATTCAGAAACAAGCAACTCATAGTTGCTTATATACAGCCCCAAAATACCTTAAGTTTCTATTATATAATCAGTAATCTATGAATGTCATCTTATTGGTGTATTCTCTAAGAAAAAAGAGATAAACCTGAGGGCAGATGGTAACGTGAAAATGCCAGATGACATGCTCCCATTTCCATGGAATTCTTTAGAAACCACAAACAGTGATCTCTTGCTTCTTTCTCACAGGCCAAGAATGTGAGCTCATGGGCACTCACCACAAGGAAAGCTGGGAGACGAATCCTCAGAAATTGTCTACATTGCTAATTTGAACACAACTCTAGCTTTGTTACTTGAAGGAAGCAAGGTAGAAATGGATATTGGGACAGCAACGTCTTGTATCTCACACATTAGGCCACATAGCAAGTCTCTAGTGATTTTCTGTTTGTATGTTATTGAATCTATGTCATGAAGATCAGGCATGCTGTGGATAATGGAATTGAATTAGAAATCTATAACTAAAAGATAACTAAAACATACCTAGTCTGCACATTACAATACTTATTAAACTTTAGTGAGGAACTTCCCTTGTGTTCCTGTGGCTAAGAATCCACACTCCCAATGCAGAGGGCCTAGGTTCAATCCCTGGTCAGGGAATTAGATCCTGTATGTTGTGACTAAAGATCTTGTATGTCACAATGAAGACTGAGGATCCTACGTGTTGCAATTAAGACTTGCTGTAGCCAAATAAATACATAAATAAATAAATACTAAAAAAAAAAACCTTTGTGATGTAGATCAAGGGGAATTTAGAGTACTATATAATCTTTAATACTCATCAGCTAGAGCTGTCACACTTTAAACACTCACTGATAAATATAATCACAGAACCGTAACATTTACGTTTGCCCCAGTATAATGTAACTCAAGAGTTGTGCCTGATGGCTTTCCAAATTAGTGTTCAAAAATGACTGAGAGGGGAAGGGGCCCTTAAGGCTAGCTTGTAGTCATTTCATTCACAGAGCTTCTGCCCAGTATGTATTCGCTTGTGCATTATAAGGTTAGTGCTAGTGCTGAATGCTTTTCCACACTGGACGCATTTATAAGGCTTCTCCCCTGTGTGAGTTCTCATATGCACTCTTAGGCAAGAGGAATTCCTAAAGGCTTTCCCACATTCTTTACACGCGTAGGTTTTCTCTCCAGTGTGAGCTCTCTTGTGAACAATGAGATAAGAGCCTGTGCTAAAGGATTTTCCACAATGATTACACTCGTAAGGTTTCTCTCCAGTGTGAGATCGGGTATGTTTCTTAAGGGATGACTGATCAATAAAGGCTTTCCCACAGTCACTGCATTCATAGGGTTTCTCTCCAGTATGGGTTCTCATATGTTTCTGAAGGGATGAAGGAACAGTGAAAGCCTTGCCACATTCCTTACAGTCGTAAGGTTTCTCTCCAGTATGAGTTCTTTTGTGAACGTTAAGATGAGAGCTCTGGCTGAAGGATTTTCCGCAGTGATTACACTCATAAGGTTTCTCTCCAGTGTGTGATCTCACGTGTTTCTTAAGGGAAGACTGAAAAACAAAGGCTTTCCCACAATCTCTACATTCATAAGCATTCTCTCCAGTGTGAGGTCTCATACATATCTGAAGGGACAAGGGGCCAGTGCAAACCTTCCCATGTCCATTATATTTTGAGCTTTCTTTCACAGTACACATTTTTTTGTAGACACTATGGGAAGATCTTTTTCCATAGTCACTGCATTCATGGAGTTTCTCTTCAGTAGGTATTTGCTCATGTACTGAGAAAGAAGAGTGTACGTTGGACATAAGATGTTGATTACACTCAGATTTTTCTCCCGTGAGAGTTCTGAAGTGTTTCCTAAGGGATGACTCTTGATTGAAAGTTTTTCCACAATCACTGAAATCAAGAAATTTCTCTCCACTGTGAGTACTCACATGACTCCTAAGAGCTGAGGGATGGCCAAAGTCTTTCCCATATTCTCTATATTTGTAGCATTTCTCACCCTTGCAATATCTTGTACAAATAAGGTGATAATTCTTTCTGAAGAATTTTCTACAATGATTACGTTCCAGTGGTTTCTCACCAGGGTGGGCTGGTGCCTACAGAAAAAGGAGTAAGTGAGGACTAAAGGCTTTCTTGGGGCTTCCCTGGTGGCTCAAACAGTAAAGAATCTGCCTGCAATGCAGGAGACCTGGGTTCAGTCCCTGGGTTGGGAAGAACCCCTGGAGAAGGGCATGGCAACCCACTCCAGCATTCTTGCCTGGAGAACCCCATGGACAGAGGAGTCTGGCAGGCTACAGTCCATACGGTCACACAGAGTTGGACACGCCTGAAGTGATTTAGCACGCACAAAGGCTTTCTCATTTTTATTACACAGAAACTCATTTGTATGTGGATCCTGCCATATATAGGAAGTATATTATTATGACTAACATTTCTGCCATTTTCAGGGTGTGTATTTTTTGCCTTATTCTTTCAAGTTGAAATAGCTGAATACTCTTCCCAAGGCCCCAAGGAATTCATTCCATCAAAGAGCATCCTAATTATAGTTTTTCTAATCATGGGTGAAGAATGAATGATTTATTAAATACTTTATAGTGGAATGACATTTAAGTAAATGTTTTGTTGTTGTTGTTGTTGTTTACTCGCTATGTTGTGTCTCTTTTGTGACCCCCATGGATTGTAGTCCACCAGGGATTTCTAGGTAAGAATACTGGTGTGAGTAGCCATTTCCTTTTTCAGGGGATCTTCCCAACTCAGGGATTGAACCTGCGTCTCCTGCATTGGCAGGCAGATTCTCTACCACTGCACTACCAGGGCAGCCCAAGTAAATGTTTACTTTTTGATATTCTCTGCAAGGCTACACGTGTTGAGTTAGGTTTGGAGATATCTCCAATTTTATGGGATTAATTAAGGATTTCCTGGTGCAGCTTTCTGATGAGTGAATTCTACTTGCCTTAAGTGTCTCCTCTTGTTTGGGTGCTGCTGCTGTTTTAATTCCTTGAAATTCACAGAGATCTCCCAGTCTTAAAAAATAGGAATCATTTCCAGTGAATCTCATCATTTTTATGCCATTGGCAGTTTTTTCTCCAGGAACATTCTGCATGAGAATTACATCTTTTGATTTAAGTTGAGTAGCCCCATCTGAAAGTGAATGAGGAAATTTTTTATAATTATTGGGAGAAAAAGTAGCGGTGAAAGAAAAAAGGAGGCAGGCATGCTATGTATTTGTTTTCAACTAATAACACTAAATATAGGAGGAAAATGTGAGAGAGAAATTAATTTAGGAACTTGGCTCTGGGAAAAGATGCCAATGATAGGAACAAGCAATGGAAATGAGAGATATTTTGCATAGAATTCTGGAGGCTTGAGACAGAAAGCTCCTGTAATGGTCTCAGCCTTCTTATCTCACAGTGACTGACAAACCACCCCTCACAGGCCGTGGCTATTCCATACAATGACCCCTTCCTGCCTGGGGCTCACCTGTACAAGCACTTTGGAGAATTCCTCTCCCCTCTGGCCTCAGCTCTTCCTGCACCACCTCAGTGATCGGACTGTGTTTGCAGAGATGATCCCCTGCTCACAGGGAAAGACACATGATGTGGGGAGAGTGTGAAGGAGACAAGGAAATCTTTCCACAAAACTGATTCCAATACTTTGGTTTTCAAGGATTCTGAAGATAGGCAAGAGCAGCAAAAGAATCAGATTACACAGCTCTTTCACAGAGCATCATAAGACAAACACCCACATACCTTGCCCCACATGACCTGACCCTTGAGTTCTAAGCCCAAGATCTCTAAATTACTGAAATTTTTTAAGGACTGAGAAAATACAATCAGTGAATTTTCTTGGGAAGTGATAGGACTGCCCCACAAGGGGAGGAACCATCTATTCTGTGTTTACCATGTATAGCTGTTCTTTTCAGTTCCTGGGACAGACAAGTGATGAGGAACTAGTACATGCATGAACAAATGAATATGAAGGAATGAGGGCAACTTTACCCACTGAAGCCAGGTTCCTAAAGTTCTCCAACATCACATTTCTGTACAGGATTTTCTGAGTGGGGGCCAGCAGGGCCCACTCCTCCCGTGAGAAGTCCACTGACACTTCCTCGAAGGTCACCAAGTCCTAAAACACCATGCATACATTCAGGTTCAGCCAAGGACTATCTCTAACTCTGAACCAGAAAGATGATGGGTGAGGCTGAGAGGACTTGGGGAGAAGACCCAATGTACAGTAAGCTCAGACATCCTTCAGAGGCCTCTCTTCATTTCACCCAAGTTCTTGGAACTCAGTGGACCATCTCTTTCAGGCTCATGGTTTTTAGAAGCTTTTCTAACACAGCTGAGCTGATATTGCCACAACTAGGTTGCAAGGAGTCTTCCAATCTTATTCAAGATCTAGTACAGATTGAGCATACTACAGAATGAGAAAAATACTTGGAAAATGAATGTTTTTCCTAGTGAAAAAAAGTCTTTATTGTCCTTCATGGCACCCAGCAGAATCTGGAACTAACATTCACAATGGGGGATCATCTGAAAAACAAAACAAATGTTGAAGCCTTTCCTTAAACATTCTCTTTCCCATTCTAAGAAGCCCAAATAACTGAGGGAGCCTGAGGCTAGCCTGGTTGGGCTGTGAAGCTCTGGGTCACGGACAAGAGATATACCCTCTGGGAACAGTGAGTTTTTTTGGAAACAGTAACTTCCCACATACCTGTGACCAGGTTGTCAGCAATCCTGCAGCCATTCTTCCTTTTGTGTGTCTCCCTCCTGGCTTGGCAGGATTCTGAGCATGAAGACCTAGAAATGAAGAAAGAAGCCATGAGATTCTGGGCCTGACAGATAGTCAACCCTTAGAGGCCTTGTAAGCTTCCTCATAGTAGCTTCAGAATAACCACACGCAGCCAAATGCACATAAACATACACGTAATACAGTAAAGAATTTATCTCCTTACCCAAGAACAATTAGGAATTGGGAATACAGTGTGTTCTTATTTTTTAAACTTTTCCCTAGATGGAGCCACCGAAATTGCCTAGAGTCACTAACAACTCAGGAGCAATGAGTCCTCTAGTATTAAAATTCCTCTGTGTAAGAAACCAGGACTCCTTTAGGAAATATGTTCAGTGTGGAACAAGAAATGTTCAGCATAAGCCTGTAACAGCTTATACCAGAAAGGAAGGAATCTACCACAAAGGAGAAAACTTAAAAAGGTTCCTACTGGCTTATGATGGAGTAATGATTACAATCAGTTGAAATACACCAAATATAAAACAAAACCAAGAGTCCATAATGTTACTAAAAAATGGTCAATGGTCACTACTGGAGGTGGCCAGGATATAATTTTGTTATTCTGAAAATTCATAAAAAAAAAAAAAAATCAAGCCTGTATCATCCTGTCTCCTCCTTTATGAACAACATTTTATTATTACTAAATAGTCATGATAAAGGAAAGTTCTTTCCAGAATAATCATACAAACTTTATTCTTAGTTTCATTTATTATGAAGAAAATCCTAGAATCAGAAAGTCACCATTCTGAAACCACTAGTAAATTAATGCACATAGGCAATGACAATCAATGGTTACTAAAATATTAGATGAAAAGTGAATGGGAATATTTATTTTCAACTTCTAGATCTGAAAAAATTTCAAACTCAAAAGTTGTAACAATCAGTGTAAAAATGATGAGCTTCCCTATACTCTTTACTAACTGTTAAAGTTCTGTCATATTTGCTTCCTTTCTCCTCTCTGTAGGGGTGTGTGTGTGTTTCATCAAGAATGTTGAGAGGAAACTATTTGAGAGGAAATTGCAGGTGTCAGATCCTTTTTTCCTATATACTTCAGAGTGTTACAGGAACTTGGGACTTTCCCTAACACAATCAAAACCAGGATTTAATATTTATTATCTAACATATAATTCATATGCAGAATTTTACCAACTAATCCAATAATATCCTTTACAGCAGCCACTTTAAAATTTCCCATCCAGGATTATGTCCTCAGAGTATGTTTCTTTCACCTTCTTTAATACGGACCAGTCCCTCGGCCTTTCTTCATCTTTCTAGGTTTGAAAAGTCCCAGGTCAAATGTTTTACAGATAGACTACACCTTAGCTTTAGTTTGTCTGTTGTTTTCTCATGGTTAGATTCACAAAGTTTATTTTTGGATTATATATTTTGTAACTGATGCTTGTCCTCAGTGAATCACGTCAGGAAGCATATGATGACAGTGTGTCTCAGCACTGACGTTAATTTTGATCACTTGATTAAGGTGGTATGCAGCAGGTTTCCCCATTGAGTGACCCCCTCCCCTTTATTTGTAACTAAGAAGAAACCTGAAGGGGATAATTTTAAGACTAAATAGATGTGCTGGGCAACTTTATAAAGAAAGACCAAACAGATAAATCTTAACATCTTAAAAGAGACACCTGGACACCATAAGTTCTGATATGATGCAACAAGAGACAATACCAATTATAAAATATGTTTTGCTAAAAAAAATCCTAACAAATCCTTTCATCTAATTAGCAGTTGATAGAAGAAGGGTAAGAGGAGGGGACAGAGAACATGCTAAATGATATATAGAGGACATAATCAGAAATATTCAGTTTAGGGGAGAAAGAGGAAAGGAGAACTCTTCCTGATTAACAAACTTAAGAGGTGTAACAATTCACTGCAATGTGTGGCCCTTAGAACTTTTTTTTTTAATGTTGTTTATTTTAGGCTGCGCTGGGTCTTCGTTATTGTGCTGGCCTTTCTCTAGTTGCAGTTAGTGGGGGCTACTCTCGAGCTGTGGTGCTTGGGCTCCAGTAGTTGTGCTGCTTGGGTTAGCTGCTCTGCAGCATGCGGGACCCGCCCACACGACTGAACTCACGTCTCCTGCACTGGGGGGTGGGTTCTTTACTACTGAGCCACCAGGGAAGTCCCCAATTCTTTTTTTATAGATTAGAGAAATATGTTAAAAATTTTTTAATGTTAAGGCTTTGTAGTTGCATTTACAAAGTTCCTGGTTTCAGCTGGCACCTTAAAGATACATTCCTTTTAAGTTACATGATTTTAGGTTCTCAATTAACGAAGGTCAACAAACATGGACAAACTCTAGAAAATGCTCAACATTGAACAATTAGTTCAAAAACTAGAGAATTTGCCTTCAAAAATAGCTATTTCTACCAAAGTGGGAAAAAAGGTATTGTTGTTGGATTAAACTACAATTTTAAATATCACCCTACTTTGGAAAATATCACTGTAGCTTGAAAAATCACATTCACTTACAACTCACACTTTTGATCCTTGCAATGACATTTTAAAATTCCAATATGCAGTGTGCTTTTTTTTTTTTCAAAGTGATTTATTATAAAAAAGCTTGCTCCCTCTCAATGCTGAGTTAGTTCAGCAATGTAGCTCCATCCTTTTAAGCATTCTAGTCAACCGTTAGTCACTCAGTCATGTCTAACTCTTTGCGGCCCCATGAACTGAAGCCCACCAGGCTCCTCTGTCCATGGAATTCTCCAGGCAAGAATACTGGAGTGGGCTGCTATTCCCTTCTCCATGCAGTGTGCTTCTGAGTCAGTAGTTTTATACTGGATGCCCTTTAAAGCAACCTTCCTGAATGTTAAAATGATTTATGATTTTTCATTAAACTTATGAGCAAATTTGCTAATATGTTTATCAAGAGCAATATTTCTCTTTCTTTTTTTAAAAAATATTTATTTATTTGTTGCCTGCACCAGGTCTTTGCTGGGGCATGTGAGGTCTAGTTCCCTGACCAGGGATTGAACCTGGATCCCCTGCACTGGAAGCTGGGAGTCTTAGCCATGGGACTACTAGGGAAGTCTCTCCCTTTCCTTTTTAAAATAAATTTTTAAATTTATTTTTATTGAGGTAATAATGATTTACAAAATTATGTAAGCTTCACGTGTACAAAACCATATGCCTTAATAAGTCTTTTCTAACATTCCCTTATTAAGACATCCCACACTTCATTATACTGTGAATTCTGCCTTGCTGCAGTAAGTAATAAAACCAACTTGTTTAACTCTGTGTGTCCCTGGCAACCTTTGGCTAAAGACCACTGATAATATCAAGAAAAACTGTTAATTTGGGGGTGTGTGGTATTGGTGTTGTGACAATGCTAAAAACTTCTGTCATGTTAGTTTCAGGTGTACAGCAAAGTGATTTATTTATATGTATTATATACATATATGTATGTGTATATGTGTGTGTATATATATACACACACACACACATTTATACATATATATATATATATATACACACACACATATATGGGCTTCCCTGGTGGCTCCATGGTAAAGAATCCACCTGCCAGTGCAGGAGATGAAGGTTCGACTTCTAGGCTGGGAAGATCCCCTGGAGAAAGCAATGGCAACCTATTCCAGTATTCTGGCCTGGAAAATCCACGAACAGAGGAACCTGGCAAGCTATCGTCCATACAGTCACAAAGAGTTGGACACGACTGAGCGACTGAACACAGCACAATAGATCAAAGTAGAAAACAGTATCATCATCTCAATAACACACTAAAAATGTCTGATAATACCCAACATTGCCTAATGATTTAAAAATATTTTCAGCCAACTCTATATTAAAAAAAAAACACTCAACTTTTAAAATGGGCAAAATGTTTTTCTAAAGAAAATACAATGGCCATTAAGTATATGAAAATATGCCTATTATTAACTACAAGGAACATACAAATTAAAACCACAAGATACTACTTGACCCTCATTTTGATAATTATTATCAAAAAGACTAACAACTGGGGAGGATGTGGAGAAATCAGAACTCTTATTTGCTGATGGGAAAGAATAATGGTGTAGCCCCTTTAGAAATAGCTTTCAGTTTATCAAAAGATTAAATATACAATTATCATAAGAATCAGCATTCCACTCCTAAGGATAAACCCAAGAGAAATGAAAATAAGTCCATACAAAAACTTTAGCAGGAGAGCTCACAGCAGCATTATTGACAATAGCTGAAATGTGGAAATAACTCAAATGCCCATTAAATTGTGAGTGGATAAATGTGATGTATCCATACAAAAGAATATTACTTGGCCATTAACAGGAATTAAGTACTGACACTTCCTACAACGCGGATGAACCTTGAAAACATTATACTAAGTGAAAGAAGCCATCCATAAAACACAAAATATTATATGATTACATGTATATGAAATGTCCAGAATAGACAAGTCTATAAAGACAAGAAACAAATTAGTGGTAGCCTGGGCCTAGTGGGTAGTAAGGCATGAGGAATGAGTGATAATGAGTATGGGATTTCTTTCTGGGATGATGAAAATCTAAAATTAGATTGCAGTGAGGGTGGTACATCTCTGGGAATACACTAAAATACACTGGATTATACACTTTAGTTACATGTGATTATATCTCAATAAAGCTATTACAATTAAAAGATGCTCCTTGGAAGGAAAGCTATGACAAACCTTGGTAGCCTATTAAAAAGCAGAGACATCACTTTGCTGACAGAGGTCCACATAGTCAAAGCAATGGTTTTTCCAGTAGTCATGCAGGGATGTGAGAGTTGGACCATAAGGAAGGCTGAGCACCAAAGAATTGATGCTTTCAAACTGTGGTGGTGGAGAAGACTCTTCAGAGTTCCCTGGACTGCTGCTGCTGCTAAATTGCTTCAGTTGTGTCTGACTCTGTGCGACCCCATGGACTGCAGCCTACCAGGCTCTTCTGGCAATGGGATTTTCCAGGCAACAGTACTGGAGTGGGGTGCCATTGCCTTCTCTGTTCCCTGGACTAGGGAGATCAAACCAGTCAATCCTAACAGAAATCAGCTCTGAATATTCACTGGAAGGACTGATGCTAAAGCTGAAGCTCCAATACTTTGGCCACCTGATGGGAAGAGCTGACTCACTGGAAAAGACGGTGATGTGGCTAAAGACTGAAGGCAAATGGAGAAGAGGGCAGCAGAGGATGAAATGGTCAGATAGTATCACTGATTCAATGGACATGAATCTGAGCCAACTCTGGGAGACAGTGGAGGACAGAGAAGCCTGTAGAACTACAGTCCATGGGGTCACAAAGAGTCAGGCATGACTTAGCAACTGAACAGTAACAACAATGAAAACTATTACAAAAAATAATGTTAGTAAACAAACAAACAAAAGAATAAAAGGAAATGTCTTTAAACCTGAAAACATGTCAAAAATACAGAGCAAGTGTTTCAATTTACTAGATAAAAGCTGAAGGCCTTTGAGACACAGAAAAAGAGTGGCTCCTTCTACTAAGCATGTTACAGACAGCACAGTAAATTAGGGAGAGTGGACAAGGATGGGGAGACATGATAGGTTAGAAAATAATAAAGGAAGAATAAACCTGCCATTCCCGGATGATATGACAGTGTGCAAACATCCAAAAGCATATACAAGTAAGATTACTTGAAAACGACACTACCCTTATGGCAGAAAGTGAAGAGGAACTAAAAAGCCTCTTGATGAAAGTGAAAGAGGAGAGTGAAAAAGTTGGCTTAAGGCTCAACATTAAGAAAACTAAGATCATGGCATCTGGTCCCATCACTTCATGGGAAATAGATGGGGAAACAGTGGAAAAAGTGTCAGACTTTATTTTTTGGGCTCCAAAATCACTGCAGATGGTGACTGCAGCCATGAAATCAAAAGACGCCTACTCCTTGGAAGGAAAGTCATGGCCAACCTAGATAGCATATTGAAAAGCAGACACATTACTTTGCCAACAAAGGTCAAGGCTATGTTTTTTCCAGTAGTCATGTATGGATGTGAGAGTTGTACAGTGAAAAAGGCTGAGCGTCGAAGAATTGATGCTTTTGAACTGTGGTGTTGGAGAAGACTCTTGAGAGTCCCTTGGACTGCAAGGAGATCTAACAAGTCTATCCTAAAGGAGATCAGTCCTGGGTGTTCATTGGAAGGTCTGATGTTGAAACTGAAACTCCAATATTTTAGCCACCTCATGCAAAGAGTTGATTCATTGGAAAAGACCCTGATGCTAGGAAGGATTGGGGGCAGAAGGGGAAGACAGAGGATGAGATGGCTGGACAGCATCACTGATTTGATGGCCATGGGTTTGGGTGGACTCTGGGAGTTGGTGATGGACAGGGAGGCCTGGCGTGTTGCGGTTCGTGGGGTCTCAAAGAGTCAGACACGACTGAGTGACAGAACTGAACTGAAGAGGTATGCAGCTTGTTGGATACAGAATATAGCTCTGAGGGCTCAAAACAGAACAAGGGGGCAGTGTGCAGTATATAGGAACAGCACATATGACCCAACAATTCAAGTTCTAAAAATCGACCTTAAAATTTAAAATCCTAGGTCCATAAATATGAAGAAACATGCACAAACCCATTTAGATGGGAACAACTCAATCGTCCACCAACAGGATGATTCCACACAACAGATCAAGACACGTTATTAATGGAAAAAAATGAGATACAAGAATGGACATCTTCTTACGGAATGCTGTCTCACCTGGGCGAGGCCTTTTAAAGAGGGTGTACAGGAGATGGAGAAAAGACCCCACGCACGTGCCCTGCCCGCCATCGCCTCCTGGGTATGCCTTAGCAGTCTTTCTGGAGGTGGGAAAAGCACAGCCCCAACAGGCGGGGATGGAGCAGGTCACTGCTGGGAGTTAAAGTGGTGGGTCTTGCAGTCCCAGCTAGAGCTGGGAGTAGCGCAAGAAGCTTGGCGATAGGCGCTGTGGTCCTAAACAGCTCATGCCTTCTATCAATACCCATGAATCTTCCCCGTTCTCCAATGGCCACCTCAGACTCGCAGTCAGGACCTGGGCTTGGGTCTGGCCAGATCGGATGCCAACAGATAAGATAAGCTGTGGGAGGGGGCTATAGAGATTGTGCCATTCCAGAGGCGCACTTCTGCTTCCGGTCTCGACCTTAAAACTCCGATGAGGCTAGGATGCGGCAAAGCAGAGTGGCTAAGGCCCAGAGAGGCTGCTGGGCTGCAAGCTGAGGCCAAGCCCAGTAAAGTTTGGGGGCTTGCCAGGTGTCTCCTGGTAAAGAATCCACCTGGCAATGCAGGAGATGGCAGGTTTCATCCCTGGATCGGGAAGATCCTCTGGAATAGGAAATGGCAACCCACTCCAGTATTCTTGCCTGGAAAATGCCATGGGCAGAGGAGCCTGGTGGCCTGAAGTCCACGGGGTCGAAGAAGTTGGACAGCCCGAGAACCCATGCCGAGAACCCATGCAAGACATTTTATTTTAAGCAAAAGAGGCTTATCAAGTAAAGTAACTTACTCTTGATGTCACATTAAAGTATAAAATGATCCCCAGGTACATGAGCCCAGGTCTTTGACTCCATTTGCTATCCCCAAGGGAAAACGTAGAAGTCCCCAAGATTTTGAAAAGGAGACTGAGCAGTCAAAAGGAGTCCAAACTTCACTTCTTCAGCCATTATGGATTCTCTTGTGTGGTCAATGACTCTCCCTTCTTCCTAACCAAAATAAGCCCCCCAGAAGTCAGAGACCTTTCTGTCCCAATTCCAATGTAAACAATGATTATCCTGGCATTAAAAACAAATAACCAGAGAGTCTAGATCAGACTTTAAGTTACCTGTCCAGACAGACAGGCCACTACAAATCTGAGAATGCCCAAAATCTGACACTAATAATGACAAACACTGGTGAAGATGTAGAAAAGGAAAGCTCATTCAGTGCTGGTGGAAATACAAAATTGTACAGCCACTTTGGGATACAATTAGGTGGTCGCTTATAAAACTAAACATAATCCTACCAAGTAATACAGTAGTCACACTCCTTGGTATTTAGCCAAGTAAGCTGAAAACATATGTCCACACAAAAACCAGCACATGCATGCTCTGGATTGGGGGACGGGGGTTGTTTCTTTGCACATGAATGTTTATAGCGGTTTTACTCACAACTGCCAAAACTTGGAAGCAGTCAAGATGTCCTTCAGAAGGTGAACAGGTAAGAAACAACAGACTACCAGAGCCAAAGTGAATGAACTATCAGGCCATGAAAAGACCTTAAATGTATATATATTATTAAGTGAAAGAAGCCATTCTGGAAAGATTAAGTACTGTATGATTCCAACTATAAGACACTCTGGAAAAAACAAAATAGGAGATCAGTGGTTGCCAGGGATTAGTGAGAGTGATTGGTAGAATATATAAGCAGGGCACAGAGGGTTTTTAGGACAGTGAAAATACCCTGTATGATACTACAATGAATCTATATCATTACAGTTGACCCTTGAACAACAAGGGTTGATCTGAACAGGTCCACTTATATGTAGATTTTTTTTTTTTTTTTCCAATGAGTACGTACTAGAGTACTACACAGTTCATGGCTGGTTGTATTCATAGGTGCAGAATCCAGAAGGCTGACTGGTAAGGTGTACTGGGGTTTTTGACTTTGAAGAGGGTCACGGTCCTTAGACCCCATGTGTTCAGCATTCAACTGTAGTTCTCAAATGAGACTCATTCAAAGGAGAAATTCACATCTGGTTCAATAGTTTTAAGCCAGCTTCATCATTCCTGGCCTCAGGTTCTGCTTGGCACCTGGAAGCCATCTATGTGGGTACCCTCAGGACTTACTGTTCACATCAAATTAGTGTCCCCTACCCCTGCTCCTCTGTCCTAAATATTTTTATCCATCAGAAGTAGGAGCAGTGTTTGGTGGTCCTAAAGTGGAAGAATCTTGAGGTCAGGGCCAAAGGTTGTTAAAGATTATAGAAGGGAGCAGAGAAAATTTTTGTGAGAAGAGACATGCCACTTGTCTTATTTCTGGGCTGTCTGATCCCCTCTGGAACTTTCTTCTACCTCTTTGCTCCCAAATTAAAACCATGGACTAAACCTCTTCAGTGAGTTCTCCTTTCTAGGCTGTATCCCAATGAATAAGCAGCCTGCCCTCTGCATTTTTGTTGGGTGCAGCCTTGTCATTTCCTCTAGGAACAAGAGGCTCTGGGCTTCTAGTGAGGTGCATGAGTATGGACGGCAAGGGAAGAGTTAATGGCAAAGGGTGTGTGTGCTTGTATTTATAGTAGAGCTCAGGAAGGCCCTGTCTCTCTTTTTTCTGATGATATATGATGTGGACCATCTTTTCACACACTTATTTGTTATTTGTATGTCTTCTTTGCTGCTGTGTCTATTAAGGTCTCAGTCCATTTTTAACCAGCTATTTGTTTTCTTATTGTTGAGTCTTAAGAATCTTTTATCAGTTGTCTTTTGCACATATTTTCTCTAAATCTGTGCTTGCCTTCTTACTCTCTGGACAATGCTTTTAACAGAGCAGAAATCTTTAATTTTAACAACGTCAGTTTATCAATTATTTAAGGATCATGTCTTCCATGTTATATTTAAAAAAGTATTGCCATACCCCAAGGGCTTCTAAGTTTTCTCCCATGTTATCTTCAAGGAGTTTTACAGTTTTGTATTTAATACCTAGGGCTGCAATGCATTTTGAATTAACTTTTGTTGAGAGTGTTAAGGTCAGTGTCTAGATTTATTCTTTTGCATGTGGATGTCCAGCTGTTCCAGCATCATCTGTTGAAAAGAATTATATTTCTACATTCCATTTCCTTCACTCCTTTGTCAAAGATCAACTGACCATATTTATACTTAACATCATTAATCTTTAAAAATAAGAGTATATACAAGAAACAAATTGGTATGATTGAAGTTTTTTTTTCTTTCATTTTCACTGCAATGCATGGTTCCAGACCTCATTGCTTTCATGCAAAATGAAGTGATCATTCTGCAAGAAAGCTCTGTTGTATTCTTTACTTTCATAAGGATTCTTAGAGTTTAGCTGATAGTTGACTAAAATGAAATGATTTACCCAAAACTTCATCAGAATGACATATATGGGAATATTTAGCCAAGTGAGTTCTGTGTGAAGAAATATATTGTGAGGGATATTTCAAGTGTCTGCCAAATTCACAATGTTCAGAGACTGAAAAACAGGTGAATGACACTAGCCTCAAATATCTGTCATGGTTATCATGCTGCTTTTCTATTTTATGGAATGTTAATCTTCCACTAGTGGAAGGGAAGGAATTATACCTTGTGAATCTTACCATATCTACCACGTTGGATTTTTTCCCATTCAAAATGTTCCATTGAGGTGCTGACCTTCTGGTATTGAGACAAATCTTCCAATCTGAAATATGATTACAAAAAATTATGTTATTAGAAAATAAATGGAAGGAAGGTGTTAAAAATGAAGACCAGTGTGTATTTACTTTCAAACATTGACTTAAAATATATTTTACAACAGAAAGAAAGAATAAATTAAGTTTGGCTGTGCCAGGAGCCGTCAGGATGCCCCCTCACTCAGATGACAAGGTCATGAGAGTAAGAAGAAAACTGTAAAGAGGATTTTCCTTATAAGGGCATCCCTGGGCAAGGCCCCTCCTGGTATTTTTCTTGGGAGTTCTGTTCATGCTTGGAACATTTGCTCATCTCAGTAGGCCAGTTCCAGTTAGAAAGAATTCTTCTTGAGATAATTCCCCCAGACCAGAGGATCGGGGAAGGTGGGTCCTCTTCCCCGGGGACAAAGGAGGAATAAAAGGGACATTTAAATAGATTATTACACCTCCTATTCATTACTGGAGAGTTTACCAAGAGTTCTCTGGGGGTCACGGCAAGGCCACCACCAGAAGGGTTCGTATTTGGGTCACCTTTCCACCTCCCACTCCCCCAACCACTCCAAGGAAGGTGGAAGCTCCCTTCCTTGAAGAGACCAGGAGGGATGGGACTTAGGAATGCTTATAACTGTAGCCAGCATAGATGGAGACATTGATAGCTTTAGGACAGTGTAGACATAGGAATTCATTATAGTAGTTTTATAAGGTTTAACAGGGTTTTATTGCTAAAGCAGTTCTGCTAGACTGTCTCATTGTCCTCTTTTCTGGTAAGAACCGGAGTGTACGGGCATAACGCAATCAGCTGTACCTGCCTTAGTTGACCCCTCATTTATTTTCCCTATAGGTATAAAATAGCAGGTGTGAGACAATAGTTATAGACAAGGTTTTCAGAACAGAATGAGACAGGTAGTGGTTGAGGTTACTCGAATAAAAACAGTTTCAAGCCTAGCCCTTCCCTCAAGCCTCTACACAGCTACATCTGATAAGAGAAAAATGTAACCTTTCTTGCTTAGATTGACGAACATATTATGATTGAATGAAGTATGCTGCAGACAATGAAATAATAAACATATTATCGTTAAATCTGATTATGCAGAAATCTGACTTCTGCAAGGGGAAAGATGATAGATTGGGGAATGAGTTCAATGTTAAGGTTGCTGATGGAAGATAGAAAACAAAAGATTGTATAGAATGATATGTGATGTAATGAGGATGTTTTTTGGGTATAAAACTGTAAACCAAAAACAATAGAGAGAGAGACTGCTCCATCAACACACTGACTCAGCTCAATACTTGGCCGATGCCACTTATCCCTCAGGACCCGTGGACCCACTGGGGCTGGACCCTGGCATGGCTGGATTAAGAGTTTGGCATGATAAGGTGCTGTGGTCAAATTGGTAGGTGATTTACTAAGAAATATGGACTTCCCTGGGGGCTCAGATGGTAAAGTGTGTGCCTACAATGCAGGAGACCCAGGTTTGATCCCTGGATTGGGAAAATCCTCTGGAGAAGGAAATGGCAACCCACTCCAGTACTCTTGCCTGGAAAATCCTATGGATGGAGGAGCGTGGTAGGCTCTAGTCCATGGGGTTGCAAAGAGTCGGACATGACTGAGTGACTTCACTTACTAAGAAATGATTCTGTAAGTGTTGAAACTGACAATGAACAGAAAGCACCATGGAGGAAAACAAAGGTGAAAGGATATGGACAAACAGCTTAAGGCAAATGCAAAATTTAAATTAAAAAATGGGACAGATCCTACTGTCAGGCCAAAAGAAAGTTTCCAAAGGTGAGGGAAAAGTTAAAGAGAAGTTTGGACTTCCCTGGAGGTACAGTAGATAAGAATCCACCTGCCAATGCAGGGGAAGTGGGTTTGGTCCCTGATCCGAGAAGATCCCACTTGAACAACTTAGCCCATGTGCCACAACTGCTGAGCCTGCAAACCTAGGGCCTGTGCTCCACAACAAGAGAGGCCACCAGAACGAGAAGCCTGTGTACCACAACAAGGAGTAGTTCCCACTTGTCACAACTAGAGAAAGCTCCGAGCAGCAACGAAGACCCAGCACAGCCAAATAAATAATTAGCCTTTTCCCTCTCTTGGAAAACTTTCCACTTTCTTCAGCTTTCCTCTTAGTTCTACCTGAAAGATCAGACAAGGTCTGCATAGCTGGTGCCCTGCTCTGAGAGGAAGATGTCTGATATAAGAAGAACATGTAAGGGATGATAGATATCTCCATAAATAAGGGGCTGAGAGTCTGCTCTTCAGGGATACCAAATACTCTCAGGTATAACTTTAGAAACAACAAAATGTTTGTGTCAACTTTATCAAACCAGTAAACTTTAAATAAAGTCAGCACAATGGACAGATCTTCATTTTTCAAGAGGAAGCCACTGTACTTTGAAGTCTGTGACTTCAAAGGTCACTGGATCCTAAACCATCACAAACATCCTGGCATGAGGCAGTTGCCATCTCCATCAGTGTGCACTTGACAAAGAGGAAGGGAGACCCAAAGCCTAGACAGGTTTCATGTTCTCCCACATCAACCTCAGGGCTTGATGGTCCTCAAGCCCCTTCTCCTCTCTACCTGGACATATTCATAGTGACCTCATCCAATTATGTAGCTTTAAGAGCACCTCTCTCCTAATGATGTATCTCACCACAACTAGATTGTGACCTCTTCTGGTCTTATTTTTCTCTATTGATGGAATTAGCAATAGTTCTGAGCTCATTACAGACAATAAATGATGGAAATGCATCACTCCTCCAATGATAGCAGAAATTCTCAGAATCACATGTCAGCGCCCTGTCTATTATAGCAAAATGAGGGCACACAATCAGCATGGATGATTGGACTGAATTAGTAAATACTGGGATGATGGTATCATTTTCTTATGTAAATTAAAGGCCCTAAGATCTGAGGAAATTTAACTTGAACTTAGTCCCTAAGCAGGTTCTATTGGAATAAAAAGCTCTGTTTCACTAGAAGGAAACACATCTACCTGGTAGGGAGAGGCATGTACTTTTACAAAGAATAAATTTCCTACTCACTTGAAAATAATTTGTCAGGCATCCAATCATAGTCCTTCCCCTTCTGACTTCTCTTCATAAAGACAGAAAAAGTCCTGAGAAAGACAGCCTTGAGGAGAAGAAACAAAATCTGAGAATTCAGGCTGCCCACAGTTTCCAAACTCACAAGCCAGGAAACATCCCGCACTAATTCTAAGTAAACACATACACACCGCTGCCATAAAATGCCCTAGAGTCCGCCTCACTTGAAATTAGGAATGGATTTTGATAAAAAGGAAAAAAAAGTTTAATAATCTAATTTCATTTTACAGACAAATTAGAGTCTAGACAGGTAAAATTGCTGGGTTTTTTTTTTTTTTTGGCTAACAGTGATAACTCATCATGTAATTAAGCAGAACTTCTCCCACAAAAATGGGAAGACTTACCCCTTTCTCCCCAAGTCCCAGGATTTAGACAACAGGATATTGTTATATATTTAAGCACCCTCCTAGACAGCCCAGAAGCAGGACTGCATAGACCCAGACCACAAAGACATTCTGCTCACAGGCCAGTAAAGTACTGTCTCTGAAAGGAGCTTCAGCAAGCACTTGCCACAAGGGAAAAGATCAATGGCTGGCATCTGTGAATCTGACAGTGAAATCTGCCTTATATATCTTATTCCCGAAGTTGCTTCAAGACAGTTCAATTCCTCTTGATTAAGTAGTAGTGGGAGTCTTGCCTCATGCCATCAATCTTTAAGCAGTAGGCATTACTGATTTGTCATCAAGCATCATTCATTAGCCATTTCTCTGTAGAAGACGGCAGTTACATATTATGTGAAAGTCATTAGAAACTGTAGATGGCATGAATATAAATAATTGCCATTTACTGAGTACCCATTATGTGCTAGAAACACTGAAAGCTCATATGATCATCAAGTTATTATTACTGTCATTCAATAGTTGAGGCAATTCATGTGCAAACAGCAGTAGTAATTGGTCCAAGATCAACCCTTAGGAAGTGGTGAGCCAGAGCCTGAATCCAGAGCCTCTGTCTCAAAAGCCTGAACTGCTGAGATTATTATTATTCTCCAATATGGCTGGATAGTGATCACGAAATAGTGTGCAGGAAATGCACACTTAGCAAGTCTGGGTTGCTCCAAATTTTTACTAGGAATATGAGTATGAACCTATGATGTAAGAAAATATATATTTTAATTGTTTTTGAAGAGTAGGTTCACAATATAATTTACATGAAAAGGATGATACAAAATCATAAATAAAAATGTATTTATTTATATTTTTGGCCACTTTGTGTGGCATGTGGTATCTCAGTTCCCCAGCCAGGGACTGAACTTGTGCCCCCTGCAGTGGATGCATAGAGTCTTAAGCATTGGACTGCCAGAAAAGTCCTGAAAATATCTATTTTAGATATCCACTGAAAGGCCTAGACACAATTAAACCCCAGAAGCATTGAGTCTATATATCATACAGACCTTGACGTCTACAAGGAAACAGGCTTCTTGGAGAAATCATTGATTATGGTCTGTAACAGTCAAGTTTGGGGCTTCTCTGGTGCCTCAGCAGTAAAGAATCTGCCTGCAATGCAGGAGACCTGGGTTTAATCCCTGGGTTGGGAAGATCCCCTGGAGAAGGGCATGACAGACAACCCACTCCAGTACTCTTGCCTGGAGTGGGTTATCATTTCCTTCTCCAGGAGATCTTCCTGACAGAGGGGTCAAACCAGCATTCCTGCACTGTGGACAGTTTCTTTACCACTGAGCCACCTGGGAAGCCTATCACCTACAGATTACCACAAAGAAAAATGTGACTGTGCGAGACAGAGATAGGTACCTTAACTAAACACTTTGCATTCCTAATACACAGTGGATGACTTGCATTTATGTGCCTCCTGATGTGACATAACATTAAGTACACATCACCTAGGAAATTTTCAAGTCTCTAAACCCGCAGTCTAACGCAGTAGTCATTGTCTTGCTTTATATGGCTACCATGAATATGAAACGTGGCTAGTGAGACTGAGGGCCTGAATTTGTCATTTTACTCATTTTTAATTAAGTTTTAGAAATAAAACTGTTCAGTTACTATAAAAATTTTTTCAGTATGTTTGGAGCAATCTGGGTTTCCCCAAATACTTTTTCAACAGTCAATTTTCTGAAAGCTAAATACAGATCAAGAATTTCTAATAAAAATTTAGCATACATACTGAGGTGAGCTTAGGTGTAAAATACATATCAGAGTCCAACAACTTGGTACAAAAGAAATGTAAAATTTCTCACTAATAACTTTGTATTAGCTACACTGGTCATTAATTTCACCAATAGTTATATATTAATAACTGGGTAAATCAGGTTAGATACGACATATTAAAAATAACTTCACATGTTTATTTTCCCCTATTTTGACTACTAAAAATTTTTAAATCACATTACATTTGTATTAGATACTACTGGCTCTACCAGGTGACTCAGTGGTAAAGAACCTGCCTGCAAAGGCAGGTGACCTGGATTTGACCCCTGTGTCAAGAAGATCCCCTGGAGGAGGGAATGGCAACCCACTCCAGTAGTCTTGCCTGGGAAATCCCATGGACAGAGAAGCCCATGAGGTCGCAAAAGACACAGACACGACTGAGCACCCACACCCTAGACTCAATGTCCACTTTATGAGATACACAAGTTAGTTACATGAAATTATAGGAAGACATCACCATATGGGAAGGCCAACATTTTTCAATATAAATCTTCTGGACTGCAGGAACCAAAAATACTGGGAAATGTTTTAGTGCAAATACAACATGCAAATCTTATTTGAATCCCAGCTCCCCCCAAAACCCGACAACTATAAAATATACTTTTGGAAAACTGGAGAAACTTTGATTTTCTTGGATGGACAATGGAGTTTTGTTCTTAAGAGGAAATTGTCCTCATTCTTAGAAGTCAATGTCTGCAATTTACCATTAAATGGTTCATCTTTATATATATATAAAGACAGACAAAATCTTAAATTAGTGAACTTAGATTAAGGGTTCATGGATATTTCTTTTCTTGGCCACAAATTTTCTTAAGTTAAAAATTTCAAGATAAGGGAATTTCTTGGTGGTCCAATGGTTAGGACTCCGCACTGTCAATCCCGTGGGCCAGGGTTCAACTCCTGGTGGGGGAGCTAAGATCCCTCCAGCCCGTCCAGCACGGGCGGAAAAAAAAAAAAAGAAATTCTAGATGAATACCTGGAAGAAAAATCTACCCGTCAAAACTCATCTTACGTAAATTCAATTCCAACTGCTTCTACTAATGTAAAACAGCCTCGATTGGCTTCCTTCCCAGAGACTACTATATTTTGAAGGTTTGGGTTACCGGGCTCTCATATGGTAAATTTATTATTTATATGAATCCCTTCACTCCTGCTCTTATTCAGATCAAACACACGTGCTCCCTAATAACCTACAAAGGTTTCCTCTCTTTCCAAAGGAATATGACTTACCAAACTTCAGTATCCGACAGCCACGGCCGGAGTAAAGCCACCGAGCTCACCGGGACCCGGGGACAGGGGGCCACAGGCGCCAGACTGTCGAGAAGGACGGAGATGCTATTTCTTTTCCTTGCGGAAAAAGGACCCAGAGGCGGCTCTGGAGGCGTGTGGAACTGGGAGCCACGCGGAGGGAGAGCAGGGCGGGCCGACCCGCCTCCTCCCGGGCCTGCCGCCGGGACCCGGCGGGCTGAGCCGCTCTGGGTTCCCGGAGGAGGGGCCGCCGCCCGGCAGCGCCGGGCGGGAAGCCAGGGCGTCCAGGTCAGCCCTCGAGGGGGCCTTCGACTTCAAGCCTCCTTTGGGCCTCTTCCCTTCCTGCTTGACCACACAGAGAATGGACCGTAAGAAACGAAAACTTCCTCTCAGAAGCGGGCCAGGGCGCGCAAACGCCAGACCTTCCGCACTGCGCACGCGCAAATTCACGGCGCACGCGCAAATTCACGGCGCACGCGCACTTCCAGAGTCCTCGTGGAGCCTGAGGGGTGGGGCCTCGGAGGTCGGGCCGGCCCTAGAGGCTACTGCTTCTAAGTCCGGGAGCTTCGGAGACTTATACCCTTTTCCTCCCGCTGAGAGGCAGGAGGTTCCGGACCCCCAGGGCGGGACTGTGGCCCGGGATCAGCTCGGTGGTTTGCTTTCCTCAGTAGTCCATGCATCTTACATGAACGACAATTGCTTTCAAATTTGGGTGCATTTGAATAGTCATATTATAGTTCAGTTCAGTTTCTCAGTCATATCCGACTCTTTGCGACCCCATGAATTGCAGCACGCAAGGCTTCCCTGTCCATCACCGACTCCCGGAGTCCACCCAAACCCATGATGGCATCCAGCCGTCTCATCCTGTCGTTCCCTTCTCCTCCTGCCCCCAATCCTTCCCAGCGTCAGGGTCTTTTCCAATGAGTCAACTCTTCGCATGAAGTAGCCAAAGTGTTGAAGTTTCAGCTTCAACGTCAGTCCTTCCAATGAACACCCGGGACTGATCTCCTTTAGGATGAACTGGTTGGATCTCCTTGCAGTCCAAGGGACGCTCAAGAGTCTTCAACACCACAGTTCAAAAGCATCAATTCTTCAGCGCTCAGCTTTGTTTATAGTCCAACTCTCACAGCCATACATGGCTACTGGAAAAACCATAGCCTTGACTAGATGGACCTTTGTTGGCAAAGTAATGTCTCTGCTTTTCAATATGCTATCTAGGTTGATCATAATTTTCCTTCCAAGGAGTAAGCGTCTTTTAATTTCATGACTGCAATCACCATTTGCAGTGATTTTGGACTCCCCCAAAATAAAGTCTGTCACTATTTCCACTGTTTCCCCATTTCCCATGAAGTGATGGGACCAGATGCCATGATCTTGGTTTTCTGAATGTTGAGCTTTAAGCCAACTTTTTCACTCTCCTCTTTCACTTTCATCAAGAGGCTTTTTAGTTCCTCTTCATTTTCTGCCATAAGGGTGGTGTCATCTGCGTATCTGAGGTTATTGATATTTCTCCCGGAAATCTTGATTCCAGCTTGTGCTTCTTCCAGTCCAGCATTTCTCATGAGGTACTCTGCATATAAGTTAAATAAGCAGGGTGACACTATACAGCCTTGACGTAGTCCTTTTCCTATTTGGAAGCAGTCTGTTATTCCATGCCCAGTTCAAACTGTTGCTTCCTGACCTGCATACAGGTTTCTTAAGAGACAGGTCAGATGGTCTGGTATTCCCATCTTTTTCAGAATTTTCCACAGTTTATTGTGATCCACACTGTCAAAGGCTTTGGCATAGTCAATAAAGCAGAAGTAGATGTTTTTCTGGAACTCTCTTGCTTTTTCGATAATCCAGAGGATGTTGGCAATTTGATTTCTCGTTTCTCTGCCTCTTCTAAAACCAGCTTGAACATCTGGAAGTTCATGGTTCACGTATTGCTGATGCCTGGCTTGGAGAATTTTGAGCATTATTTTACTGGCATGTGACATGAGTGCAATTGTGCAGTAGTTTGAGCATTCTTTGGCATTGCCTTTCTTGGGGATTAGAATGAAAACTGACCTTTCCAGTCCTGCGGCCACTGCTGAGTTTTCCAAATTTGCTGGCATATTGAGTGCAGCACTTTCACAGCCTCATCTTTCAGGATTTGAAAGAGCTCAACTGGAATTCCATCACCTCCATTAGCTTTGTTTGTAGTGATGCTTTCTAAGGCCCACTTGACTTTCAGGATGTCTGGCTCTAGGTGAGTGATCACACCATCATGATTATCTGGGTCGTGAAGATCTTTTTTGTACAGTTCTGTGTATTCTTGCCACCTCTTCTTAATATCATCTGCTTCTCTCAGGTCCATACCAATTCTGTCCTTTATCGAGCTCATCTTTGCATGAAATGTTCCCTTGGTCTCTCTAATTTTCTTGAAGAGATCTCTAGTCTTTTCCATTCTATTGTTTTCCTCTATTTCTTTGCATTGATCGCTAAGGAAGGCTTTCTTATCTCTCCTTGCTGTTCTTTGGAACTCTGCATTCAAATGGGAATATCTTTCCTTTTCTCCTTTGCTTTTTGCTTTTCTTCTATTCACAGCTATTTGTAAGGCCTCCTCAGACAGCCTTTTGCTTTTTTTGCATTCCTTTTTCTTGGGGATGGTCTTAATCCCTGTCTCCTGTGCAATGTCACGAACCTCTGTCCATAGTTCATCGGACACTCTGTCTATCAGATCTAGTCCCTTAAATCTGTTTCTAACTTCCACTGTATAATCATAAGGGATTTGATTTAGGTCATACCTGAATGGTCTAGTGGTTTTCCCTACTTTCTTCAATGTAAGTCTGAATTTGGCAGTAAGGAGTTCATTATCGGAGCCATAGTCATATCATAGGTAGCAGATAATTAAGCTGAAAGTGCACTGTCTATAATGAGCTTTAGGAATTCTCTAAGTTGTCTTTCAGTGAAATTTTAAAAATTTTATTTTACTTTATTTTGATGTATTTACTTCACTGCATTGGATCTTAGTATCTGTGCACAGGTTTAGCTGCCCTGCAGCATGTGTGATCTTAGTCCCTCACCAGGGATGAACCAGTGTCTACTGCACTGGAAAGGAGATCCTTAACCACTGCACCACCGGGGAAGTCCCCAGGAAAGAGAATTTTTAATAGCTGTTATTCAATTTGGTGTGAGGACTTGTTTCTCAGTGTTACATCATGAACTATACAACTAACCTACTAAATCTGATTTAAGTGTAATTTATCCTCAAAAGCTTTGTGTCTTATTCCTTTACTTTTGGCTGAGAGGCTTGCAAGATCTTAGTTCCCTGACCACGGATCGAATCCAGGCCCCCTGCAATGAAAGCACTAAACCCTAACCACTGGATCACCTAGGAATTCCCAGAAACTGTATGTCTTTAGATAACAAAGTTTTCCAGAGATAAAAAGCTTTCTCTTGAGGGGAGATCAGGTGAAATAAAAGTTCAGCAGAGGATGAGATGGTTGGATGGCATTACCCACTCAATGGACATGAGTTTGTGCAAGCTCCAGGAGATGGTGAAGTACAGGGAAGCCTGGCATGCTTCAGTCCATGGGGTTGAAAACAGTTGGACAAGACTGAGCGACTGAACACCACCACCACCACCTAGAATCAAAGTAGAAGAATAGGGAGGTTGAAAGGCTTGGAGATTATGGTTGAGAAACTGGAAGAAATAGGAAGGGATGTTAGTGAAGGCTCGTGACATCACACTTTCAGGTGTATTGTTTTTTCATACAAAAGTGAAAAGGTATTTGGAATCAGGATGTAAAGGAATACTAGAGAAAGCTGAACAGAGACCTACTACTGTGAAATATGCTGATTTCAGAAGAAGCCAGAATGGCTGTTGGTTTGGGGGCCATAGGAAATGTGAGCACATGATACAAATTTATAACACTTAATTTTTTTTTTACAAAATAATTCCCCTTATTATTTTTTTCAGAGGAGTGTTTCAGAGATTAGTACAAGGAATGAGTAAGCTCTTGACTATGAAATCTGCAACAATAGGTCATAGTGCCTCTAGTTCTTCAAGATTTGTTGTTTAGTTGATAAGTCATGTTTGACTCTTTTGTGATCCCATGGACTACAGTCCACCAGGCCCTTGGCTGACCATTCGATTTCCCAGGCAAGAATTCTGGAGTGGGTTGCCAGAACTTGTGCAATTGCAGAGGCATTGTGGAGTTTATATTGATTCATATGGGTCTATAATCTTTCTTTCCCCCACATCTGTGGATGAGACGTCAGTTATTGAGAAAAGTACATCAGAAAACTGAACTAATTAGTGAGTTGGAGAAACATGAGTGGAGGGTCTTTAAGGGAGCCCAACATAAATTAGTATATTAGGACACAGAGCCTGAGAGATTAAAAAAGGAAAAAAAAATCTTTCAGGTGTGAACCTAATAGTGGCTCTTCATTAAGTTAAAAGTTCCCATCTAAATAGGTTAGTGGGGATGAAGAACTGAGAAAGATGCGTTGAGGATTAAGGGTCCCAGAGAGACAGGCAAGGTTGGGAGAAAAGGAGGGAGTGGGAGAGAACATGGAAATATATGGTTGGTAAATCCCACCATTGAGAACTTTTTGTTGCTCCAAGAAAGTTTCATGGACGACTGGGAGAAATTAATGATGGAGAATATGTCCCTAGTGTCTTAAAAAACTGGGTGTTTGATGGCAACTCACAGTAGAAGTTATTTTACTTCTAGAAGTTATTTACTCAAACTATTTTTACCTTGCTGACCTAAGGGTCATTTATAATGTACGTTTTAAACATTTTCATACCCTCTTGATGTATGTATGTGTGGCATAATATCTTGACATGCAAATAAAGTTTGGGGTGGGGGTTCCATTTTATATCTGCAGAGTGACTATGACAGTAGGATAACTGGTTCTGTGGATACCAGTAAGCTTCCTTTTCCAGCTGCTCTTGTCTCCCCAGTGGGCTCCTGGGGGCCACGGTGGCAGGGATGAAAGTTATGCAGGGGCTCAGCAAAAACCTACTACTTCGGGACTTCTCTGGTGGTCCAGTGGTTAAGCATGTGGTCAAGATTCTGTCTTGCAATGCAACACAAGTTCAATCCCTGACTGGGGAACAAGGATCCCACATGGAAATATTCTACTAAGCCACGCCCCTAGGCCTGGTCGCGTCCCAGCTCCGCCCCCACAGGTCTAGTCAACCAAGCCCCGCCACGGGCCTGGTCCCGCTCCAGCCTCATCCAACGACAGGTCATCGGCTGGCCCGGCTCTAAGACCCAGTCGTGTCTCTCCCTGGAGGAAACTAGCACGTCTCCGCTCGCTGCTGGAAGCTGCCACCGCCCTCCCCGTTTTCCCATGTCCCGAGACCCCGCCCCTTACGCTGTACGTGGCTCAGAAACCGGAAGCAGCGGCACGCTTCTGCGCTTGCGCGAGCGGGCGGCCTTGTCTTCCAGCTTGTCTGTCTAAGTCTGATACAAATTTTCGCTGGAGTCCGCGTCCTATCCAGTTCGGCCCAGCCGGCCCCAAGTTTGGTGCTCCGGAGGTGAAGAACTCGGCCTTGGAATCGGTGGTCAAACGGCTGCCGCCTGGGCTCCCCGCCGCTCCCGGGGTCTCTAGCAGCCACGGCTGGTCCCAAACTCACGAATCAGGAACTCTGTGAGGGTCCAGCAGTCGGGGTGAATCGGCTGCAGGCAAGAGTTGAAGAGCCATTCTCGTACTTAATCGGCCTTCAAAAGCATCCTCTGCTCTCTTTCCGGAAAGGAAAAGCATCCCTGCCATTCGGGTCACGGGGACGTGAGCCTCAGCCTCGTCTCTGCGCCGGTCTGTGGATTTCGGTTTGTTGGGTGAGTGCGGGGTGACGTTTGCTTAATTCCGCCTGCATCTCTCCCTTCCAGGTACAAGAGATACATTTTAACCTGTGGTTTCTTTTTCTCTGACTGTGGGAGTTAGTTTGCTACATTATATTCAGCTACTTACTAGTGAACTGATTACTTAGTATCTTTTTAACCCCTGTTTGCCCGTTGCTGCTCTGAATGTTAGTCATTTATCCATAGATTTTATTTTTTGAATTTCACACCGAAAGTGTGATCATATGCCAGTTTCAGCGTTTTCTTTTTTATTCGTTGTACCTTATATTTTTGTTTATTTAGTGCATTTGACAGGACTTTCACTTCAATGTAGAAAAGCATATAAATTGCACCCTTGCCGTGTTCCTGATCCCAGAGGGAATTCTGTCATTTAATTATTAAATAGGATATTTCCTAGAGATGTTTGTAGATAATATATATATTTTTTAATTAAACCGTATTTCCTTCTAGTCCTAGTGGGTTAAATTATTATCATCAATGGATATTGATAGAGATCAGTCACTATTTTGTATTGAAGGGGATGAGTCATATGATCTTTTTCTATTGATATGAATTATATTATCGTTTTAACTATATAAATCATTTTAACCACTCATCATTCCTAGGAGGAAATGAACTTAGTTTGTGATTACTAGCTTCATTATTCATTCCTGGATCGTACTTAATATTTTAATATTTTGCCCTTGTGTATACGAATGAGATCGTTCGTATGAGATATATGTATGTGTGTGTGTGTGTGTGTGTACATGTACGTAAATACACATATATTTGAAATTTGAGTCCCTTTCTAGTCTTGGAAATATACAGGAAAACACCCCCTCAACAACAAAAAAATGGAATTATGAATCCTTTGCTTATTTGGTGAACGTGTCTGTAAAAGTCTGTAGCTTCTGTTTCCTTTGTTCAGTTCAGTTGCTCAGTCGTGTCTGACTCTTTGCGACCCCATGAATTGCAGCACGCCAGGCCTCCCTGTACGTCACCAAGTCCCAGAGTCTACCCAAACCCATGTCCATTGAGTCGGTGATGCCATCCAATCATCTCATCCTCTGTCATCCCCTTCTCCTCCTGCCCCCAATCCTTCCCAGCATTAGGGTCTTTTCCAGTGAGTCAACTCATTGCATGAGGTGGCCCAAGTATTGGAGTTTCAGTTTCAACATCAGTCCTTCCAATGAACACCCGGGACTGATCTCCTTTAGGATGAACTGGTTGGATCTCCTTGTAGTCCAAGTAGGTATGTTCTAAACTGCTGTTTTTTTTTTTTTTCTTTAATGACTGGATGTAAACAGGTTTTGTATTTCTAGTTTTATTTTGTTAACTTTTTTCACTATATATTTTTTAAATTGAAGTATAGTTGATTTACAATATTGTGTTAATTTCTGCTCTGCAGCAAAGTGAATTATACATGTATACACATTCTTTTTTTTATATAGTATATTCTTTTTCATTATAATCTATCCCAGGATATTGAATATAATTCCCTTTGCTATGCAATAAGACTTTGTTGTTTATCCATTCTGTAGTTTGCATCTACTAATTCCAGACTCCTAGTCCATCCCTGTCCTATCTCCTCTCCCCTTTGGTAACCACAAACCTGTACTCTATATCTGTTGAGTCTTTTTCCATTTTGTAGATTGGCTTGTTTGTGCCACATTTTAGATTCCATATATAAATGATATCATATGGTATTTGTCTTTCACTTTCTGACTTACTTTACTTAGTGTGATGGCTTCTGACTGTACCCGTGTTGCTGCAAATAGCATTGTTCCTTTCTTTTTTTAATGGCTGAGTAGTGTTCCATTTTATATATATACCACGTCTTCTTTATCCATTCTTCCACTTTAGGTTGTTTACCTGATGTCAGTGTTGTGAATAGTGCTGCTTTGAACATAGGGATGCATGTATCTTTTTGAATTGCTTTACTCCAGATATATGCCCAGGAGTGGGATTTTTGGATCATACAGTAGTCCTGTATTTAGTTTTTTAAGGAACCTTACATACTGTTCTCCACAATGGTGGTATCAATTTACATTCCTACCAACAGTATAGGAGGGTTCCCTTTTTTCCATGGGAGAGAGTGTGTTCTAATTTCTTTGATTCACATGCAGCTGTCCAGCTTTCCCAGCTCCACTTGCTGAAGAGATTTTCTTTTTCCCATTGTATATTCTTGCCTCCTTTGTTGACAATTAATTAGACCATAGGAGTATGGGTTTGATTCTGGGCTCTCTGTTCTGTTCCATTGATCTGTATGTCTGTTTTGGTTTTTTTGTGTGTGTGTGCAAATACCACACTGTTTTGATTACTCTAGTTTTGTAGTATTATCTGAAGCCTGGATGGTTCTGCCTTTTGCTTTGTTCTTTTACTTTGGGACTGCTTTGGCAATTCTGGGTCTTTTATGATTTAATATAAATTTTAGTATTATTTGTTCTAGTTCTGTGAAAAATGTCATGGGTAATTTGAAAGGGATGGCAGTATATCTGTAGGTTGCTTTGGGTAGTATTGCCATTTTAGCTTTTCTGATTCTGTTTTAAGATTTTAAAAATATCATTGGTGGTGGTTTAGTCACTGAGTAGTGTCTGACTCTTGCAACCCCGTGGACTATAGCCTGCCAGACTCCTCTGTCCGTGGAATTCTCCAGGCAAGAGTACTGGAGTGGATTTCCATTTCCTTCTCCAAAAAAAATCATTAATTTTGTCGTATATATATATATATATATATATATATTTCACCTTTATGCAGTTCTTTTTCTGCCATTGTAAGTCAGTGTTTAACCTGTCATTACTGATTTTTCTTCTATAGGAATTGATGATACTTATAAATACAATTAACCCTTGAACAACATAGGTTTGAAATGCCTGTGTTCACTTATATGCAGATTCTTTTTTTCACTATTAAATACTGCAAATATTACAGGATGGGCCATTGGTTGAATCTTTGGATACTGAGGGCTGACTATGAGTTAAACTCAGATTTTCCACTGCCAGAGGGTTGGTACCCCAACCCCTGCAATTGTTTGAGGGTCAGTTGTGCATAAATATTTGTGCCACACCAGCCATTGATTTCTTGTGTTATTTGAAACAATTTATTTATTTATTTATTCTTAAAAAATTATTTGTGGCTGCACTGGGTTTCCATTGCTAAGCATGGGTTTTCTTTAGTTGTAGTGAGTGGGGGGTACTCTTCATTGCAGTGCCTGGGCCTCTCATGGTGGTGGCTTCTCATTGCAGAGCACAGACTCTAGGTGCGCGGGCTTCAGTAGTTGTGGCATGTGAGCTTAGTAGTTGCAGTGTGAGGGCCCTAGAGCGCTGGCTCAGTAGTTGTGGTGCACAGCTTAGTTGCCCTGTGGCATGTAAAATCTTTCTGGACCAGGGATCAAACTCCTGTCTCCTGCAGATTCTTAACCACTGGACCACCAGGGAAGTCCTAAAACAGTTGTTTTAATTTCTTGCTTCTACCCTGTCACATAAGTGGTCCTGACTTGCTAAAGATAAATGTGTGTGTATCTCCTTATCCCTATAATGTGATATATTTTTATATAGCATATACCATCATCTGATCATATTTTGTTAATTTACTGGTCCTCCTTAAAACAATTATAAGACCCAAGCACTTTAGGATTTTTCTGTTTTGTTCAGTGCTGTGTCTCCTATGACCATACATAGTTGGACAGGACAAATATTACCTAAATAAATATGAGATGAAGGAGCAGGAGGTAGGGACCTTAAAGGGAGCATCCCTGTTGAAGACATAGGGCTTAGTCAACAGAGGGAGCTCAAGGGCAGGAACAGAGATGCAAATGTAGAGAACAGACTTGTGGACACAGTGGAGGAAGGAGACGGTGGGATGAATTGCGAGAGTAGCGATGACATATGTGTGCTACCATGTGTGCAATGGATAGTGGAAAGCTGCTGTATAGCACAGGGAGCTCAGCTTGCTGTTGTGTTACAGCCTAGAGGGGTGGGATGGACATGGGTGAGAGGCAGACTCGAGGGAGGGAGTATATGTAATTTATAGCTGATTTACATTGTTGTGTAGGAGAAACCAACATAACATTGTAAAGCATTTGTTGTTCAGTCACTAGTGAAAGTGAAAGTCGCTCAGTCATGTCCTCTTTGCAACCCCATGGACTATATAGTCCATGGAATTCTCCAGGCCAGAATACTGGAGTGGGTAGCCGTTTCCTTCTCCAGGGCATCTTCCCAACCCAGGGATTGAACCCAGGTCTCCCCTGCATTGCAGGCAGATGTTTACCAGCTGAGCTACCAGGGAAGCATTCAGTCACTAAGTCGTGTCCAACTCTTTGCAACCCCATGAACTGCAGCATGCCAGGCTTCCCTGTCCCTCACTATCTCCCCAGGTTTGCTCAAACTCATGTTCATTGAGTTGGTGATGCCATCCAGCTGACATCCATCTTCTGTAGTCCTCTTTTCCTCTAGCCCTCAATCTTTCTCAGCCTCAGAGTCTTTTCTAATGAGTTGGTTCTTTGCATCAGATGGCCAAGTATCGAAGGTTCAGCATCATTCCTTCCAATAAGTATTCGGGGTTGATTTCCTTTAGGATTAACTGGTTTGATCTCCTTCTTGTACAAGGGACTCTGAAAAGTCTTCCCTCCAATTAAAAGTAAATTAATAAAAAAAGAGAAGGAGCTCAAAATAAAACAGTCAAAGGAAATACTTCATTTGTTTACCCTCCATAGTGTGTCTGACAGCATTCTAGGCTAGACCCTGGTAATGTTAGGGCATAGCGGCCTCACTGACAACTAAATTATAAGGTATATGTTCAGAAATGCACTCTTTGGGCATTTAGCTTTGAAGGTAAATACACCTGGATACACACCCTCCCTCAGCAGCTTCCTAATTGGATAACATTGAGCACATGTCTAAGTGACTAAGTTTCTGTTGGCTCTACGATACATATTTGGTCCACTGAAGTGAAAGAGACTGCTGTGTTTTCATTATTCGAAATTCATGCACTAGTGCTATAGATGCCACCGTCAGAGATGACACATATGCCGACTTCACTTCAGGTGCTCTTCTTCTGCTGTGACTATACCTCCTGTACAGGCAGAATTTAGCATGAGATGTCTTCTCTGCCACCTGCATGTGAAATTCAGTGAGTTGTGCTGTTTCTCAAAAACCAGGTTTTGGAGACCCTGCAGCCCTTGGAGGGGGAGGATCTCGTAGTCAGGGGCTGAGTAGTAATACATGTTGGCCTGCCAGGCAGTGCAGAAATAAATATTGGGTGTGGAACCTCTGGAGATCTGGCGTACAAGTCACACTTTACTTTGAAATGGAGTCTATATTCTTACTACTGAAGGCATTCTCTTATATTTTTAATGTTTTCATTATCATGGGCAGATTGACAGCTAAACATTTTTAGACTCCGGCTGACTCACTTACAAAATGGACCCTTAAACCTTCTTATTTTGGTAACGATCTACAAGAGTGAGAGGACTGTTTCTAGCTCTCGAGGAGGTAAAATTGCTCCAACTTAAGAAAAAAACTTTTTATTTTGTATTGGGGTGTAGCTAATTAACAATGTTATGATAGTTTCAGGTGAGCAAGGAAGGCACTCAGCCATACATATACATATATCCATTCTTCCCCAAACTCCCCTCCCATCCAGGCCTCCACATAACATTGAACAGAGTTCCATGTGCTACACAGTAGGTCCTTGTTGGTTGTCCACTGCAAATACAGCAGTGTGTACATGTCCATTCCAAACTCCCTAACTATCCCTTTCCCCTATCCTTCTCCCTGGCAACCATAAGCTCCTTTTCTATATCTGTGAATCTCTTTCTGTTTTGTAAATAAGTTACTTTTTTTTTCTCTTGTCCCATTTTCTCACAAGATCGATGTGTATTTGCTTGGGTGTGCAGGGGCTTTGCATGTGTGTGTTTTAAGGAGAATGATCACTCATAACAGATGTGCTGCCAAATCCACAGTCTTTATTGTGGAGACTGTGGGGACACCCAGATTCTCATGTTTTCTTTTTCCTGTCTCAGCTGTAACATCTCAGTACTCTATCTTTCTTCATGAAGGGACCATGGAGGAAGAGAGAACAGCTGCTGAGTTACAGAAAAATGTGATACAGGTGAGTAAGAGCTAATAATTCTCCAAAAGAATACAGGTTATCTGTGTCCTAAATTTAGAGCAGAGATAAACAACCTGTTCCTACACTGGGTCACATAGTAAGCATTTTAGGCCATAGTTTCTATTTTACTCAGTTCTGCCATTTTATTGTTTTTTGTTTGTTTTGGGCAACTTGTGGGGTCTTATTCCCCTGACCAGGGATTGAACCTGTGCCCTCAGCAGGGAAAGCATGGAGTCCTAACCACTGGACTGCCAGGGATTTCCCATCAGTTCTGCCGTTTTAGTGTGAAAGCAGCCATATACAGTGTATAAACAAATGTTTTATTGTGTCCCAGTAAAACTTTACTTATATAAACAGGTGATAGGCTGATTTTAATTCATCTTCTATAATTTATAGCCCCTGGGCCTAGAGTATAAGAAAATATGACTGACTGTGGGCCTGGGTTGAATGTTGTGCTTCTTGCTGACTTCTGGGCTCCAGGTATATGGGGGCAGGGAAAAAAGAAAAAGATAAGGTCCTTGTCCCTTGGGGATTTAAACCTCATCCAAATTTTATCTAGTGTTTTGTGTTGTGCTGATTGCTATGGTGGGGAATAAGGAAGCAGGTGAACATGTTCCCATAACAAGGAATTTTTTAAAAATTTTTTTTGTTTGTTACAGTAGTTTTTCTATTTTACAGTAGAATGTTTTGTTACAGTTGTTTTTTTCTGTTTTCTGTTTTGGTTTTTCGGTCCCAAGGCATATGGGATCTTAGCCCTTCAACCAAGAGTTGAACCCACATCCCCTGATTGGAAGGCACAGGCTTAAGCCCTGAACCTCCAGGGAAGTCCCTCTAACAAGGGATTTTTGCTTCTTTCAATGTGGAAATTGTCATTTCGTTTTTAGAGCATTTCTTTTGTTTCTGCAATATGCTTTGGGTGCTCTTGATTATTGTAAGAGTGGAACTGGTCACCTTCAAACAGGGGAAAGATAAATCTAGTGTTTCAAAAATGTTGTTAAATCTTTGAGACAGAATTTGATCAGTCAGGATGCTTAGAAAGAGAAAGATCTAATGACTGAATCCTAGGGTAGATATTTGGGAGAAAAGAACCTTCTGAACTTCCTGTGAGTTGATTCTCAGTTCCCCAGTAGTGTCAACCTCATTCACCCTCCTGCACATGCTGGGGGAGTTGGTACCTTTCTGAACAAAGTACGTGGAATGTTTTAGGACACAGTGGTCTTCGAGGATGTGGCTGTGGACTTTACCCAAGAAGAGTGGGCTCTGCTGAATCTCACTCAGAGAAACCTCTACAGAGATGTGATGCTGGAAAACTTTCGGAACCTGGCCTCATTAGGTAAGGACGGCAATGTTCTGTTATTTAGAAAACAGCTTTATCTTATAAATTGCCCTTGTTCTAGGATTTGGGTTGAGAAACTGGAATAAATTGTTAAATAAGACAGACATGGTCACTGACCCAGAGCTTATAGTCTAGTGGCTTTACCGTGAAAATAAACATGTGTATTGTTAAAATATTTCACCAGTATAAAACAAGCAGAAGAATTAGTGAAAATTCCCTTACCCAATTTTCCACTGGCACTGAATGCAGAGTTTTCATTTTCTCAGGGTTGTAAAGTTTTCATTTTCTCTCAGGGTACTGGAAACTTTATTTTTCTTCATTCAGTCTTTAAGCATTTTTTTTTTTGAGGATGAACTTGTATCAAACCCTTTTGAATATATACTATAGACAATAAGATGTCATTGTATTCACAATGCTTCAGTAATGGAAAAGATAAATATGAAATTAACATAAAGAAAAGAAAGAAAGTAAACATATATATTGAACATGCTTTTCCTTTTTCTTGTGGTCAGAATCCTCAAGGAGGCTTATTAAGTGTGTATAGTGTGGGCACAGACTCCAGGGGTCACTTTGGGGGACAGGGAGAAAATTGGTGGTTTTTGAGAATTTTAATGCTATTAATTTGGTCCTGTACCCAAAGACCACCAGTTTAACAAGTTGGGTTTATTCCTTGGAGCAGTGAGGGAGAAACACATGTCATGGGGAACAATGCAGTGTGTTAGAAAGTAAATATTATAGGATTTATACATTTAGGTCGAATGATTTGGGGGTATGTCCATGACACCAGGCTGTTCTGTTTTCCTAGGCCTTCCATAATAAAATTCCACAAACTGGGTAGCTAGGAACAACAGAAACTTATTCTTTTACTTTTAAAAAAACTTCTTCTGCCTCTACTCCCCAGTCTTATTCTGTAGCTAGACAAGTGTTTTATTTATTTAGGCTGTGCTGGGTCATCCTTGCTGCAATTGGGCTTTCTCTAGTTGCAGTGAGTGGGGTTACTCTTTGTTGGGGTGCATGGGTTTCTCACAGTGGTGGCTTCTCTTGTCGGGGAGCCCAGGCTTTAGATGTGAGGGGTTCGGTAGTTGTAGTGTGAGAGGGCTTCAGTAGTTGTGGTGCATGGGGTTAACTGCTCCATAGCATGTGGAATCTTCCTGCACCAGGGATCGAACCTGTGTCTCCTGCCTTGACAGGCATCTTCTGTACCACCTATGTACCACCAGGGAAGTGTGAAATTTACTCTTCTAAATTTCAGGAGATTGGAAGTCTGAAATTAAGGTGTCATGATCCTTCTGAAGGCTCAGGAAAAATCCCTCCTTGTCTCTTCCTAGCTTTTGGTTGTTGCTGGCAGTCCTTGGTTGGTAGCCACATCACTCTAATTTCTGCCTCCATCTTCATAGGGCTTTTGTCCTTTGTCTCTACATATTTCAGTCCTTGTAAGGACACCAGTCATTGCATTTAGGGCCTACCCCAATCGAGTATAACTTTATGTTAACTTGATTACATCTGCAAATATCTATTTCTAAGTAAAGTAATGTTCTGAATTCTGGGTGGACATGGATTTTTTTTTTTTTCCTAGTACACTCTATTTTTCTTAGAACAGTTTATAGGCCCACAGCAATATTAACTGTCAGGTACAAAGATCTCCCATAAATGCACTGCCTTCTACCAGAGTGGTATATTTATTACAGGTGATGAACCTATATTGACACATCATTATCATGGTAAATCTCAAGTGTATATTAGTGTTCACTTTTGTTGTTGTACTTTGTTACAATTTAGACAAATATGTGATGACATTTCCACCATTATGGGCTTCCCTGGTGGCTCAGTAGTAAAAGAACCCTCCTGAAAATGCAGCAGATGTGCAGTTTGGATCCCTAGATTGGGAAGATCCTCTGGAGTAAGAAATGGCAATCCACTCCAGGGTTCTTGCCTGGGAAATCCCATAGACAAAGGAGTCTGGTGGTCTATAGTCCATGGAGTCATGAAAGAGTAAGACACAACTGATTAACTAACAACAACAAGCATCCAACATTATAGTATCAGAGAGTAATTTCACTACCCCTAACTTTATCCCCCTCTACCTCAATTTCTCTCTCCTTGCCTTCCAAGTCCTGGCAGCCACTGATATATATATATATATTTTACTGTTCTCATAGTTTTGCCTTTTCCAGAATGTCATGTAGTTGGGATCACACAGTATATACCCTTTTCAGATTGACTTTTTTCACTTACTAATATGCATTTAATGTTCTTCTGTCTCTTCATGGCTTGATGGCTGATTACTTTTTAGTGCTGAGTAATATTTTGTTGTCTGGATGTACAGTACCAGTCTGTTTATCCATTCACTCATTGAAGAACACCTTAATTGCTTCCAAGTTTTGACAATTATGAATAAAACTGCTATAAACATCCACATGAAGGTTTTTATGTAGATGTGTTTTTAACTCCTTTTGGCAACTTCCAGGGAGCATGATTGCTTGCTTATATGGCCAAGAGTATGCTTAATTTGGTAAGAAACTCCCAAATTGTATTCCAAAGCAGCTCTACCATTTTGCATTCCCACCAGCTCCATATCCTCACCAGGACTTGGCCATTCTTTTAGCTATATAGTGGTGTCTCGTTGTTTTGATTTGCATTATCCTGATGACGTGTAATGTGGAACATCTTTTTTTCATATGCTTATTTGCCATCTATGAATCTTCTTGGTAAGGCATCTGTTAAAGTCTTAGGCCCATTAAAAAAAAACTTAAAAAATTTTTTATTGAAGTGTAGTTGGTTTACAGTGTTGTGTTGAAAACACAACTCAGTTATACATATATACATTTTCTTCATATTCTTTTGGAGAAGGAAATGGCAATGCACTCCAGTATTCTTGCCTGAAGGATTCAGAGGAACCTGACAGGATATAGTCCATGGGATCGCAGAGTCAGACACGACTGAGCGACTAACACTTTTCATTTTCTTGTCCATTATGATTTAGCACAGGATTTAAATATATTTCCCCATGCTATACAGTAGGACCTTGTTGTTTATTTATTCTATCTATAATAGTTTGCATCTGCTAATCCCAGACTCCCAATCCATTCCTTGCCCTTGACAACCACAAGTCTGTTCTCTGTGTCTGCCAGTCTGCTTTTGTTTTGTAGATATGTTCCATTTGTGTCGTATTTTAGATTCCACATATGAAGTGAGATCATTCGGTATTTGTCTTTCTCTTTTTGGCTTATTTCACTTAGTATGATGATCTCGAGGTCCATCCATGTTGCTGCAAATGGCATTATTTAACTCTTCTTAATGGCTGAGTAATATTCCATTGTATATGTATACTGCATCTTCTTTATTCATTCATCTGTTGATGGACCTTTGGGTTGTTTCCATGTCTTGGCTATTGTAATAAATAGTCCTGGTTTGAACATTGGGGTGTATGTATCTTTCAGAATTATAGTTTTGTCTGGGTATATACACAGGAGTGGGATTGCTGGATCATGGCAACTGTGCTTTTTGTTTCTTGAGGAACCTCCATACTGTTTTCCATAGTGACTGCACAAATTTACATTCCCACCAACAATGTAGGTGGTTGTTCAGTTGCTAAGTCATATCTGACTCTTTATGACTCCATGGACAGCAGCACACCAGGCTTTACTATCTTCACTATCTCCTGGATAGTGTAGGAGGGCTTCTTTTTCTCTATACCCTCTCCAGTGTTTGTTATTTATAGACTTTTAAAAATTAATCTTTTAATTGAAGGATAATTGCTTTCTAGAATTCTGTTGTTTTCTGTCAAACCTCAACATGAATCAGCCATAGGTATACATGTATCCCCTCCCTTTTGAACCTTTCTCCCATCTCCCTCCCAACCCCAGCCCTCTAGGTTGATACAGAGCCCCTGTTTGAGTTTCCGGAGCCATACAGCAAATTCCTATTGGCTGTCTATTTTACATATGGTAATGTAAGTTTCCATGTTGCGCTTTGCATACATATTTGTAGACTTTTTAATAATCACCATTCTGACTGGTGTGAGGTGGAACCTCGTTGTTTTGATTTGCATTTCTCTAATAATTAGTAATGATGAACATCTTTTTATATGCCTGTTGGCCATTTGTATGTCTTCTTTAAGAGAGAAATGTCTAGGTCTTCTGCCTGTTTTTCAATTTTGTTGTTGTTGTTATTGAATTGTAGGAGCTGTTTGAGTTAAGGAGCTTAATTTTAGAAATTAAGCTCTTGTCAGTCGTGTCATTTGCAGATATTTTCTCAGTCTGTAGGTTGTTGTTTTGCTTTGTTTGTGGTTTCCTTTGCTGTGCAAAAGCTTGTAAGTTTGACTTGATCCCATTTGTTTATTTTTGCTTTATTTCTCTTACCTTGGGAGACTGACCTAAGAAAACATTGGTATGATTTATGTCAAAGAGTATTTTGCCTGTGTTCTCTTATAGGAGTTTTGTGGTGTCTTGTCTTTTAAGCCATTTTGAGCATAGTTTTGTGTATGATGTGAAGGTGGGTTGTTGTTTCCTTGATACACATGCAGCTGTCTCACGTTCCCAAGACCATTTGCTAAAGAGACTTTCCCCCCATTGTATATTCTTACTTTGGCTTATTTTTTAAAAAAATCAAGTTATTTTCTTATTGTTGAATTTTAAGACTTCTGTGTATATTTTGGATAATAGTTCTTTTTCACACATGTCTTTTGCAAATATTTTCTCCAAGTATGTGGCATATCTTTTCATTTTCTTGACAGTGTTTTACTCAGAACAAAATTTTTAATTTTAATGAAGACCAGCTTATCAGTTCTTTCTTTCATGAATTGTGCTTCTCAGATTACCTGTTGGCTTTCAAGATAAAAAGTTATTTTACCAACAAAAAGTAGTTTACTTGGAAATAGCAGAGAAATTGCAATTTGAGATGAGAAAGCTATAACAAAAGCCATAGGCAAGTCCACAGAACAATGGAGAAGAATCTAATTTTGTAGAGAAAAATGAGGAAACTGGGAGAGGTTGTTTTGGATGAAAGTCCACTGGAGAAAGGTGAGAGTTCAGGGTGATGATGGCTGAGTTGCTGGAGTAGTGATTTCTGATAGGAGATGTGATGTACATCTTTTCCTGTTAGGATTATAATTGGTGATTTTTGATGGAGTCTCTGATGGACAGTTCTCCCTGTAATTAATGTTGTAAAGAATTAGATGAAAGCTTCCTCTTCTGGCTTCTCAGCTCTATTTTAGTGAAGTTTTCCTTGATTAATTTTCACATATCTAACAAATCACTAGATCTTAGGGCATCTACATTTTTCCCCTGTTATCTTTTAGGAATTTCATAGTTTTACATTTTACATTTAGATTTGTGATCCATTTTGAGCTAATTTTTTACTATTGGTGGACCCCAAGTTGTCCCAAAGCCCTGTATGCCTCCCTGTGTATTTTAATTTTTTGCAAGTCTATGTCAAGAATTTTTTTTAATGTGCCTTAATGTCTAGTAGTTGTTTTAACACCATTTGCTGGAAAGATTTGTTTTTTTTCTCTATTGTATTGCCTTTGAGCCTTTGTCAAAGATAAGTTGACTGTATTTATGTGGGTCTATTTCTAGACTCTCTATTCTGTTCCATTGGTCTATTTAGATATGAATTTTTGAGGGCCACTGTCACTGTGGTTCACAGGTGGTCATTTTAGATTGGATGCTGACAGAAAGCAGGGGAAATTCTAGTAATACTTTGTCCCTAGGCTAAATCATGAAGTAGCCTTATTTTTTTTCATTTTATCATGGTATTAGAGTAATCTTGTGTAAGATTGGTATTTGGAGATTATTTATCTTCAACAGGAGAACAAAATGTCCTGCCTGTTAGTACTGGACCAGCTTCTAATAATATTGAGGTCTATGTGTGAATATCAGATCAGTTCTATTCATCAGAGTGCCCCCTCCCCTTAAAAGATAAGTTAGATATTTTGTTGCAGTTAAACTCACACTTGTGAAACAGTTTACCTCAGACTGGGACTTGAACCCATGTGTCAGAGCTTGAACTCATGTGCCAGGACTCGAACTTGACCAAAATCTGGTTTGGGACTTGAACTCATGAGGCTGTAACTTCAGCCTGGTCAAAACCCATGGTCTTCCAACTGAGATCACACACATGGTTTCTGGACTTAATGAAGGTCAGATTGTTTGTATCTCAGTGCAGAAGGAACAGCAAGAAGCAAACTGATGGGCAAAACGTAGATTTATTAATATAGGATGCTTTTAAGAGATGTAAGTGGATAGATGAGGGAGCCCTGCACTGAGGATTAAGTGGGCTACATGGGGGAGGGGAAAGGACTGCCTTCTTTGAGTTGATTTCAGGCTTATATCACTAGCTCCTCCTTTGTATCGGGCACAAGAATGTCTGACCCTGTGTGGTCAAACTAGAATTGTCATGTGTGCATGCATGCTCAGTCATGTGTGACTCTTTGAGATCCCATAGACTGTAGCCCACCAGACTCCCCTGTCCATGGAATTTTCCAAGTAAGAATAGTGGAGTGGGTTGCCATTTTCTACTTCAGAAGATCTTTCCAGCTTTGGGGTTGAACCTGTGAATCCTGCTTTGGCAGGCAGAGTTTTGACCATGGGTGCCACATTGTCATAGCACTTACTCAAATCAGTTGAAGGGTGGTAACATTTTTCTTTCACCTAATGACCTGGAGCATACCTTGTGCTTTTATAAATGGCATTATAGTTAAACAAGCCTGCTTTGTTCCACCACGGTCTAATAGCTTTTTGAGCATCACTAACTTCCACTGGTCTCTCAAAGTTCCCTAGGTTTCCCTCTTTATCTATAACCCAGTACTGGACTTCTGTATAACTATCCTATCCTGTATAACTATCCTATTCTATCCCTATCACTTGCTTTAGAGTATCAGAAGAGCAGTTTTTGCTGTTTCATAGAAATATTTGTGGTAACTCATTGTTTTCCCTCATGATATATATACCTTTCTGTGTGAACAGGGTATCCACTCCCCAAACCCTATCTGATCTCACAGTGGAAACAAGAGGAGGACCTAGAGACAGTGGAGAGAAGACCTATCCAGGGGGAGCATCAGAAAGGCAAGAATCCTTGGGTGAAACTGATGTGGTTAGGGGATATTACATTTGGAAAAAATAACATAAAATCAAAATGAAGCTTTATTTTGCCTGAGGAAGAGATTCCATAGACATCTTAGATTACTATTTTATTTATTTTGAAAATTTTTATTTTTTACATGCTGGATCTTCATTGCTTTGCATGGGCTTTTCTTTAGTTGCAGAGAGTGGGGACTGCCCTCTAGTTGCAGTGCTTGGGCTTAGTAATTGCAGCTTGTGGGCTTGAGGGTGAGGGCTTAGTAGTTACAGTGCATTGGCTTAGTTGCTCTGTGGCATGTGGAATCTTCACAGACCAGGGATTGAACCGGTGTCCCCTGCCTTGGCAAGTGGATTCTTATCCACTGTGCCACCAGGGAAGTCCTTGATTACTATTTTGACTTTTCTTCAGTCCTCTCACCTGTTCTTTGTTCTTGGGAAAGACCACATTTCCTCTTTGTAATATAGTATTTGGTCATGTGTGTTTTATTCCATTTCTTTTTGTTTTGTTCTCCTAGTAATATTTATGCTGCCATCAGTCTCCATCTTCATGGGATTATTTCCTAGTTACTTTACTATTTTGACCGTGTGCTTATTACCAAAGTCCTGAACCAGCCATACTGCCAAAGTCCTTTGCTCATGGGTACCTTTGCTACTTTGTTTCAGGTTTTGAGATTCAACTTAAAATTAATGAATCAGCCACTCCACAAGATACTTATGGAGAAAAAATATGCAATGAACAGGATGTAGTAGGATTCAAAAGGAGTGATTCTTCATTGACCACTTTACACAAAATCTGGGAATACCATGATATTGATTATCAGAACAAAAACCATGAGAGACCTTTGAGGTAAGTGCCATTCATATAAAAGAAAAGTAGTATCTCAGGAAAGAATCTTAAAATATCACAGAATTTAAAAAAAAATCTAAAACTTAGTCAAAAATTATAATTTCATAAGATATTTTTTTCACAAGTGAGACTTGAGCCCTTCCATGTTTGACACATAAATCATTGCACAACCATCAGAAAAATCTCATAAGTCAAAAAGTCAGTCATAATATTGTCTGTCTTAGAGCCCTATGTGAGTACCTTCATCTTATCATTGGACAGGGCAGAAAAACACACATAGTCACTGAAAATGGTAAAAATTTACCTGCCACTAATAATGTGTTTTTTTTTTATTTTTGAAAGAAGTCATGGGGTTGAGAACATCTGTGAACATAATGAAGAAAATCAGTGTGGACAAACCTTCAGCCAAATTTCACACCTTAATATACTCAAGAGAACTACTGAAGTAAGAGCCTATGAGTGCCATGCATGTAAAAAGTCCTTCATAGATCGTTTATCCCTGAAGAATCACATTAGGTCTCACACTGGTAGCAAACCCTATCAGTGTAAGGAATGTGGGAAAGCTTTCCATTTTTTTGCTTGTTTTAAGAAGCATATGAAAACTCCCACTGAAGAGAAACCCTACGAATGTAAGGAATGTACCAAAGCCTTCAGTTGTTCTTCCTTCTTTCGGGCACATATGAAGATTCATGCAGGAAAGACAAGTTGCGAATGCAGGGAATGTGGGAAGACCTTTAGCTGTTCTTCATCTCTCACAGAACACAAAAGAATTCACAGTGGAGATAAGCCTTATGAATGTAAGGAGTGTGGGAAAGCCTTTAGCTGTTCCTCCTCACTCTCCAAACACAAAAGAATTCACAGTGGAGATAAGCCATATGAGTGTAAGGAGTGTGGGAAGGCCTTCAGTTCCTCCTCTCACCTTATCATACATATAAGAATCCATACTGGAGAAAAGCCTTATGAATGTAAAGAGTGTGGGAAAGCCTTCAGTGAATCCTCAAAGCTCACTGTACACGTTAGAACACATACAGGTGAGAAACCCTATAAATGTAAGGAATGTGGGAAAGCCTACAACTGTCCATCCTCCTTGAGCATCCACATGAGAAAACACACAGGGGAAAAACCCTATGAATGCCTAGAATGTGGGAAAGCCTTCTATCTTCCCACTTCCCTGAATACACATGTGAAAAATCAGAGTAGAGAGAAACCCTATGAATGTAAAGAATGTGGAAAAGCCTTCAGTTGCCCCTCGTCCTTTCGAGCACACGTGAGAGATCACACTGGAAAGGTGCAGTATGAGTGTAAGGAATGTGGGAAAGCCTTCAGTCGTTCCTCGTCCCTCACTGAACACTTAAGAACTCACAGCGGAGAAAAGCCTTATGAATGTAAGGAATGTGGGAAAGCTTTCATCAGTTCATCCCATCTGACAGTACATATAAGAACTCACACTGGAGAGAAACCTTATGAATGTAAGAAATGTGGAAAAGCCTTCATTTACCCCTCAGCCCTTAGGATCCACATGAGAACACACACTGGGGAGAAACCCTATGAATGTAAGGAATGTGGGAAAGCCTTTCGCCATTCTTCATACCTGACTGTCCATACAAGGATGCACACTGGAGAGAAACCCTTTGAATGTCTGGAATGTGGGAAAGCTTTCAGCTGTCCTTCTTCCTTTCGAAGACATGTAAGAAGCCACACTGGTGAGAAGCCTTATGAATGTAAGGAATGTGGGAAAGCCTTTGTTTGTCCTGCTTACTTTCGAAGACATGTGAAAACTCACACTAGAGAAAATGTATAAAGTAAGGAATGAGGGAATGTCTTTAATGCTTTTTCAAAGCTTAGGCAGCACGTGAGATCTCACACTGTGGAGACACCTTATGAATGTGAGAAATTGTCACTCATCTTTTGGAAAACCCCATAACTGAGAGAAACTCTGTGTATGTAAATCATGTGATAATACCTCCGTGACTATCACTTATTGTGTTCTAAGAAAATTCATACTCGAAGCAAAGATCAGTGCCTCATCCTTAAAGTGGACTACTGCTGACTTGTTGATTTCCAGTTTTAATTTTCTGATATGAATGTTTAAGGTGATAAATTTCCTCTAATACCTTTCAGCTCTACCACATATATTTTATTATGAGGTGCTTTTATTTTGGTTCAGATGTAAATGTTATTTCTATTACAGAGTTTTCTGAACCCATCAGGCATTTAAAGTATATTTTTTTATATGTAGGCATGAGTGATCTTTTATTATTATTATTAGTTGCTAATTAATTCTCATTGTTCTCCGTGTAGTCATTGTAGTATCAACATTCCAGTATTTGTAGTTTCCTTTGTAAATGGTAATTTCATTTTGATCTAGTATGGAAGAAACTGGAAATTGCCTATCCACTATTCCCCCTGCCTCTTTTTTATTTTTTTAAATAAAAACATTATTAGTTTTTACCATTAAAACCTTTCCTTGTCTAATAGGTAATCCAGTGGAAATTAATAAGTGCAAAAGCCGTGATAGAAGAGGCTCATCTGTTATGGTATTTTTGTATTTTGTTCTTTATCCTTTGTATTTTGTATCTTTATCCTGGGAATTAGACCCAAAGGTTTGAACTTTTGTAAAAGAGACCTTGCAACAGGAAAGCTACAAGTAAAGTTGGTTGGGCTGGCTTATGTTATGTTACTTTGGACGTGGCTGGGACTGCATTTCCCAGAGTCAGTTCTTTATCTAGTTCCAGGTTTGAGTTGTCTAAAATAAGAGTTTGTGAAGGAATTGGAAGGCAGAGGGAAGAAACCATCATTCTGAGTTTGTGGGGGCAACGAGACAGGGAGACGGATGCACGGGGGCCTGGTAAGCTTCAGTTTCCAGCTTTTCCCCTAATTATTAGACTCACTGATCAATACTGGCTCAAAGCAGAACACAAAATGCTTGATTTTCATTATCTCAGAGGCAGCCTCTCCATTGACACCTCCATAAATTTCTCCATCTTGGCCATACACAGCTTGGATTTTTCTGGAAATTCTTACATTGTAATTTTGCTAATATTACAGCCCCTCTGGCACACCTGTTGACTGCATAGAGTTGGCTCCAGTTTGTATCAGGGTTGTTGTCATCTACTTGGTCCAAAGTATGCTAATCTTAAGTGTACAGCTTGATGAGATTTTACACTAAGTTCTGTGACAAACAGAACTTTTCCAGGATTTCAGAGAGTTCATTCATCTGCTTTCTCAATAATTTCTCTGGGGACTTTCCTGGTGGTCCAGGGGCTAAGACTTGGTGCTCCCAATGCAGGCCTGCCTGCCAATGCAGGGGGCTGGGGTTTGATCCCTGGTCAGGGAACTAGATCTCACATGCCACAACTAAAGATCCTGCATACTGCAACTAAGACTTAGTGCAGCCAAATAGATAAATAAAAATAAATATTAAAAAATGTTGCTCCACAATTTTGGCTTTGATTATAATCTGTTACCTTTGCTTGTTCTTGATCTTCCTGTAAATATTAAGATACAATATGTACAGTTACATGTTTGGCTTCGTTTTTCAATATAATGTCTAATTTGCCTCTTAACTGCTGTTTAGGCAGACTATGAACTTATGTCTCTTGTTACATGCTTTGGCTATAAGAATGAAATTACTGAATCATAGGACAGACTTTATGTTTAGATAGGTATTCCAGTTTTTCAAAAACAATTCTACTTATAATCCTAAAAGCAAAGAATGAAGGTCCTAACTGTTCCACATGCCTGATTAGCACTTTCTAATTTTAGCTGTTCAACACAGAATATACTATTATCTTGTTTCTGGTTTTAATTTGCATTTACCTGATATGTAACAATGGTGAGTTTTTTTAATATGCTTATTGATTATTTGGATATCGTGTGTGTGGTTTTGGCTGTATGACTTGCAGGTTCTTAGTTCCCTGACCAGAGTTTGAACCTGGACTATGATAGTGAAAGCCTAGAATCCTAACCACTAGGCAACCAGGCAACTCCCTGGATATCTTCTTTCTGGGGGATACCTGTTAAAGTATTTCACCCATTTTTGGTTCCTTTTTTCTATTTGAAAGTTTTCCTATGGGTTTTTTTTTTTTT
>ML663012.1:3382843-3419039 GCA_007570785.1 Antilocapra americana
CTCAGTTGATCAGTCATGTCCAACTCTTTGCAACCCCAGGGACTGTAGCCCTCTAGTCCCCTCTGTCTATGGAATTCTCCAGGCAAGAATACTGGAGTGGGTAGCTATTCTCTTCTCCAGGGGATCTTACTGACCAGAGATAAACCCCAAGTCTCCTGCATTGCAGGTGAATTCTTTGCTGTCTGAGCTACCAGGGAAGTCAGGTAACCCCTGACTATAGTTAGATCTTGAAAATTTATTCATCTTCTACCTCGAAGTTTGCATCCTTTGATCAGTATCTCCCCATTTTGCCCACCCCTAGTCCCTGGAAAAACTGGTTGCATGAAATCAAGATTAAATTGTGTAGAGTCCACAGAGATAAGAGATCTATACCTGTGCCAGTGAATGTAGGAACATGTGAGAATACATACCTGAGATCTAAAATATTATAGAAAATTGTAATTTTTATTGGCCCCACTTTAAAACTAAGAAACTGACATTTCAATAGGCTGGGTAACAAAGTTTGTAGAAACAGTAGGTATTAATAGTTTCCGCTACAATTCATACTTAGAATTACAAGTTGATTCAAAAGAGGAAATATGGACTTCACTTTCATGAGAGGACTATAAAAGAATTTGGGAGCTATGTCTTAAAACTGCCACTTTTGTACATGATTAGTCACTCAGTCATGTCCAATTCTTTGTGACCCCATGGACTGTAGCCCACCAGACTCCTCTGTCCATGGGATTTCCCAGGCAAGAATACTGAAGTGGGTTGCCATTTCCTTCTCCAGGAGATCTTCTGACCCAGGGATTGAACCTGTCTCCTGCATTGGCAGGAGGATTCTTTTGCACTACACCATCTGGGAAGCCCTTCCTCTCGTTATTTATCTTTTTAAAATGTATGTATGTGTCTCTATCCAGTTATATACATATACATAAAACATCTGTTTTATATTATATATGTGTAAATTATGTATACTATATATACTTGTATTGCAGATAGTTTTTCCCAGTCTCTGGCTTGTCTTCGTTCTTTTCATTTTTGTAAACTATAAAGAGAATTAAATAGTTTGATTACAGAAAAATCCCTGGGTATAACTAGTTGCAGAGATGGCTGGATCCTGGAGCTAAAAAGATTTTATCTGGATGCATTATGTGTCCATGCCTTGACTGTGCATCTTTCTGTATTAACTATTCTGCCTGGTGTGTTCTTTCTCTCCATAGTGGCCCTCAGAAGATCCAAGCTGCTTTCTTTCCAGGTTGATGTGTCAGGGAGAAGAGAGTGGTTATCATTGTGACCAATTCCAATATGCCTGTTACAGTTCAGTCTGATTGGCTTACTTACCAAGTGTTATCAATTCATTGTGGCTAGAGGAATATGATTCTTTGGTTGGTTTAGGACTGGCTTCTCACTGAATCTTGTTCAGTTGCTCAGGCATGTCAAAATCTTTGTGACCCAATGGACTGAAGCATACCAGGCTTCCCTGCCCTTCACTATCTCCCGGAGTTTGCTCAAACTCATGTCCATTGAGTTGGTGATGCCATCCAACCATCTCATTCTCTGTCACCCCCTTCTCCTCCTGCCCTCAATTCTTTCCCATCATCAAGGTGTTTTTCAATGAATTGGCTCTCATCAGATGGTCAAAGTATTGGAGCTTCAGTTTCAGTAATGGTCCTTCCAGTGAATATTTAGGGTTGATTTCATGATGTATATGGTAAAGGGAGAAGGCAGCAGGGGCAGATAGGGTATAGTAATAGATGTAATAATAACATTAGCCAACACAATATGCTTACACTGATCTTAGCAGTGGGAGGTAACTATGAAGTCTGGGAACTCTCAGCCAGCCATAGTTCAAGAAATCTTTCAGAAAGGTTTGGTTATGTTACCATCTCTTTTGATTGCTGAAGATGATTTCTCAGTCTTTACATAATTTTGCAGCACTTTTAGATACTTGGTAGCAGGAGCCTTCCAACTTTTTTATTCATCAAGATTGTCATGCCTTCTCTATTTCCCACTTGATTCTATATTAATTTTAGACTCTCCTTAGCAATTTTCACAAATCTTTTGGGACTCTGCTTGGAGTTGCATTGACTTTATAGAATAATGTGAATAAAATTAACATCTTTACAACACTATGTCTTCTAATTGATGAGCCTAATACAATTGTTCATTTATCTAGATCATCTTTAATTCCTCTTAACAGTTTTTTTTTTTTGGAGTTTCTATTGTAGAGGTCTTGAATAACTTTATTTCTAGGTTTGTGGTATGTTTTCCTTTGTAAATATTTTAATTTAATTTTTTATTTTGGGGGCTAGCATATAGAATTGCAATTTCCTTTTGTACATTGATCTTTTATCCATGACATTTATAAATTCAATTATTTATTTAAATGGTTTAGGAGTTATTTTGGATTTTTTTTGTATACAGTCTTGTCAACACCAATAAAAGAAAGTCTTACCTGATTTCTAAATTTTACTCTTTCTTTTCCTTGCCTCATTGCTTTCTTTATAATAAAAAATAGAAATGATGAAAGTGAACATCTTTGCACTCTTCCTGATCTTAGGGGAAAATGTTCCATATTTTGCCATTAAGTATAATAGTTGTAAGTTTTTCATAGATAACTTTTAAAAATGAAAGGAATTCTGGGGAGACGCCGCAGACCCGGGACCCAGAGCAGCTCAGAGGTGGTGAATAATAGCTCTTCAAGTCTGCAATAAAAAATGGCCTCCAATAAAACTACATTGCAAAAAATGGGAAAGAAACAAAATGAAAAGAGTAAAAAAGTTGAAGAGGCAGAACCTGAAGAATTTGTTGTAGAAAAAGTATTGGACTGTCGTGTAGTGAACGGGAAGGTGGAATATTTCTTGAAGTGGAAGGGATTTACAGATGCAGACAATACTTGGGAACCTGAAGAAAATTTAGATTGTCCAGAGTTAATTGAAGCATTTCTTCTCAAAAAGCTGGTAAAGAAAAAGATGGAACAAAAAGAAAATCTCTGTCTGACGGTGAATCTGATGACAGCAAATCAAAGAAGAAAAGAGATGCTGCTGATAAACCAAGAGGTTTTGCCAGAGGTCTTGATCCAGAACGAATAATTGGTGCCACAGACAGCAGTGGAGAATTAATGTTCCTCATGAAATGGAAAGATTCTGATGAGGCAGACTTGGTGCTGGCAAAAGAGGCAAATATGAAGTGTCCTTAAATTGTAAGAGAGACTAACTTGGCATTCTTGTCCAGAAGATGAGGCTCAATAATTGTTTGCATTGCCTTTTATATATATTTATATATATATATAAAATGTGGGTCTTGGTTTTTTGATTTATTAGTGTGAAGAAATAACTACATTCTAATGAAAATCAGGTTTGATATGTTTGTTTTGAAGTAGTATTGGGGAAGTTACATTGGGTTTTTTGGGGTTTCTTTCTCCATCTGTAGCACTGGTTATTTTGAACAAATAAAAGCTTTCTGTAGTTGCTTCCTTCAGCAGGAAAGAATTTGATACTATGGTATATTATTTCCTCAGCATTAGAGAACAGTTTTTCTAAATGTTGGAGGAAATCTCCATAGTCATTACTCAATTAGAATTTAGAATTTGCATTTAACTCATATATACCTGAGGACCATTCTAAGTTTTTTGTATGTGTATACATAAAAGACATATGTAAATGGTTTGGGAGTTAATTTTTTGTTGTGGTTTTTGTTTTGGTAAATATATTTAAACAACAGCCTTTCATAACCATGGATAAGCCCATGTTCTGGAATAACATCGTTTTGAGCAATATAATAAATAACTTCAACTTAGATTGAAAAGTTAAGTCTTAACCTTTCAAATTAAATAATTTTATAATTAATTAGACAAATTAAGCAGTTTAAATTGGGTAATTTTTTAAAGCATCCCTATCAGAATCTGCATCCATATCTGCATGTAAATGCAGTTTTTTATGCAGAAACCCTGCAAGGAAAATTTTTATCACTATCAACAACCTTCCCAACCAAATGAAAAAAGTAGAAAAATTCTGGTATATAATACAGCAAAGCAAAACTAAGTTAAATGGACACTTGATGATTCCTTTTGGTGAACCATTGTGTTACAAGAAATGAAGTCTCTGTTCTATATTTATGAAAGGTTGTGATATATGGGATGTCTCAGATTTGTTCACGGAAACCTAATCAGATAGTTTTAAAATATTGGCAATTTACAGTCTACAGGAATAAATGAGTGAACAAACTTTTTTTAATCTACGCTTGACCTGTATGTTTTTTCAGACTTGACTCCAATCCATTCCTTACATGAAGGCTCAATTTTTCTCAGTATTTTGGGTTACTAGTTCAGCAGAAGCCAAGAAAAACAAAAACTTTGTAGTAATCAGAATGGTATTCAACTGTATATTGTTTACTTTATTGTAAATACTGGTGAACAGTGGTCAATAAATAGTTTTATATTCCTTAAAAAAAAATGAAAGGAATTTTGTTCTACTATCTACTATCCCTCAATTGTGAAGATGTTTTTGAAAAAATACCTTGTAACTTAAAAAAAATCTTAATTGGAGGATAATTGCATTACAACGTTGTGTTGGTTTCTGCTGTACAATAACATAAGTCATCCATAATCAGCCATAAGTATATATATATGGGAAGAATGTTTTTAATCATTAATAGATAATGGATTTTATCTAGTGCCTTTTCTGTCTATGTCAGGGTCTTTAAAAAATAACCCCTTGGTCTTTTAATGTGGAGAATTACTACATTCCTTGATTTTTCAAGTGGTAAAACAACATGTATTCCTGGAATAAACCATACTTGGTAATGTTATAGATTAGCTTATTAACCTATTCATTTTGCTGGATTCAAAATGCTATTTAAGAAAATTATTTCTGTGTCTGTGTTAATGAGGTTTGTCTTGTAATTTCTTTTATGTCAGTATGCTTTGTATCGGGTTCATGCTGCCTCATAAAAGTTGGAAACTGTTCTGAAGACTTTATATGAAATTTGAACTATCTAGTATCTATTCCTTATATGTTTGGAAAAAGTCACCAGAGAATCTACATTTGGATTTTCTTCACAGGAAGCTTTTGTAAAATAGTTTTACTGGTGAATGTGTGTGTGTGTGTAATGCTCAGTTGTGTCCAACTCTTTGCAACCCCATGGACTGCCAGTGGCCTGCCAGGTGCCACTGTCCATGGAATTTTCCAGGCAAGAATACTGGAGTGGGTTGCCATTTCCTACTCCAGTGGTGACTTATATTGAATGTATAAATAGATAAAAGATTATTTAAAATTTGTATTTGTTTTGCTATATTATATCTGTCCATTCCATAACTTTCCAAATTTGTTGGCCTAAAGTTATTAATAAAATCCTATAATTTATTTTTAATGTCTAAGAGCAGTAATGACACTAATATCTTTTTTTCATTCCTGATCTTGGTAAGTTATGTGGTCCCCCTTTTCTTCATTTTGGTAGGGATTTAGATATTTTAATTGTTTTTGAAGAACCAATAAGTTTTATTCTGCTTATAATTCTTTAATTTTTGGTCTTATTCCTTCTACTGAATTTGGGTTTAATTTTCTCTTATTTTCCTAGCTAGTTGTGATAGATACTTATATCAGTGCCTGTCTTCTGTTTTTTGTAGTTTGCTTATAGAACCATCCCATCAGAATATTCTACTATTAACATTATCAGTTGCAATGCATTTGAGATGTATGCAGAGAAACACCTTTATATGCCTATTGTCATAAGGTCACAGGGTTTCCTTGTTGGAATGGAAAGAAAACTGGACTGGGAACCAAGACACCTGATTTCTAGTCTTTACTTTTCAACTCATTACCTCTGTGACCTTAGAAAAAAGTCATTTAAGCTTTCTGGTCCTCAGTTTAGTGCACCAGAAATGCACATAGAAAGTGCTACTGCAGTGGCTGGGGTGGGACTGCCTCCTTTCTGTGCTATCAGAAACATTTCCTTCTCAGGGACTTCCCTGGTGGTCCAGTGGTTAAGGCTCTGTGCCTCCAATGCTGGGGGTATAGGTTTGATCCCTGGTCAGGGAACTAAGACCATTGGAACTAAGATGTCACATGCCATGGGGCCAAAAAAGGAAACAAACAAACAAACAACACATCCTTCTCTGCCCCATACCATGGAGAAGTTTAGAAGACTCAAATTTGTTTCAGAGAAGGCTTTGAAGAGAAGGGGCTTATTTGATTTTATGAGAAGAAAGAAGAGGTAAGAGAAAAATAATATTTAATATTTCATGAGTTTCGCTCTGTGTCATTCATTATCTTAATACTCAAGATATTTCTATCAATCTTTTTGATTGTCACAAAAAGTTATGAGGTAGATATTTATCTACTTGACACACATAGTGAAACAGCACACATGAGCTCAAATAATTGGCCGGTGTGATACATGTAGTGAAACTATGTCTGAATTCAGAAGGCATGATTTTTGCAACTACACTATATTGCCTTCAGTGACCAAAGAATTCTGAAGAACCAGTTAGAGAAAGCAGGCTTATTTGTGGTTAAACAAGGAACTGCTAAGGTCACCTGAGGCTGAGACAGCATTTTGGAGTGACCTTCACTAGGCATCTTCTAGGCAAGCTCCAGATATCTTTTCAATTATCCACAGAATATGAACGCCTTATTTTATGGAAGGAGTGTGGTTACAAGGGAAGGAAAGAATCCATTAAATAAAGACCTAGTTAAAAAAGACACATGCACCCCAATGTTCATTAATGGACCTAGAGAATGTCATACAGAGAAAAGCAAATATTGTATATTAATTCATATATGTGAAATCTAGAAAAATAGTATAGGTGATATTTGCAGAGCAGAAATAGAGACACAGATTTAGAGAACAAATGTATGGATACCAAGGGGAAACAGTGGGGTGGGAATTGGGAGACTGATAATGACACATATACACTGAGACTGGACTCAGTGTGTATGAAATAGATAACCTACTGTATAGTACAGGGAACTCTACTTAATGCACTGTGGCGACCTGAATGGGAAGGAAGTACATACATGTATAACTGATTCATTTTGCTGTACAGTAGAAACTAATACAACATTGTAAAGCAACTATACTCCAATAAAAATGAAAAAAAAATGAGACCAATATTGCTTTATCTAAGAGTGAAAACGTACAGCTCATTGTTACCAATATATGCATATTAATAGTTTGATTCAACTAAAATAGTTATGGTTTATTGAACTGTTTGTTACTCTGTGCTGGGAACTCTTTGAAACGCTTTATAGCTCCAACGCATTTACTCTTCACACACAAAAATTTTGAGATAGCTCTCTTCTGGCTGGAACCATGAAGTGTGCAGAAGAGGAAAAAAAAGAAGATTCCTACTGTGTCTGAAACCCTTAAGAAAAAGCAAAAGAATTTCACAGAGCTTAAGATCAAGCACCTGAGAAAGAAGTTTACCCAAAAGATGCTTCAAAAGGCAAGGAGGAAGCTTATCTATGAAAAAGCTAAGCATTACCACAAGGAATACATGCAGATGTACAGAAATGAAATTTGAATGGCTAGGGTGGCACAAAAAGCTGGCAACTTCTATGTACCTGCAGAACCCAAGTTGGCATTTGTCATCAGGGTCAGAGGTGTCAACAGTGTGAGCCCAAAGGTTTGAAAGGTGCTACAGCTCCTTCACCTCCGGCAGATCTTCAATGGCATCTTTGTGAAGCTCAACCAGGCTTCAGTTAACATGCTGAGAATTGTGGAGCCATACATTGCATAGGGCTACCCAAATCTGGAGTCCGTAAATGAATTGATCTACAAATGTGGTTATAGCAAAATCAGCAAGAAGCAAATTGTCCTGACAGATAACTTGTTGATTGCTCAATCTCTTGGGAAATACAGCATCTTCTGCATGGAGGACCTGATTCATGAGATCTATACCATTAGAAAATGTTTCAAAGAAGCAAACTTCCTGTGGCCCTTTAAATCGTCTTTTCCATGAGGTGGAATTAAGAAAAAGTCCACTCATTTTGTAGAAGGTGGAGATGCTGGCAACAAGGGAGACCAGATCAACAGCCTTATTAGAAAGATGAGTTAAGGTATCTACCAGGATTATTTTTATAATCTGGTCAGTTAATAAACAGTTGAAACAAATTGAAAAAAACAAACCAAACTTTGAGGTAGATGCTGTCATTATCCACATTTCATAGATGGGGAGATTGAGGCAGAGAAACTAAGGAGTTTGCCTAAAGTCACACAACTAGCAGCTAAAATCTGCCTGGACTCAGAATTCACACTTTCAACCACATGTGTTACTGCAGTTGACCCTGAACAATGCTGCAGGGAGGGGCACTGACCTTGAGCAGGAGAAAACCCATGTATTATTGCAGTCAACCCTTCATATCAGTGATTTTGTATTCTCAGATTGAACCAGCCAAATGTGTAGTGTTGTAGTCTGAATAAGTGGACCTATACAGTTCATACCCATGTTCAAGGATCAACTGTACTCAAAAGAGGAATTTGTGGGAGATGTAAGAGGTGTTGATTTGATCCTTGGGTTGGGGAGATCCCCTGGAGGAGGAGATGGCAACTCACTCCAGTATCCTTGCCTGGGAAATCCCATGGACAGAGGAGCCCAACAGACTCTCAGGGATCACAGGAATCAGACACAACTTAGTGACTAAACAGTAAAAACACAAAGATCCTATTACTAGTAAAGAAAAAAGTTAGCCTTTGCTGAAGTAAAGTACAGAAGGCTGAATTCAAAGCAAGGTGACACTATCTTATTAATGAGCACAAGCAGCAGGTTGTATGATATGGAAAGCAAATATATTTAAAGCAATATCAGGAATGTTGGGGAACATAACATGGCCTATTTCTAGGGTAAACTTTCTCAGATTATCCTTGTGAGCTAGTATGACTTGAAGAACTTCAGCATCTGCTCATGAACACTAAAGGATCCAAACCTACCAGTCAGACTTTATTTTCTTGGGCTCCAAAATCACTGCAGATTGGTGACAGCAGCCGTGAGATGCTTGCTCCTTGGAAGAAAAGCTATGATAAACCTCTGCTATATTGAAAAACAGAGACATTACTTTGCTGACAAAGGTCTGTATAGTCCAAGCTCTGGTTTTTCCAGTAGTCTTGTATGGATGTGAGAGTTGGACCATAAAGAAGGCTGAGTGCCCGGAAGTTGATGCTTTTTAATTGTGTTGGAGAAGACTCTCGAGAGTCCCTTGGACAGCAAGGAGATCAAACCAATCAATCCTAAAGGAAATCAACCCTGAAAATCCATTGGAAAGCCTGATGCTGAAGCTGAAGCTCCAGTACTCTGGCCACCTGACATGAAGAGCCAACTCATTGGAAAAGACCCTGATTCTGGGAAAGATTGAAGACATGAGGAAAAGGGGATGACAAAGGACGAGATGATTGGATGGCATCAGCAACTCAGTGGATATGAGTTTGAGCAAGCTCCGGGTGATGGTGAAGGACAGGGAAACCTGGTGTGCTGCAGTCCATGGAGTCGCAAAGGGTTGGACATGACTGACTGAACAACGACCGTCTTTGAACAAAATGTGATTATATCATTAGTTCCCAAACCCAGCATGAAAACCAACTGAGATCATTTAAAAATCCTCTGCTAAGAATACAAGTCAGTCTAATTAAATCATAAGCTGTGTTGAGAAGCAGTCATCAATATTTTTTAAAGACTCCCAGGTGAGTCCAATATGAAACCAATGTTGAGGACCAGTTACATGGATGTTACACACAACATATGTAAGCAGATATGGAAGATGCAATGGTTCTGTGGACAATAGACATGAATTTTGGAAAGAATTGAAGGTTTTAAAATTTTATTTTTTAATTGAAGTATAGTAACTTTACAATTTTGTGTGAGTTTCTGCTGTACAACATTATGAATCAGGTATGTGTATACCTAAATCCCCTCCCTAAGGATTGAAGATTTTAATTGTTAAGAAAAGGATTTTTGCATGTCTCCGGGATGTCTGGGTCTAGCCATACGACCCAGCAATCCCACTGCTGGGAATACACACTGAGGAAACCAGAATTGAAAGAGACACATGTACCCCAATGTTCATTGCAGCACTGTTTACAAAATAGCTAGGACATGGAGGCAACCTAGAGATCCATCGGCAGACGAATGGATAAGAGAGCTGTGGTACATATACACAATGGAATATTACTCAGCTATTAAAAATAATGCATTTGAATCAGTTCTAATGAGGTGGATGAAATTGGAGCCTATTATACAGAGTGAAGTAAGTCAGAAAGAAAAACACCAATACAGTATATTAACGCATATATATAGAATTTAGAAAGATGGTAACGATGACCCTATATGTGAGACAGCAAAAGAGACACAGAGATAAAGAATAGGCTTTTGAACTCTGTGGGAAAAGGCGAGGGTGTGATGATTTGAAAGAATAGCATTGAAACATGTATGTTACCATATGTGAAATAGTTTGCCAGTCCAGGTTTGATGCATGAGACAGGGCATTCGGGGCCCGTGCACTGGGATGACCCTGAGGGATGGGATGGTAAGGGAGGTGGGAGGGGAGTTCAGGATGGGGGACACGTGTACACGTGTGGCTGATTCATGTCAATGTATGGTGAAAGCCACTACAATATTGTAAAATAATTAGCCTCCAATTAAAATAAATAAACTAATTAAAAAAGAAATAGAGTCTATAGCTATAACATGATTCATTCATGCAGTGATTATAATGATAGGATCCCACAATAATCCTTCAATCCCCTTAAAATATACCAAATGAAGCAACAAACTGATCAGAAACATTAAAGTTTTGAAAGGTACAAGAGCTACAAAATCATAGAACCAAATAGGCACAACTTTGAATTCCAACTGTTTGTTTTTACTGGCTCTTCTAACATATGCAAACAAGATGCACAGATGTTGAGATTAGGTTGTTTTGCTGAGGAGCCCCTACATGGCCCTCTTGATGTCCCTGTTCCTCAGGCTGTAAACACAGGGGTTCAGCATGGGGGTGACCACAGTGTACATCACTGAGGCCACTGCACTGTCCCTGGGAGAAGATGAGACAGTAGAACTGAGATCCACCCCAAGGCCTGTTCCATAAAATAAACACACAAACGCCAGCTGGCAGCCACAGGTGGAGAAGGTTTTATACGTCCCATCTGATGATGGGACTCTCAGAGGAAACAATGTGAGTATAAGAGAAGAGGATCCTTGTGAATGGAAATCCACCAATAATGGCACCAATAAAATAGATTAATATGTTACTGCTGGGGATTTCAAAACAGGCAAGGCTAAGGAGCTGAGAAGGGTCACAGAAGAAATGAGAAATTTCCATATCTGGGAAAAAGGTAAGTTCTAACACGATCAGACTGTAAAGACAGGAGGCCAAAAGGCTGATGAAAAACAATACCAAAATCAGAAGGCCAGCAGAGGCCTGGGTTCATGTTGACTGTGTAGTGCAGAGGGTGACAGATGGCCACAAACCAGTCGTAGGCCATGGCAGTCAGGAGTAGATTATCCAAACATTCAAAAAGGATAAAAATAGACATCTGAGTCTATTGGAAGGACTGATGTTGAAGCTGAAACTCCAATACTTTGGCCACCTGATGCGAAGAACTGACTCATTTGAAAAGACCTTGATGCTGGAAAAGATAGAAGGTGGGAGGAGAAGGGGATGACAGAGGATGAGATGGTTGGATGGCATCACCAACTCAATGGACATGAGTTTGAGTAAACTCTGGGAGTTGCTGATGGACAGGGAGGTCTGGCATGCTGTAGTCCATGGGGTCAAAAAGAGTCAGACGTGACTGAGCAACTGAACTGAACTGAAACAACAAGGTTTAATACATAGCACAGGTACTACATTCAGTATCCTGTGATAAGCTGTAATGGAAAAGAATATAAAAATATGCATATGTGGATAACTGAGTCACTTTGCTGTACAGCAGAGAATGACACAACACTGTAAATCAACACTATTTCAATTTTTAAAAACTGGAAAAGGGGAAGGAGAGGGTGAGAGAGCAGCACTAAAACATATACATACCCTGTGAAATTAGCTAGCTAGTGGGAAGCTGCTTTGTAGCACAGGGAGTGCAGCTTGGTGCTCTGTGAAGACCTAGAGGGGTGGGATGGGATGAGGGGTGGGAGGGAGTTTCAGAGGGAGGGGATACATATATATATATATATATATTTATGGCTGCCTTACTTTGTTGTATAGCAGAAACTAACACAACATTGTAAAGCAATTAGTCTCCAATTAAAAATAAAAAATTAAAAAGAATGAAATATCTTTCTCTGTTTAAAAAAAAACCCACCACACACACACTCCTGGGAATTCAATGATAGTCCATTGGTTAGGACACAACATTTTCACTGCTGTGGCCAGAATTAATCCCTGGCTGGGATATAAGATCCCTCAAGTGGCATGGCCAAGGAAAAAGGAAAAAACCACTCCAGTTAAAAGACACTAGAAAGTAGTCAAACATGGCTTATCCAAATGTAGTACAAGAAATTCCCTTAATTTGGAATATTTATAAATACCTTATAACCTTATGTATATTCTAAATTAAAGTCAAATGTAGTTCGTCAGTTAGAATTTTGATAGCATAATTATCTCCATGGATTTTCATCATTAATTGGTTTTCTAATAGCCATCCTCCATGAAAATAAGTACTCACTTCAGTATGCGAGTTGTCTTTTAAAAGTCTTTTCAAATATTAATTTTAATAGTAAGCTTTTTATGCAGAGTTATTTGTATAAACTTTATATAACTTCAGGGATAGTTTTATGTTTGAGATTACTTTCTGTTTATCTTGTTTCCATTATATAGTGGCCTGGTTGTTGCTACTGTTCAGTTACTAAGTCATGTCTAATTCTTTGCCACCCCATGGACTGCAGCATGCCAGGCTTCCTTGTCCTCCACTATCTCTCAGAGTTCACTCAAATTCATGTCCATTGAGTCAGTGATGTTATCTAACCATCTCATCCTCTGATGCCCCCTTCTCCTTTGCCTTCAGTCTTTCTCTGCATCAGAGTCTTTTCCAATGAGTCAGCTCTTCATATTAGGTGGCCAAAGTATTGGAACTTCAATTTCAGCATCAGTCCTTCCAATGACTATTCAGGTTTGATTTCCTTTAGGATTGACTGGTTGGATCTCCTTGCCATCCAAGGGATGCTTAAGAGTCTTCTCCAACACCACAATTCAAAAATATCATTTCTTTTGTGATCAACTTTCTTTATGGTCCAACCCTCACATCTGTACGTGACTACTGGAAAAATCATAGCTTTGACTATACACACACTTGTTGGCAGTGATGTCTTTGATTTTTAATACAGTGTCTGGGTTTGTGAAAAAGCTTTCCTTTCAAGGAACAAGTGTTTTAATTTTGTGGCCACAGTCACTGACCACAGTGATTTGGAGCCCAAGAAAATAAAGTCTGTCACTGCTTCCACTTTTACCCCTTCTATTTGTCATGTAGTGATGGGACCAGATGTCACGATCTTAGTTTTCTGAATTGAGTTTTAATCCAGGTTTTTTACTCTTCTCTTTCACCCTCATCAAGAGACTCTTTACTTTCTGCCATTAAAGTGGTATCATCTGCATATCTGAGGTTGTTGATATTTCTCCTGGCAATCTTGATTCCAGCTTGCATGATGTACTCTGCATTTAAGTTAGAGTAACAGTATACAACCTTGTCCTCCTTTCCCAGTTTTGAACTGGTCCATTGTTCTGTATCTGGTTCTAACAGTTGCTTCTTGTCGTGTATACAGATTTCTCAGGAGACAGGTAAGTTGGCCTGGTATTCCCATCTCTTTAAGACTTTCCCACAGTTTTTTGTGATTCACACGAAGGCTTTTGTGTAGTCAATGAAGCAGATGTCTTTTGGAATTCTCTTGTTTTTCCTATGATCCAACAGGCATTGGCAATCTGATCTCTGGTTCCTCTGCCTTTTCTAAATCCAGCTTGTTCATCTGGACATTTAAAGATGCTCTTCCTCTAAAATGTGTGGAGCGCTGTTTCCTCATCAAATCAACCCTCTTAGTTAATGTTCAGTTTCTACAATCAGGGAAGCCCCTAAGTTACATCTGAAGCCCAGTGTTCTTAAACCTTGTTAAGAACTTTCCATGGCAGTCCTTCCTGATTACAGGGGTTCCAATTGTCCTTAAATCTGCTTCCTACAGGAAACTTAGGACTTTCTTTCTCCTGTCAGGAAACAACATGATTTAATTTGAGAAAAATGTCAAAGAGGACAAACACGTGGATCATCTTCTTCATCTACAAAATGGGGATTAAAATGGAACCAACTTTGCAGGGTGGTTGTAAGAAATTAAATAATAAAGTGTTTAGACCAGTGGCTCTCACTCCTGATTGAACATTGTAATACTTATAATTATCTGTAGATCTATTAAAATATATATGGATGAAGGAGGGAATGAAAGAAGCGTAATCTAGAAGCAAGAGCAAGAAAGAGATCTGTGCTAAATCATAATATTCTGATCCTTCTATGAGCCCTACCTTGATCTCAGCTATCCTTCCTAGAGCCAATGTGGCAAGAACACCACTTATCCTCCATTGAGGTCTACCAGGAACCTTCAAAGGAGAGAGGATGGTGAACATGTAATCTTTGCTGGAAGTGACCAGTTAAATAAAGTAACAGGAAAGAATTCTGGCTAGTGTCCCACATCTGGAGTCTAAATGCCTGGATTCATAGTATAGCCTAATGTCAGGTAGGTTGATTCCTCCAGTTCCATTCTTCTTTCTCAAGATTGCTTTGGCTATACGAGGTTTTTTGTATTTCCATACAAATTGAGAAATTATTTGTTCTAATTCTTTGAAAAAGACCTCTGGTAGCTTGATAGGAATTGCATTGAATCTATAGATTGCTTTGGGTAGTATACTCATTTTCACTATATTGATTCTTCCAATCCACGAACACGGCACATTTCTCCATCTGTTTGTGTCCTCTTTGATTTCTTTCATCAGTGTTTTATAGTTTTCTATATACAAGTCTTTTGTTTCTTTAGGTAGAAATACTCCTAAGTATTTTATTCTTTTTGTTTCGATGGTGAATGGAATTGTTACCTTAATTTCTCTTTCTGATTTCTCACTGTTAGTGTATAGGAATGCCAGGGATTTCTGTGTGTTGATTTTGTATCCTGAAACTTTACTATATTCACTGATTAACTCTAGTAATTTTCTGGTAGAGTCTTTAGGGTTTTCAATATAGAGGATCATGTCATCTGCAAACAGAGAGAGTTTTACTTCTTCTTTTCCAATCTGGATTCCTTTAATTTCTTTATCTGCTCTGATTGCTGTGGCCAAGACTTCCAAAACTATGTTGAAAAGTAGTGGTGAGGGTGGGCACCCTTGTCTTTTTCCTGATTTCAGGGGGAATGCTTCCAGTTTTTCACCACTGAGGATAATGTTTGCTGTGGGTTTGTCATATATAGCTTTTATTATGTTGAGGTATGTTCCTTCTATTCCTGCTTTTTGGAGGGTTTTTATCATAAATGGATGTACTACAAATCCACAGTCATTAAGACAGTATGGTACTGGCACAAAGACAGAAATATAGATCAATGTAACAGAATAGAAAGCCCAGAGATAAATCCATGCATCTATGGACACCTTATCTTTGACAAAGGAGGCAAGAATATACAATGGAGAAAAGACAACCTCTTTAACAAGTGGTGCTGGGAAAACTGGACAGCCACTTGTAAAAGAATGAAACTAGATCACTTTCTAACACCATACACAAAGATAAACTCAAAATGGATCAAAGATCTAAGCATAAGACCAGAAACTATAAAACTCCTAGAAGATAACATAGGCAAAACACTCTCTGCCATAACCCAAAGCGGGATACTCCATGACCCACCTCCCAGAATATTGGAAATAAAAACACAAATAAACAAATGGGACCTAATTAAAATTAAAAGCTTCTGCACAACAAAGGAAACTATAAGCAAGGTGAAAAGACAGCCTTCAGAATGGGAGAAAATAATAGCCAATGAAGCAATGGACAAACAATTAATCTCAAAAATATACAAGCAACTCCTGCAGCTCCATTCTAGAAAAATAAACAACCCAATCAAAAAGTGGGCCAAAGAACTTAACAGACATTTCTCCAGAGAAGACATAAAAATGGCTAACAAACACATGAAAAGATGTTCAACATCACTTATTATCAGAGAAATGCAAATCAAAACCACAATGAGGTATCACTTTACACCAGTCAGAATGGCTGCAATCCAAAAATCTACAAGCAATAAATGCTGGAGAGGATGTGGAGAAAAGGGAACTCTCTTACACTGTTGGTGGGAATGCAAACTAGTACAGCCACTATGGAAAACAGTGTGGAGGTTCCTTAAAAAGCTGCAAATAGACCTGCCATATGACCCAGCAATCCCACTGCTGGGCATATACACCGAGGAAACCAGAATTGAAAGAGCCACGTGCACCCCAATGTTCATCGCTGCATTGTTTACAATAGCCAGGACATGGAAGCAACCTAGATGCCCATCAACTGACGAATGGATAAGAAAGCTGTGGTATATATACACAATGGAATATTACTCAGCATTAAAAAAAAATTCATTTGAAGCAATTCTACTCAGATGGACGAAACTGGAGCCCATTATCCAGAGTGAAGTAAGCCAGAAGCAAAAACAACAATACAGTATATTAACACATATATATGAAATTTAGAAAGACAGTAACGAGAAGCCAACATGCGAGACAGCAAAAGGAATGCAGATGTATAGAATAGACTCGTGGACTCTGTGGATGAGGGTAAGGGGGGGATGATATGGGAGAATGGCATTGAAACAAGTTAATTATCATATGTCTAATCAATCGCCAGCCCAGGATTGATGCTCAGGGCTGGTACAGTGAGATTTCCCGGGGGGAGGGAGGAGGGAGGGGGGTTTTGGAGGGGAAGCATATGTAAACCTATGGTGATATCATGACATTGTATGGCAAAAACAATAAAAAAAAAATGCCTGGATTCAAACCTAAATTCACTCCATTTTACCCATGATCTAATACAAGTTATATTTTAATGATATGCTCCCTTGTTCATCCATAAAATGACAATTATATTCATTCCTATTTCTTGGTGATAATTATGCAGATGAAGCGAAACAAAATACATAGAACATGTAGCTCAAAGCCTGGCACTTAGGAAATCTTCAATGAAGAATCATGATACCATGTTTGCTGTTTTCATCCTCATCCTCACTTTGTGATTTTGGAGCACTTAGGGGACAGTTCAGAGGAATCCATTCTTGCTATCATGGGAGTCATGCCTACGGAAACTAGAACCAGGGTGGGAGGAAAGCAGAACTCTGAATGAGAGTTCTTGGAGCCCCACCAGAACCAAGGGCATAAATGTCATAGTGCCTGGAGCTGAAACTTTGCATACTGGTGTCCTACTGAAAGATTGTTGCTGAACCACAAAAGATGCTTGGATTCTTGGCCTCGGGAGGAGAATTCAATGGGGCCAGAGACGAGGCTTGATCACTCATAGCTTTTGTGTAACAAAGTTTTATTAAAGTATAAAAGAGATAGAGAAAACTTGTGACATAGACAGCAGAAAGGGGCAGAAAGACTACCCGCTTGCTAGTCTTTAGCTGGATGTTATATAGTTACTAGTAGTCTGTTAATGAAAGACAGGAATGTCTTAAAACTCAGAGAATGGTACCAGGCCCCTCACCCACAAGATGTATTTTGGGATAATCTTGGCACCAGATGAGTCATCCTGGGCCATAAAACAATTGACTTGAATCTTGTAGAAAGGCAGATTACCTTACAAATAGTTTCATTTACATAGATTAGGAGAACAATGTCTGACTATAACATACTGGTTTGTCAAGTCAGTTCTGAGCTTTTAGGTGGAACTGGCTTGAAGGCAGAGTTTGGGGTAAATGCATAGTTCCTAGCTTAAGACAAACATTTCCATAAGAAAAATGCATTGGTTAGCTCAAGGTTTCAGAATAGTTAAGTTCAGGTGGAACCAGGTGTCATTATGGCAACACAGTATTTTAAGAGAAACCTCTTTTTAGATTTGTATAGAGAAGGGGAAAAAATATATCAGTAGTTTGTTTCCTCCTGCCACTTAAGAGAGAGATAAAAAATGTCTGACACTTGCAGCCTATTTCCTCTGTTTGGAGACCCCTGGTTACTGCCTGTTACCCTCTCATTACCATTTGTCAATTGCAATTGTTTCGTTTGCTCTGACAATGAGGAAACAAAAGTCCTGAAACCCCTCCTCCATCCACTGTCTCCATGGCACTCACTGGGCTGTGCTAAGACCCTGCTGGTCCATGACCAAGGATGGTGAGTCTGCCACTCCTCTCTGCCTGGTGAGCAATGGCGGCTGAAGCTCTAGCCTCAGGATTGGCAGAAAGACAGACTCCAGTCAGAGCTTCCTGTTGGAGACGATTACTCTGGGAAGAGACACAGATGTGGAGCCTGCTGGATACGGACCCACAATCCGAAGGGCTGGAGACACAGACTGACTCTTTACAGTTTCGTGGCCTTGAAAGCTTGATACACAGAGCTCCTGATTAGCCAGATTGATCCATGAACTGCATTCCCTGAAGACTTCACAGTGTTTGGAGAGCCACAAGAAAATCAGTGTCTGTCAACTCAATTATTCTGAGCCCTACCCCTTCTAAAGGGGAAGTTCACTTGGCCTGCTCTCATCACATATCCAAAAGGAAGTCCCTTGCTATAAAGTTCAGACTTATTTTCTCAGCAAAAAATTCAATTGCAGTATTGAGTACTGAAACTGCCTCGATGATGAAATAATATCAGGAATATTGGGATCTTTGTTGTTAACGTTTACCATGCTATAATCTGATAATCTTTCCATGTTTGAACACTTTGATATGATTAAGGAGAGCTTCACACTTTTCTTAATATAAGTCCTTCTAATTCCTTGTGGAGTTTAGTTCTTAGTGATATTTTGTTGCGATCTTAAGTTATAACCTTGTTTTATTTATTGCTAAAATTGGTTTATACTGGCATTGTAGAAAATAATTGAATTGTTTATTTCCATTGTCCACCACTCTTTATTCTAAAAGTGTCTCTAGTTGTTTATTTTTATTGAAAGTCTATCAGTTGTGTCTGACTCTTTGTGATCCCGTGGGCTATACAGTCCATGGAATTCTCCAGGCCAGAATACTGGAGCAGGTAGCAATTTCCTTCTCCAGGGGATCTTCCCAACCCAGGGATCAAGTCCAGGTTTTCTGCATTGCAGGTGGATTCTTTGCCGGCTGAGTCACCAGGAAAGCCCAAGAATACTGGAGTGGGTAGCCTATCCTTTCTCTAGTCCATGGAGTTGCAAAGAGTCAGACACAACTGAGCAATGGGCACGCATCCATGAATGTAAGAACACAAGATGGTAAACTGAGCAGTGATTTAAGAGCCCCAGCCCAAAGCAAGTGCAGAAGTGTGAGTTTGGAGCAGAGAGAGTAGCTTCATAACCAGCACTTACACCCAACTGTATGGTGTAGAGAGAGACTATATGTGAAGAATCATTATCAGAAAGGGGAAAATTGCCTGTTGCCATGGTAAGCTCTTCATATCTTCCCACCTTGAGTTCTGATCTTTGTCCAAGAGCTGTTAGGATTCAAGGTGTACAAGTCATCTTGGAATCAAAGACACGACTGAGATCAGAAGTTCTAAACCTTGTCCACATTGGATCCCTTTAAGTGCTTTTAAAAATCCTCAGGACACACTCAAGTATAATATCAGTCTCTGGTTGTGAGACCTAGTTGTCAGTGTTTTTAAACTTCCTGATGATTCTAATAATAACCAAGGTTGATGTCACATCTCTCCTGTGTAAACAGACCTCAAACTTGAGAAAATTTTATGGAAAATACATCAGAGCTGTGAAAAAAGATGTGAAATTTAAATATATAGAAAGAGTTATTCATCTTTTCAGGATCCTTGGACCACAGATAATAAACAATAGAATCACCATAGATGAAAACTGCTCAATCATGCCATGATTAAGATGGACAAAGGATCCTAGAAATCTCCCCCAGTCCCATTAAAACAATACCAAAAGAAGAAACACTTGGTTGTTCAGCAAAGAGAGGCATGAAGGCCACGAGAGCTACAAAAATGATGAGATGAGAGAGGTAGGATTTCAGGTCAACATGCTTAGTTTTACTGCATTTTCCAGCCTACACGCCAAATAGGTGGCACAGGGACTGAGGTTAGATACTTTTTCTAAGGAACCTCCACATGGCCCTTTTGATGTCTTGGTTCCTCAGGCTGTAGATGAAGGGGTTCAGCATGGGGGTGACCACAGTGTACACCACCGAGGCCACTGCATCCTTCCTGGGAGATTGTGAGATGGCTGAACTGAGGCACACACCGAGACCTGTTCCATAAAAGAAGCAAACAACTGCCAGGTGAGAGCCACAGGTGGAGAAGGCTTTGTATTTCCTACCTGATGAGTGAACTCTCACGATGGAGCAAAGAATTTTACAGTAAGAGAAAAAGATTCCAGAGAAAGGAATAAAACCAAAAATGGCACCAACAAAATACATGACTATATTATTTACTAGCATGTCAGAACAGGTAAAGTTGAGCAGTTGAGAAGGGTCACAGAAGAAATTAGATATTTCCACATCCTTGAAGCAGGTAAGTTGTAACACAATCAAATTCTGCACTTGAGAGTTCAAAAGGCTAACAAAAAAAGACACTGAAATTAATTTGCAACAGGTGCATGGGTTCATGATGACCTGGTAGTGCAGTGGGTGACAGATGGCCACAAACCTGTCATAGGCCATCACAGACAGAAGCATACAATCCATCCCTCCAAAGAGGATAAAAATGGACATTTGTGTCAGGCAGCCTGCATAGGAGATGACTCTGCTGTGAGACTGGATGTTCACAATCATCTTGGGGACTGTGGTGGAGATGAAACCTATGTCTGCCAAGGATAGGCTGGAGAGGAAGAAGTACATGGGGGTGTGGAGGTGGGGGTCAGAGGAGACTGCCAGAATGATGAGCAGGTTTCCCAGCACGGTGACCAGGTACATGGACAGAAACAGGACACAGAGCAAAGGCTGCAGGTCTGGATCATCTGAGAGGCCCAGGAGGAAGAATTCTGATACATTTCTTAGGTTTTGAGGCTCTATGTAGATTGGACACCTTTTAAAAAGGAAAATAATTAGTGGAAAAAAGGAAATAATTATATGGTCATGCAGTACTGTGTCCATAGTTTGGATTCTAGGAATTCATTTCTAAGATCATACAGCCCAGGGCCTTCAGGAATATATTTCTCAGTGTGACAAATTCTATCTGCTCAGAATTGTTCCTTCACTGCTTTCTCCTTCTCCACCTCTCTCTATACACAATTATTTTGTAGGTCCTGGTTGAGTTCAGTTCAGTTCAGTCACTCAATCATGTCTGACTCTTGGCAACCCCATAAATTGAAACATGCCAGGCCTCCCTGTCCATCACCAACTCCCGGAGTCCACCCAAACCCATGTCCATTGAGTCAGTGATGCCATCCAGCCATCTCATCCTCTGTCGTCCCCTTCCCCTCCTGCCCCCAATCCTTCCCAGCATTAGGGTCCTTTCTAATGAGTCAACTCTTCGCATGAGGTAGACAAGGTATTGGAGTTTCAGCTTCAACATCAGTCTTTCCAATGAACACCCAGGACTAGTCTCCTTTAGGATGGACTGGTAGGATCTCCTTGCGGTCCAAGGGACTCTCAAGAGTCTTCTCCAACATCACAGTTCAAAAGCATCAATTCTTCGGTGCTCAGCTTTCTTCACCGTCCAACTCTCACATCCATACATGACTACTGGAAAAACCATAGCCTTGACTAGATGGAACTTTGTTGACAAAGTAATGTCTCTGCTTTGAAATATGCTATCTAGGTTGGTCATAACTTTCCTTCCAAGGAATAAGTGCCTTTTAATTTCATGGCTGCAATCACCATTTGCAGTGATTTTGGAGCCCCACAAAATAAAGTCTGACATGTGTCCACTGTTTCCCCATCTGTTTCCCATGAAGTGATGGGACCAGATGCCATGATCTTAGTTTTCTGAATGTTGAGCTTTAAGCCAGAATTTTCACTCTCCTCTTTCACTTTCATCAGGGGGCTTTTTATTTCCTCTTCACTTTCTGGTGTCATCTGCATATCTGAGGTTATTGATATTTCTCCTGGCAATCTTGATTCCAGCTTGTGCTTCTTCCAGCCCAATATTTCTCATGAGGTACTCTGCATAGAGGTTAAATGAGCACAGTGACAATGTACAGCCTTGGCGTACTCCTTTTCCTATTTGGAACCAGTCTGTGGTTCCATGTCAAGTTCTAACTGTTGCTTCCTGACCTGAATACAGGTTTCTCAAGAGACAGGTCAGATGGTCTGGTATTCCCATCTCTTTCAGAATTTTCCACAGTTTATTGTGATCCACACAGTCAAATGCTTTGGCATAGTCAATAAAGCAGAGTAGATGTTTTTCTGGAACTCTCTTGCTTTTTCGATAATCCAGCGGATGTTGGCAATTTGACCTCTGGTTCCTCTGCCTTTTCTAAAACCACCTTGAACATCTGGAAGTTCACAGTTCACGTATTGCTCAAGCCTGGCTTGGAGAATTTTGAGCATTACTTTACTAGCTGTATGAGATGAGTGCAATTGTGTGGTAGTTTGAGCATTCTTTGGCATTGCCTTTCTTTGGGATAGGAATGAAAACTGACATTTTCCAGTCCTGTAGCCATTGTTGAGTTTTCCAAATTTGCTGGCATACTGAGTGCAGCACTTTCACAGCATCATCATTTAAGATTTGAAATAGCTCAACTGGAATTCCATCACTTCCACTAGCTTTGTTTGTAGTGATGCTTTCTAAGGCCCACTTGACTTCACATTCCAGGATATCTGGCTCTAGGTGAGTGATCACACCATCATGATTATCTGAGTTGTGAAGATCTTTTTTGTACAGTTCTTCTGTTTATTCTTGCCACCTCTTCTTAATATCTTCTGCTTCTCTTAGATCCATACCATTTCTGTCCTTTATCGTGCCCATCTTTGCATGAAATGTTCTCTTGGTATCTCTAATTTTCTTGAAGAGATCTCTAGTCTTTCCCATTCTGTTGTTTTCCTCTATTTCTTTGTATTGATTGCTGAGGAAGTCTTTCTTATTTCTCCTTGCTATTCTTTGGAACTCTTCATTCAAATGGGAATATCTTTCTTTTCTCCTTTGCTTTTTTCTTCTCTTCTTTTCATAGCTATTTGTAAGGCCTCCTCAGACAGCCATTTTGTTTTTTTGCATTTCTTTTTCTTGGGGATGGTCTTAGTCCCTGTCTCCTGTACAATGTTACAAACTTCTGTCCATAGTTCATCAAACAGTCTATCAGATCTAGTCCCTTAAATCTATTTCTCACTTCCACTGTATAATCATAAGGCATTATACAGTAGGTCCTATACTGAAGGGGAAAAGAGGTGCAAGAATGTTGGAGATATTAAATCCGTGATCTCAGTAAAAAATAGTCTTCTCTTCAGAAAAAATCTGGAGTGATAACTGCCCCCTCTAAGAAAAAGTAACATATGTATAATTATGGCTGATTTGCATTGTTGTATGGCAGAAACCAAAACAACATTGTAAAACAATTTTCCTCCAATTAAAAAAAGGTAAAAAGAGAAAAATATTCAAACTGAAAGAAAGTGAAGCATAGTTATATAAATCTTATTTCATTTAAATACAGTCTAGAAATTTCCTTTATTAGAACATTTATAAGCGCTTTATGAAACATAGGACTGTGTCATCTGAATTCTAAATTTAAGATTAACAGATAACATTTTTGAGTCATGTAATCCTCATAATTTTTATCGTTCTTTGATTTCCTGAATTTCCTGTTTCAAACAAAAAGTATTTACTCAGAAATGAGAGTTGTCATTTAATTAATTAATTAATTAGAGAGATGTCTTTTAAAGTCATTAAGTATATACTTCATACCATTGGTTTTTCTGGAATCAAACTACAAGGAGCATGGTTTCGTTAAGTGTACATAATGAAACATTGCTGAGGACTGCAAAAAGGATGGCAGTACATGTGAACGTGAAAGTTGCTCAGTCGTGTCCAACTCTTTGCAAACCCATGGACTATACAGTCCATGGAATTCTCCAGGCCAGAATACTGGGGTGGGTAGCCTTTCCCGTCTCCAGGGGATCTTCCCAACCCAGGGATTGAACTCAGGTCTTCCATATTGCAGGCAGATTCTTTACTAGCTGAGCCACAGGGAAGCCCAAGAATACTGGAATGGGTAGCCTATCCCTTCTTCAGGGGATCTTCCCAACCCAGGAATCAAACTAGGGTCTCCTTCATTGCAGGTGGATTCTTTACCAACGGAGCTATCAGGGAAGCCTCAGAGCTCTGTTAATGCTTAAACAATAATAAAATTTTGAAACATTTGAATTTTTTTTAATGTGAGATTATTTGTTTCAACCCAATATGTATAATCTCAGTGCTTCCCTTGTGGCTCAGCTGGTAAATAATTCTCCTGCAATGTGGGAGACCTGGGTTTCATCCCCCAACTATTTTGCCACCCCATGGACGATAGTCTGCCAGGCTCCTCTCTCTATGGGATTTTCTAGGCAAGAATTCCAGAGTGGGGAGCCATTTCCTTTTCCGAGGGAACTTCCTGACCCAGGGATGGAGTCCACATCTCTTGCATGGGCAGGAAGATTCTTTACCAGCTGAGGCACCAGAAAAGTCCCCATAAATGTGTGGATAGATAGAGATACAGATAAATAGATGGAAAGTTAGGTATAGACAAGTAGAGAGATAGATATACAGATAGGTAGATGGTATTTTAGTTGCTAAGTCATGTCTGACTCTTTGTGACCCCATGGATTGTAGCCAGCTAGGCTCCTCTGTCCATGGGGATTCTCCAGGCAAGAATATTGGAGTGTGTTGTATGGCAATGTTTAAGTCCATCCATGTTGCTATAAATGGCATTATTTCATTATTTTTTTTAATGGCTGACTAATGGGATATTAGTCATACCAAGTCAAGTAAGTTAGACAGAGAAACACGAGATATCATGACACCAGTTATATGTGTAATGCTAAGGAAATGGTATGAATGATCTTATCTTCAAGAGACATGGAGTCACAGATGAAGAAAACAAACTTATGGCTACCAAAGGGGAAAGGAGAGGAGGAATAACTTAGGAGCCTGGGATTGACATATACACACTACTATACATAAACTGATCCAGATGTGATCCCTAGGTCGGGAAGATCCCCTGGAGGAGGGCTTGGCAACCCACTCTAATATACTTGCCTGGAAAATGCCATGGACAGAGGAGCCTGGTGGGCTACAGCCCATGGACTCTCAAAGAGTCATACATGACTAAGTGACTAACACATACATTAAATAAGTAACTAATAAAGGACCTACTGTATAGAACAAGGGATTCCATTCAGTATTCTGTAATAACCTCTATGGGAAACAATCTAAATAAGAGTGTATATGTAAAAAAGTATGTATATGTATAGCTGTTTCACTTTGCTGTACACCTAAAACAAACACAACATAGTAAATCAGCTATTCTTCAATAAAAATTTTTAAAAAATTAGCATTATTAAAATATATTTAACATATATTAAAATGCAATAACTATAACAACATTGACATATCTACTAAATATTTAATATCACATATATTATTTCATTATATTAATATTTATATCGACTTTGTTTTACAGCAATCCTATGAAATTTCTTGTACCTCCCTGTGTCATACAAGTGAGAATTTGTATATGATATGTGAGTGTTCAACAATTAGCTGTTCAATAACTAAGAATTAGTGCATGTCCAGTCTTATTACTATTAATTTCCTATGTTCATTTCAATGCAAAAAATATTTTCTATCAGCTGCATGCGTGCATCCTCTATCACTCAGTCACATCTGATTCTGCAACACATGTACTGTTAACATCCTCCCTTATTGAGGTATCATATCAATATATTATTGAAATCTGTCTTCTGATCATTTCATGATACCTGCACATGATTTTTCATCTTCTACAGGAGATCTTATCAATCTTATATTTCAAAACTGGACTGCAAAACATGACTATTCATATAAAATCCTATATTCCATCATGTTAGTACCTTTATGGCCCCTCTATAATACTGCCTCGTTCCCATAATTCACTGGTTGACACTCAGCCCAAAGAGGGTGAATCAATTATTTTCTCTTCATTTCAAAACTGAGACCAAATTGAGAGAGTAGCGTTGACATACATGCGTTACCATGTGTAACGTGGATGACTGGTGGGAGCTGCTGTATAGCACAGGGAGCTCAGCTTGGTGCCCTGTGATGACCTAGAGGGCTGGGCTGGGCTGGGCTGGTGGGAAGGAGGCTCAAGAGGGAGGGGATATATGCACACATGTAGCTGATTCACGATGTGGTACAGCAGAAACAAGACAACATTGTAAAGCAGTTACATTCCAATAAAATAGTGGAAAAAAACACCCTGAGGCCAAAGTAGGTTTGAAAAGAAACAGTTACAGTGTTAGCAGTGAAGTTGGTTGAGAACTTGTGCAGGAGTAAGTGGATCAATGACTGAATTCTGGGTCTTTCACCCTCTGCTAATGGAATGTCTGTAAATCTCTCCACCTCTCTGTGCTTCTGTTCCTTCTGGGAAAATGTCTAAATTGCGCCTGTAGAATGTACGTGGTACCTAAAAGAAGTTTGGAGCTTAACAGATATTTGGTCATTTTTTTTTTTTGAAGAATGTCAATCAGTTTGGGGTACTGCATTTAGCAAAGAAACACAGATCCCAAATTTAATGATATTTCATGGATTATATGGAAGAGAGATTCTGGCATTTCCTGTTTCAGTGATCTGAATCATGGATGACAACAAATCCTAAAATGTGTCTCAACCCATGCATTAAGATGTTCTGTCCCCTTTCCTGACTTGCACCCCCCCCATATTTGTGAAACTTTCGGCAGTGGTTTTCCAGTTATTGAATGCTGCTGATGATACTCAATGGAAAATAACAGGCCCCAGGGAAAGTTCATGAGATACACACAAATAAACACAATTTTATATTGTCTCTGTCCCTTGGGATATTTCTGAAAAGGATGAAAACAGTGGTGTGTATGGTTGACTGTGTGGGAACTTTATTGAATGCTCTATTTCCACACAAAATGGAACTTTCTATTCAAATCATACAGATTTCTCAGGAGGCAGGTCAGGTGGTCAAGTACTCCCATCTCTTGAAGAATTTTCCACAGTTTGTTGTGATCCACACAGTCAAACACTTTGGCATAATCAATAAAGCAGAAATAGATGTTTTTCTGGAACTCTCTTGCTTTTTCAATGATCCAACAAATGTTGGCAATTTGATCTCTGTTTCCTCTGCCTTTTCTAAATTCAACTTCAACATCTGGAAGTTCACAGTTCATATACTGTTGAAGCTTGGTTTGGAGAATTTTGAGCATTACTTTGCTAGTGTGTGAGATGAGTGCAATTGTGCAGTAATTTGAGCATTCTTTGGCATTGCCTTTCTTTAGGATAGGAATAAAAACTGACCTTTTCCCTGAGTTTTCCACATTTTCTGGCATATAGAGCTAGCAAATCTTTTCTCACAGCATGATCTTTTAGGATTTGAAATAACTCAACTGGAATTCCTTCACCTCCACTTAGCTTTGTTCATAATTATGCTTCCTGAGGCCCACTTGATTTTGCATTCCAGGATGTTTGGCTCTAGGTGAGTGATCATACCATCGTGATTTTGAGTCATGAAGATCTTTTTTGTATAGTTCTGTGTATTCTTGCCACCTCTTCTTAATATTTATCTTCTGCTTCTGTTAGGTCCATACCATTTCGTCCTTTATTGTACCCATCTTTGCATGAAATTTTCCCATGGTATCTCTAATTTTCCTGAAGAGGTCTCTAGTCTTTCCCATTCTATTGTTTTCCTCTATTTCTTTGCACTGATCATTGAGGAAGGCTTTCTTATCTGTCCTTGCTATTCTTTGGAACTCTGCACTCTTGCCCTTTCATTATGCATCCATCACACAGTTATTACATAGAGGGCATCCATTATTTATTGCATCAGCAAGTAATAAATTCAGTGGACAATCTTAAGTTCATATATACCAAGAACTTGTCCCCAAATAAACTGATAATAAGTGGAACAAACAGAATTCAAAATGAAGGTGTAAGCCAGAGTCCCTCACACAAAATTTCACTGTATCCAGGCATTCTGAAAGTTTTAAGCAGACTTCCCAGGTGGCGCTAGAACCCGCCTGTCAATGCAGGAGATGTAAGAAATGTGGATTTGATCCCTGGGTCAGGAAGATCCCCTGGAGAAGGGCATAACAACCCACTCCAGTATTCTTGCCTGGAGAATCCATGGACAGAGGAGCCTGGTGGGCTACAGTCCATGGGACCCCAAAGAGTCAGACACAACTGAAGCGACTTAGCTGGACTACCCATGGATGCCTAACCACAGATATGTATGAAGTACGTTTTTAAAACTGTTTTCAGTTTCCTAAGTAAGAATAAACAATAAGACTCTGAATGTATTTCACTTTTTTTTGTGATTGAGTATGCTGATTATAAGCATGAAGGAGAAAGTGGACAGTGGACACTACATCTGGGAGTGGGATCAACAGAGAGTCTCCCTGAATTATCCTGTGTCCCTTTTCTCTAAGACTTTGCTTGTGATCTTGGCCACCCTTCTTATAGTAGATGCAGCCAGTGCTACCTACTGCTCTCCTCTGTGTCCTCCAGAAAACTCTACAGGGAAGGACACAGTGAGCAGTGAGTCTGCCAAGACTGACAAGGAGATGACAGGACTCTGGGTTTGCAGGAGGAGGACTGCCCATTTGTCCTGTGTCTGGAGTCAGTCTGCCCAGACTGACGGGCTTCAATGCTTTCTAACTCATGATCAGATATAAATTACATAAAATTCTGTATGCATTTACTCATTAAAATAATGATGTCTGTGCACTTATTATCAGGAGATTATGCAGATGAAATCAAGCAAGAAACAAAACACATACTTTCAAGCCTGGCACTTAGGAAACCCATAGTTATAGTACATTATGGTTAATATCGGGCTTCCCAGGAAGTGCTAGTGGTAAAGAACCTGTCTGTCAAAGCAGGAAGCATAAGAGATGTGGGTTCAATTCCTGGGTAGGGAAGATCTGCTGGAGGAGGGCATGACAACCCATTCTAGTATTCTTGACTGGAGAATCCCAAGGACAGAGTAGCCTGGCAGGTTACAGTCCATATGGTTGCACAGAGTCAGACATGACTGAAGGGACTTAGCAGGTGGTTAATGTCATCCACCTCATCATCACTGTTTTCAGAATTATAAAGTGCTGAGGGGGAAGTGTACAGAGACCCATTCACTGCTGTGGTCGGGGAGATGCCAGTCACAGCCAGAATCAGGGAGGGTGGTAGCAGAACTCTGAGTGAGAGTTCTCACACCCCGACCAGGAATAAGAATATATAGTATAAAGCTCTGAACCAAAATCTGTACACTGATGCCCTCCCACCTAACTATTCCAACTGTCACATTTGCCTTGTTGAAGGAAAAAACATCATGCTCCCAAATTCCCTTCATCCATGTCCATCTCCCTCAGCACTTACTGATCTGGGTGGCATCTCTGCTGGTCCATGACCAAGGAGCTCAGACTCCCTGATCCTCTCCTTCCTGATGTGTGATGAAGTCTCAGGGTCCTTCCTCAGGACAGGCAGGAAGACAGACTCAGGCTGGACCTTCTGAGGCAGGTTCCTACAATGGATTGGAGACATAGGTGTGGATTTCCAAAATTAGAACAGGCAAACTTAAGAGCTGGAAGCACTGTGTATTTACAATGATATTAACTTAGGGGTCAGTGCTGAAAGCTCATCATTAGCCAGTTCCCTGTTGTCCCAGTCTCTGGAGACTTGTTAATATTAACAGAACAGGGAAAGGAGAAAAGTGAATGCCCTGGAAAGGGTCTATGTCCTTCTTCTCCTCAGGAGGAAATTCTCCTGTTCTCTTACTTATTAATTCTAACTAGCTGGATCTTAATATAAAACTTAGACTTCTGTTCTCAATTTGACCACTCAATGTGTGGTTTGATAGATGCAAATTCATTGTATCAATCATGACATCTATGCAGGATCAGTTCTATACAAAGGATGTGATACACTTTCCATTTTCACAGTTAATATTTGTAAGGATAATTTTTCTCTTAATTTGAACAAATCTTCAGTTATAAGCTTTTTCTATTAATGAATTGCATTGGCATATTAGAAAAATATTGATTTTTGCTTATTATTTAATATCTGATAATTTAATTAAATACTACAAAAGGCCTACCAGGTTTTAATCAAAGTGTCAGCCAGGGCTGCAGGCATCTCAAGGCTGAATTAGCAGGGGTCCACTTTCAAGCACACTCATGAGGCTGTTAGTGGGACTCACCTGTTCACACAATATTGTCCAGAGAATTCTTTCAGTTCTTTGACACATGGCCTCCTGCAGGGGGAGCTGGGTTTTATCCATGTGAGCCATCAAGAACACAAGAAAGAGGAGCTGGGAAGAAAACCAGATTACTTTACTTTGTTTCCAGAAGTGACTTCCCAACATTTCTTCCACATTCTCATCATTGTAATCGAGTCACTATGTACGTCTTGACTTGATGGGAAGGAAATACACAAAATAATGATCACTGGCCTTTGGGATCATTGAAAACATCTCGGATCCTGCCCCCTCCTGCCCCCACCCCACTCCAGTCCTTATCTTTATAATGACTTTGTGCTCCAAGTAATTCAAGACTCAGATCCTGTCCTTCTACTTTCGAGCATATTCCCAAATTCATCCCACAACCTCAGCAAAGCTTCCCTGGACACAAACTACCATTTGAGTGGAAACTCCTCCACTGGGTACTTCTGCAGATGCCGCTCTACTGCTTCAGGTCGTGCAGTCTCAAGTAGACCCCTGGCTTCTGATACACTAGGAGAGCCGCGGCATCATCATCAGGACAACCTGCAGCCATCCCATGGCAAAATGTAACAAATGTTCCAAGTATTCTGATTTCTTCTAATTAGAGAATGATCAGCTAACTTCAGAATATATCTTCTTTAGATACCTTTGTGGCCTCAGCTCTTGAAGACTTTAATAAATCAAATGTGGTTGGGCTTACTCGATTTTTTCCTACTGTATAAAGTGGGATGTAGGTGAAAATTGGTGTAATGTAACTTTCTGAATCCTGCCCATGCAGCCTTCCTGATGTAGAGAACTCTTTGCTGAGGAATATGGAGATTTGTTTGTCATTGAGTGATGTGAAGAAAACTTTAAATCAAATCAAAATCAAATTGGATGTGGAAGGAAGAATGGCATTTACCTGTGTGTGGGTAAGTACCAGAGGGTATTTTTAGGAGAGAGAACATGGCAGATATTTACAGGCACATACAAAAGGGAGAGACTGTGTGTTGAAGCACTTAAATGAATTAGTCCAGGGCAAAAATGCATTACTAAACTGAAATTATTTCATAGTGAATAAAAAGAATAAGATACTACAATCAGTGACAAACTCAATTTCCAGGACATGGAATATGAAAACCAGTGGTAGTTATTCATACAGTAAAATATTTTGGTAAGCCTGTCATGGTAGATACATGTATCAAAACATCCTATTGTACATCTTGAAAGTGAAAAGGTTAGTTGCTCAGTCATGTCTTGCTGTTTGTGAACCCATAGACTGTATCCTGCCAGTCTCCTCTGTCTGTGGAATTTTCCAGGCAAGAATACTGGAGTGAGTTGCCATTCTCTTCTCCAGGGGATCTTCCTGACCCAGGGATTGAATCCCAGGTCTCCTGTATTGTAGTTAGATTATTATTATTTTTTGTTTAATTTGTCTTTCTCTGTCTGACCTATTTCACTTAGCATAATACCCTACAAGTCCACCCAGGTTGTTGCAAACTGCAAAATCTCAATTTTTGAATGGCTGAGTTAGTACCCCATTACATCATCTTAAAAAAATTTATTTATTTATTTTAATTGGAGGCTAATTACTTTCCAGTATTGTAGTGGTTGTTGCCATACATTGACATGAATCAACCATAGGCATACATGTGTTCCCTATCCTGAGCCCCATCAATCCCTCAGGGTCATCCCAGTGCACAGGCCCTGAGCACCCTGTCTCATGTGTTGAACCTGGACTAGCAATCTATTTCACATACGGTAATATACATGTTTCAGTGTTCTCTCAAATCATTCCACCCTCGCCTTCTCCCACAGAGTCCAAAAGTCTGCTCCCTACATCCATGTCTCTTTTGCTGTCTTGCATATAGGTTCATTGTTACCATCTTTCTAAATTCCATGTATATGTGTTAGTATACTGTATTGGTGGTTTTCTTTCTGACTTACTCCACTCTGTATAATAGGCTCCAGTTTCATTCATCTCATTAGAACTGATTCAAATGCATTCTTTTTAATAGCTGAGTGATATTCCATTGTGTGTATGTACCACAGCTTCCTTATCCATTCATCTGTCGATGGACATCTAGATTGCTTCCATGTCCTGGCTATTGTAAACAATGCGGCGATGAATACTGGGGTACATGTGTCTCTTTCATTTCTGGTTTCCTCAGTGTGTATGCCCAGCAGTGGGATTGCTGGGTCATATGGCAGTTCTATTTCCAATTTTTTAAGGAATCTACACTGTTCTCCATAGTGGCTGTACTAGTTTGTATTCCCACCAACAGTGTAAGAGGGTTCCCTTTTCTCCACACTCTCTCCAACATTTATTGTTTGTAGATTTTTTGATAGCAGCCATTCTGACCGGCATGAGATGGTACCTCATTGTGGTTTTGATTTGCATTTCTCTGTCTGTTTAGTTCTTTGGCCCAGTTTTTGATTGGGCTGTTTATTGCATGAGCTGCTTGTATATTTTTGAGATTAATTCTTTGCAAGTTGCTTTGTTTGCTATTATTTTCTCCCATTCTGAAGGCTGTCTTTTCACCTTACTTATAGTTTCCTTTATTGTGCAAAAGCTTTTAAGTTTAATTAGGTCCCATTTGTTTATTTTTGCTTTTATTTCCATTACTCTGGGAGGTGGGTCATAGAGGATCCTGCTCTGATTTATGTCAGAGCATGTTTTTCCTATGTTTTCCTCTAGGAGTTTTATAGTTTCTGGTCTTTACTGTCTGAGCCCTTACACAATGTTATATGTCAATGATTTCTCAATAACGCTAGGAAAAACTTATGCTCTATTTTTGTTGGGAAACAGGTTCCTCTGAATCCAGAAGATTGTGTTTATCACATCTATTGTGTTTACCACTCTTCCAGAAGAATGAGTGGAATGGGATAATAACCAGAAAAGGAGGACAATAAAACAGATTAGTCACAAACAGCTGTCCTGTATGACAAGGTGAAATCTAAGTTATCCCATTTTCTAGTCATTTGGGAACATCTTTAAACAAAATTACTTTCACATTGTTTTTTAACCATTTAATTTCACCCAAAGTTTTTTTTTTTTTTTTCTTTTGGACTTTTAATTTTGTGCTGTGGTATGGCTGATTAACAATGTGATAGTTTCAGGTGAACAGCAAATATATGTACTACTCTCCCCCAAACTCCCGTCTCATCCAGGCTGCTGCATGACACTGAGCAGAGTTCCATGTAAGTCCTACTTGGTTATCCTTTTTAAATTTAGCAGTAATTTCACCCAACCTTGTCTTGCAAGTGTATTTACCCCATTTTGCCAATGTTATGCATCATGGAAAGGCATTTCACAAATGTTGTAGAAAGTTTAAGATTCATACTCAAATGTGTATTTTCTATTATAATATTCTCAAATTGAAAAATTCATATGTTTACTTATCTTTGGAAACTTTTAAGATGGTGCAGTCTGAAAATAACAGCTAGAAAATTTTACAGAACATACTTGAAATTAAACCCTATACACAAAAAGAGTATGGTTTGGCCTTTGGCCTTTTCCAAGGTTCCTTGCCTAACATTTGCTGGTGAAAAGTTGTTGAGAAACCACAAAAAAAGACGCTGGGAATCTTGGCCTCTGGAGGAGAAGAATTCAATCCGGGGCCAGAGACAAGGCTTGATTGCTCAGAGCTTTTGTGTAATAAAGTTTTATTAAAGTATAAAGGAGATAGAGAAAGCTTCTGACATAAGCATCAGAAGGGGGTAGAAAGAGTACCCCCCTGCTAGTCTTCAGCTGGATGTTATATAGTCACTAGCAGTTTGCTATTGAAAGAAAGGAATGTCTCAAAACTCAGAATGGCACCAGGCCCCTCATCCATAAAATGTATTTTGGGATAATCTTGGCACAGATGAGTCATCCTGGGCCATAAAACGATTGACTTGAATCTTGTAGAAGGGCAGTTTATCATACAGATAGTTTCATTTACATAGATTAGGAGAACAATGTCTGAGTATAATAGCCTGGTTTGTCAAGCAGGTTTTAAGCCATTTGGTGGAACCAAAAGACTGGTTTGGGGCAAATGCATAGTACATTAACATAGCTTAAGACAAACATTTCCATAAGAAGAATGCATTGGTCAACTCAAGGTTTGAGACTAGTTAATTTCCGGTGAAACCAGGTGTCATTATGGCAACACGGTATTTTAAGAGAAACCTCTTTTAAATTTGTATAGAGAAGGGAAAAAAATGTTGCTAGTTTGTTTCCTCCTGCGCTTAAGAGAGATAAAAATGTCTGACACTTGCAGCCTATTTCCTCAGTTTGGAGATCCCTGGCCTTCCTGCCTGTTATGCTGTCACTGGGATGAATGGAGAATAAATATAATCTTTTAGGACATATATTTAGCATAATATTTAAAAAGTACTAGTAATTTTAATGTGTTATATCTTGTCCCACTGAAGAATATGAATTCATCTTCTGTTACATGAATTTCCTTCTTTACTATTTGCATTTCAATCAATGCTGTGGATAACTGTTTATCCTTGGTTGGAAAATGCAAAGCAAATTAATTTAGTTATGGAAAGCTTTCAGAACACCAAGATAACTACCACAAAAATGATGTGTGACATCTCTAACGAGTTTCCAAAGATCATCTTGAAGAAAACAAAAGGAGCCCCAAAGACTGTGTTATCCAGACTGAAGACAGGGAAGCATGGTGAAGTCCTAACCAGGATGCCACTGCTCAAAGGAAACACTCCCCTTTCTGACAATGTGGTCCTTTGCAATCCTACAGTAACATAAAAGAAGACACATTTGTTGTGATGACTTGGATGATTTAATGATCTTTAGGCATCGTTAGAGCCACATGTAATTGGAAAGATAATATCATCACCTGTTTTCCCATTGCTTACCCATGACTAAGACATATTATGGGTAACCACCCTTCTTACCTGTGCATGTTTTGTAATCATGAAACTGCAGGCATCATACAATGTACTTTCATATCCCACACTACAATATCAGTAAAGGTTCAGTCAAAAAAGCAATAGAAACCAATTAGCTGTTTACAGATGAATATCTAATATAGAGAGTTGGTTAAAATGTTATTGAAGGACTGAAAGGCAAGAAAGAAAAAAGTGGTACTATAGTGATCACAACTGAAGGACAAAGCTACTCTACCGAGGGTTGGAGGGGTATAAAGGGACCCGTTGAGTTTGAGAGTGAAGAGACATTTGCAGACCACTGCTGAATGTGTGTTAGGATGAACACAAGATGGAATGTGATTTCAAATGCCCCACTCTAAAGCAAAGGCCAGGTGTACGATGTAGAGAAGCTATGTGAAGAAATTTATTGGAAATAATGGGGAAAATGTATTGCTTATTACCACATCAGGGTCTTCATATCTTCCCCCTTTGACCACTGATCTCTTTTGGATCTTCAGCATTTGTCCATGAGAAAAGTTAGGACCCAAGGCATAAAGTTCACCTTTGAAAGAGAGATTTGACTTGGATCAGTAGTTGTCAATGGTGGGCACACACACTAGAACCACCTGAGTGCTTTTTAAAATCCTCATGCTTGGACTACACCCAAGTCCAGTTGAATCAGAAACTCTGGTGGTGAGACCCAGTATTTTCATCTTCCCAGATTATTGCAATAAAAGCCAAGGCAGAGGAGCAGTGACATGCGGCTCATATAACAGCATGTGCAGATTTGAAAAATAGAATCTACTCTTGAAAATATATAATAGCTTGGAAAATCTGTAAATTTTTGGTATATTAAAATGGAATTATTCATTTTTTGATTATGCTTTGC
>ML663012.1:3419139-3545318 GCA_007570785.1 Antilocapra americana
ACACCCAAGTCCAGTTGAATCAGAAACTCTGGTGGTAAGACCCAGTATTTTCATCTTCCCAGATTATTGCAATAAAAGCCAAGGCAGAGGAGCAGTGACATGCGGCTCATATAACAGCATGTGCAGATTTGAAAAATAGAATCTACTCTTGAAAATATATAATAGCTGGAAAATCTGTAAATTTTTGGTATATTAAAATGGAATTATTCATTTTTTGATTATGCTTTGCCTACCAAAGATGAAAATATAGAATCTCCAAGGATATAATGAGATTCTGTCAAGGAGTGATTCTGATACAAAAAGGATCTTAGAACTCTCCACTGTCATGTTAAAACATGTGTTTGTGTGCATGTTCAGTCTTGTTCGACTCTTTGCAACCCTGTGGACTGTAGCCCACCAGGATCCTCTGTCCATGGGATTTCCCAGGCAAGAATACTGGAGTGGGTTGCCATTTCCACCTCCAGGGATCTTCCAGACTCAGGGGTTGAACCTGTGTCTCTAGTGTCTCCTGCACTGGCAGAGGAATAAGCCATAGAGAAGTAAAATTCAGGTAGAAAGCAAGGAGAGGCACGAAGGCCAAAAGAGCTATTAAAATGATGTCACGAGAGAGGTAGAATTTTTAGACCTCCAGATTTAGTTTTGCTACATTTTCTAGTATACACTCAAATGGGTTGCCACGTCCTAAGATGAGTTTGTGCTTCTAAGGAACCTCCACAAGGCCCTTTTGATGTCTTTGTTCCTCAGGCTATAAATGAAGGGGTTCAGCATGGGGGTGACCACAGTGTACACCACCGAGGCTGCTGCATCCTTCCTGGGAGACTGTGAGATGGCTGAGCTGAGGTACACACCCAGGGCTGTTCCATAAAATGAGCAGACAACTGCCAGGTGAGAGCCACAGGTGGCAAAGGCTTTATACATCCCACCTGATGAGGGGACTCTCAGAATGGAGACAAGAATTTTATAGTAAGAGAAAATGATTCCTGAGATAGAGAGAAAACCAGTCATGGCACCAGTAGTATAGCTGACTAGGCTATTGGTGAAAGTGTCAGAACAAGCAAGGTTGAGCAGTTGAGACGGGTCACAGAAGAAACTAGAAATTTCTACATCCTTGAAACAGGTAACTTGTAACACAATCACATTGTGCACCTGGGAGTCCAAAAGGCTAACAAAAAGGGACACCAAAACTAAGGAGCAACACAGGCATGGGTTCATGATAACCATGTAGTGCAGTGGGTGACAGATGGCCACAAACCTGTCATAGGCCATCACAGACAGAAGCGTACTATCCATACACGCAAAAAGGATAAAAATAGACATTTGAGTCAAGCATCCTTGGCAGGAGATGACTCTGCTGTGAGATTGGATGTTCACAATCATCTTGGGAACTGTGGTGGAGATGAAACCAATGTCAACCAAGGACAAGTTGGAGAGGAAGAAGTTCATGGGGGTGTGGAGGTGGGGGTCAGAGGTGACGGCCAGGATGATGAGCAGGTTCCCCAGCACGGTGACCAGGTACATGGACAGGAACAGGACACAGAGCAAAGGCTGCAGGTCTGGATCATCTGAGAGGCCCAGGAGGAAGAATTCTGAGACACTGGTTAAATTTCCAGTTCTGTGTATCTTGGACACCTTTGGAAAAAGAAAAGAGGGCTGGAAACAAAGGAAATAAGTAAACGGGCATTAAGCACTGTGTCCATATTTTGGATTCAAGCAATTCATTTCTAAGATTATACACCCCACTTCCTTCAGGGATATCTCTCAGTGTGATAAATTCTGTTTAGAACTGTCCCCTCACTGGTTTCTATGTCATTCACCTGTGTCTATACGCTCTTTTTTTTTTTTTTTTTTTTACAAAACAGCACCCCAAAGTGAAAGGGAACAAGAATGTTAAAGGTATTACATCCATGATCTCAGTAAAATACAGCCTACTTCTTTAGAAATAATACAGAATCAGAAATTTCCTTCTCCCTCTAAGAAAATACATGATTCATTAGACATATGATAATTAACATGTTTCAATGCCATTCTCCCATATCATCCCACCCCTGCCCTCATCCACAGAGTCCACGAGTCTATTCTATACATCTGCGTTCCTTTTGCTGTCTCGCATGTTGGGTTCTCGTTACTGTCTTTCTAAATTCCATATATATGTCTAATCAATCACCAGCCCAGGATTGATTCTCGGGGCTGGTGCATCGAGATTTCCCTGGGGGGAGGGAGGAAGGAAGGGGGAGGGAGGGGTTTCTGGAGGAGGAGCATATGTAAACCCATGGTGATATCATGGCATTGTATGGCAAAAACAATAAAAGGGAGAGAAAAAAAAAAAGAAAATACATGATTCAAATGTAAAGAAATTAGGACACATTTGTATATGTCTTATTTTACTCATATACAATTCTAGATAGTTTCTTCATTTAGAATATTTACAAATCTCTGTGAAATGCAGGACAGTATCATCTAGATTCTAAACTAAAAATGAATGCTCCTAACCAAAACATGCTTTTACATTGCATTCAGGGCTTTAGATCATCCTTTGTTCCTTCTGTCTTCCTTACTTCATGAAATAATTGATTATTCAAAAATCAGGGTTATCCTCTTTTAAAATTTATTTATACCCATGGCGGATTCATATCAATGTATGGCAAAACCAACACAATAAAGTAAAGAAAAATTTTTAAAAAATTTATTTACTTATACATGCCAGATCTTCATTGTGGGCACGCAGATAAAGAATCTTTAGTTGGGGCATGTGGGATCTAGTTCCTGGAGCAGGGATCAAACCAGTGTGCCCTGCATTAAGATTGCGGAGTCTTAGCCACTGGAACACTAGGGAAGTCCCACAGTTGCTTTTAAAAAGTCATTTAGTATAGACTTCATATTTTTGACTTTGCTAAGTCGTTTCTGTTGTGTCTGACTCTTTATGACCCTGTGGACTGTAGCCTGCCAGACTTCTCTGTCCATAGGATTCTCCACGCAAGAATACTGGAGTAGGTTGCCATGTTGTCCTCCAGGGGATCTTCCTGATCCAGGGATAGAACCCACGTCTCTTATGTTTCCTGCATTGGCAGGAGGGTTCTTTTACCACTAGTGCCACCTGGGAAGCCCCATCTTTGGCTTTGGTGGGCTTCAAATTTTGATCAGTATGGTTTAACTAAGCATTCATGATCATCCAGCATTGGTGACTACAAATATGGTGTTAGTATACAGAGTACTTCCAATTTTTAAATGATAACAAAATTTAAGAATCCTTCTTGAAATTTTTAAATTACATATAGGATTATTTGTTTCCCTGTCTCAGTTAAATGTATGATATGAGAAACCAATGTAATATTTTTGGACATTATTCTGTGCTGGCAGGATAATACAACTTCATTGTCTTTTCTTTTTATCAGTTTGTTGAAGTGATTGACAAAATTGCATATATTTGAGTTGTGCAACATGAAGGTTTTTTAAAGATATACAAAGTGGTGATTTAATATACAGGGACCTTGGGAATGATTACCACAGTCAAGTTAATTAACATACTTGTCACCTCAAATAGAAATAGAGTTTCTATTTGTTTGTGTAGTAACCGTTAAGCAGATCTCTGTTCACAGACTTCAAGAACATAACCAGAATTATTAGCTGTTTTTTTAACCTATTCATCTGTCAATAGACATTTATCTATATACTCACTATTTCAAATAACATCACATTGACAAGAAATGCATTTATCTCTTTGAGGTTCTAATTTTATTTCTTTGGCATCTACCTTTAAGTGAGGCTGCTGGAGCCTATGGTAGATCTATTTCAATTAATTTCAGTTTTTAATTCTGTTTTCTGTAATGACACCAATATTCATTCTCACTGATCAGGTACAAGTGTTCCCCCACTTCCACATTCTCACCAACATTTGTTTTAAGTTTTTTCTTTAAAAAGTCATCCAAAGAGATGTGAGGTGAACTTTTATTTAGCTTTAGACTTGCATTTCCAATATCAACTGATGTTGTGTGCCTTTTCATATACCTGCTGGTCTGGTTCTCCTGATCATAGACCAGCATATTTACAGAAAAGGAGTTCTGCCCTAGGGAAAGTCCCACAGCCAGGTCAGGACCCAGCTTTCTTAAGTCAAGTTAACAGATTTTCATGTCTACCTTTCCTGGTAAAGGGATCACAATTCTCTTACTTCTGCTGCCTGAAAATAACTCAGCTTCATTATTTCAGCAGGTCACATTTTGATTTAACTGAGAAAAAATTCCAATTAGTATAATGTAAACACCTCTGGGTCATTTCCTGGTCTCTAAAATTGTGATAATAATTAGATCTTCCTAACAGGATTATTATAGTATCCCTGGTGGCTCAGACTCATAGCTCAGTTGGTAAAGAATCCACCTGCAATGTAGGACACCTGGGTTCGATCCCCTGGTTGGGAAGATCCCCTGGAGAAGGGAAAGGCTCCCCACTCCAGTATTCTCGCCTGGAGAAGCTCATGGACAGAGGAGCCTGGCAGGCTTTAGTCCACGCAGTTGCAAGAGTTGGGCACGACTTAGCAACTAAACCAACCACTAATAGGATTATTGAAAGAAAGTCTTAAAAATAATCTATATTGCTTAAACAAGTGGTTTTCAGTTCCAATTGGTTGATAATTTACGTGTTGCTGTTTTTGTTGCTGTTCAGTCACGAAGTTGACTCTGACCCACTTGAGACCCCATGGACTGTAGCCTGTCAGACTTGTCTGTCCATGGGATTTTCTGGGCAAGGATACTGGAGTGAGTTGCCATTTCCTTCTCCAAATTTACGTGTGTCTTTTAAAAAATACTCAGTTACCCCAGCCTCAGCCTAGAACCAAGTTCAGGATCTACAAGTGAGGTTACTGGTCACTGTAATGTGAAGCTGGGTGTGATAAATACTGTCAAAGAACATTACCCAACCATTAGTAAAAGCCCCATTAATATTACCACTTAATGTTATCATCAATAACCCCTACCTATTTTGAAGTATATACATCTAATAATATTTGCTTCAGAGCTCATATTTCATGGTTTTGAAATGTCAAAGATAAAATTTAACTTTTCTTGGTGTCTCAGCTCCATCCCTTTCCTCAGCATACACGTCCCCAAGAGCAACCAGTATCATGAACTTGATGGGTCTGTTTCCTTAGAAATGCTTTCATAATGTCAGTATTCATTTATACATCTATAACCAGCTTTTGTAAAATCTTCTCTAAACAGAATACTATCCATATTGTCCCTGAAATGAACTCGCTTCACAGTGTTTTGGTTAAGTCTCTTTGTGAACTACAAACAATACGTCAAACATTTTCCTGACACACACAAAAAAGAAACCATTTTCTTCAGTTCATAAATTTATACTATATACATTATTATAAATTTAACAAATTTCCAGCATATAGTTCATATATTTAAATATAATATATGATTTAATAATTTTATTGCTATATTAAATAAATATTTAATTTATAGTTCATATATTATATTTTTATATATATCAGTTTCTGCTTACAATAGTCTTATGAAAATTCTGTACTTCTCCCTGTATCATACAAATGGGAATTGGTACATCAAATGTGAATGACAGTCTTCCCAGTTTCAACAGTTGGTGAATAATCAATTTTACTAATATTAATTGCATACATCTTTTCAAAGGAAAAATCATTTTCTGCCAAATGCATTCTCTTTTATTAGCCTATCTTTTGAAAATATCCTTGAAGTCTGTCTTGTGATAATTTCTTAATAGCTGCATCTGATATTTTCATCTTGCATAGGAAACCTTTTCAAACTTACATTCAAAACTGGAAGGCAAAATTCATGACAAGTCATTGAAAACCCTATAATCCTTCATGTTAGGGCCACTATGGCCTCTGTAAACTGCTGCAGCCGTCCCATAATTCACAGAGAAGTCCCTGAACCAAAAAGGATGAATCAATTCTTCTACCTTCATTTCACTTCAGGGGCCAAAATAGGTTTGAAAAGAAATATTTCTTAGCTATATGGAGGTGACAGACAACTGGTGCAGAAGAAATAAGCATCCTAATGATTGAGTCCTGGGTCTTTTACTTCCTATAAGAGGAGTGTGTGCAAATCTCCAAACCTCTCTGTGCTTCTGTTCCTTCTTGGAAATAAAAGAATCTAATACCCACTTCCAGAACACATGTGGCACTTAAGGGAAATTTGGAACTTAATCAATACTTGGTCATTTGTATTAAAATAAAGAATTTCAATCATTATTGGGATAGCATGTATATTAACAAAATTCCCTCAATTTAATGACCTTTCAGGGATTATATGGCAGAGAGATCAAAGCCTTTCCTGTCTCAGAGTTGGGGCATAAATAACATGAAATACTAAAATGTGTCTCAGGAATCCATTAAGATGTGCCTTCTTTTACAACTCTTTTTCCCTCTTATTCATGAAAATTTCTGCAATGGCTTTTCAATGATTGAATGCTGCTGGTGCTATTAAATGAAAAATAAAAGTTCCAAAGAAAGTCTATGACATAGACAGAAACAAGCACTATTTTATCTTGTCTTTAGTCCTATGGGACATTCTGAAAAGGATGGAAACTTTGGCACAAGTGGTCATTGTGTGGAAGCCATTTTGCCCATACTTTGTTTCTATGAAAAATGGAAGGGCTTATTTAACATTTGGGCTTCCCTTGTAGCTCAATCACTAAAGAATATGCCTGCAGTACAGGAGACCCGGGCTCGATCCCTGGGTTGGGAAGATCCCCTGGAGAAGGAAATGCCAACCCACTCCAGTATCCTTGCCTGGAAAGTCTCATAGACACAGGAGCCTGGTGGGCTGCAGTCCATGGGGTCACAAAGAGTCGGGCACAACTGAGCAACTAATGCTTACTTACTTACTTAACACTTAACTGGAGATTTTTTGTTCCTTGTGCCTCCTCTGTGCCATCAAGGTATAGGCTTTGAGGAATCAGAAATAAATGAGCCTCAGTCATTTCTATTTATATATGAGGAATGCACTTGTATAAAGAAAAATAATATGCCCTGTCAGAGATATAGGGAAACCATAATGTCAGATAGACCAGATATTTCAATCTGAAAACATGAGAATTAGCATTATCATTATTAGTAAAACATATAAAAATGTATTTTGCCCTTTTTTCTTAATGCATCTGTCACAGAGTTATTGCATAGAGGGTGACCATTATTCATTTAGTTCTAATTCAGTGGGTTTGTATCAATGAGGAATCGACTCAGTTGACAAAATTTTAAGTCTCACAGATTCTGAGAAATTGCCCCATAACATACTAAGAATGAGTGGAGCACACAGGATTCAAAATTAAATTTTTCTGCTCTGAGTTCCCCCATGCCCTCAATGTCGAAGTTTCAAGCAGAGGCACAGCTTTAAACGGAGGTATCTTAGTCGAAACACAGAGGCATATCAGCTAGATTTTTTTTCAAGGTTTTCATTTTCCTGAATAGGTAGAATGATTGAGGCAACTGATGAGAAGTACAGAGGAGAAAGTGGACAGGTGAAGTGAAATCCAGGAACAGAGTCAACAGAGAGCTCTACGCTGGGGTATTAAGTGCCAATTATTCCTACGATGTTTGCCTGTGATCACAGACGTTCTCACAGTTGTTGCAGCAATGCTACCTACTGCCCTCCACTGTGTCCTCCAGAAAACTACAGAGGGGACGGGCACAGTGAGCAGGGAGTCTGTTAGGACCGATGGAAGTGACATGACTGGGTGAAAACAGGGAGACTGCCCAGGTGCCCTGTATCTGAAGTCAGTCTAACCAGACCGACTGATTTCAAACTTGGTTTTAATATTTTCTGACTCGTGATCTTGCACATGTTACATAGAATGCTGTGCTTCTTCCCTCCAATTAAAATAATGATAATGTGTGCACCTATATTTTTGGAGAGATTATTTAGATGAAATGAAACAGGAGAGAAAACACATACTTCAGAATCTGACACTTAGAAAGCCTTCCACAACAGTATACGATGTTATGATTCATGTCATTTTGCTAATGCTTGTCTTCATCCTTGATACCTCTCTCATAATGAACTGAAGTGCCTAGGGGGAAGCTTACAGAGACCCGCTTGTTACTGCTCTGGAGCAAGGGATGCCAGCCAGCCAGAGCTAGAACCAGCGAGGGTGGAAGCAGAACTCTAAATGAGGGTTCTCACACCCTAACCAGAACCGTGAACATAAACTTCAAAGGGCTCTATTCCAAACTCGAATAGATTGGTGCCCTGATGCTGGGAAGGACTGAGGGCAGGAAGAGAAGGGGGAGACAGAGGATGAGATGGTTGGATGGCATCACTGATTCAATGGACACGAGTTTGAGCTAACTCCAGGAGATAGTAAAGGACAGGGAGGCCTAGCGTGCTGCAGTCCATGGGGTCATAGGCAGACATGACTGAGCAACTGAACAACAATAGCATCATTCTATAACAATGATTATGTTTATTCTTCTTGAAGAGGAAATACCTTTTCAACACTCCCTTCATCCATCACTGTCTCCCTCAGTACTTACTGGACTGGGCTGCATCTCTGCTGGAACATGACTAAGGAGCAAAGACTCACTGCCCCTTTCCCGCCTGGTGTGTGATGAAGTCTCAGGGTCCCTCCTCAGGACAGGCAGGAAGACAGACTCAGGCTGGACCTTTTGATGCAGGTTCCTAGAAAGGATGGACACAGACATGGAACCACAATGGTTAGGACATGGAAGCAACCTAGATGTCCATAGGCAGATGAATGGATAAGGACGTTGTGTTATATATACACAATGGAATATTACTCAGCTATAAAAGGAACGTATTTGAATCAGTTCTAATGAGGTGGATGAAACTTGAGCCTATTATTCAGAGTGAGGTAAGTCAGAAAGAGAAACATCAATACAGTGTGTATTAATGCATATATATAGAATTTGGAAAAATGGTAACGATCCTACAGGCAAGGCAGCAAAAGAGACATAGATGTACATAATAAACTTTCAGACTATGTTGGGGAACGTGAGGGTTAGGTGATTTGAGAAAATAGCATTGAAACATGTATATTACCATATGTGAAATAGATGACCAGGGCAAGTTCAATGCATGAAGCAGGACACTCAAAGCTGGTGCTCTGGGACAACCCAGAGAGATAGGGTGGGGAGGGAAATGGGAAGGGGGCTCAGGAAGAGCGACAAATGTGCACCTGTGGCTGATTCATGTTGACATATGGCAAAAACTACCACAGTATTATAAAGTAAATATCCTCTAATTTAAATAAATAAATATTAAAAAAAGAACTGGCAAAATAATGAGCTGGAGATACTGACCAATTATTTACAATAGTATGACCTTAGAGGTTAATGCCCAAAGCTCATCATTAGCTAGTTGGTCCATGTTGTCTCAATCTCTGGAGACTTGTTAATTTTAACAGAACAGGAAAAGGAGAAAAGTGAATGTTCTGGGAAGGGTCTGGGTCCCTCTTCTCCTCAGGATGAAGTACACCTTTGCTTTTGATTCTTACTTACAAATTATAGATGTTAACATAAAATTCAGACTTTTTCTCATTTAACAATCAATGCTTGAATTTTTTTGGTCAAGTCTCATCCTTTATAAAGATATTGTGCTCTAAGACTCAGGTCCTGTTCATCTATTTCCAACATAGTCCTAAATTCATCTCACCACCATGATCTAATAAAATATCCCAAATATAGTCTCACACATGGGTAGACCTTCCTGTCCATTGGGTACGTCTGCAGACCCACCTATACTGATGGGGTCATGCAATCTCAAGTAGACCCCCTATTTTCGCTTTTTCAAGGCACTGTTCTTCATAGTGGCGTATCAGTTTACATTCCCACCAACAGTGCATGAAGGTTCCTTTTTCTCCACAAGCCATTTCACTTCTCCAATTTAAGTAATGTATGTTATTTTAAAAAGTAAGTCTGTGGAAATATAAATTGGTGCAGCCATACTGAGAACAGTATGAATGTTCCTTAGAAAACTAAAAATAAAGTTACTATATAATTTTGCAATCCCGCTCCTGGGCATATATCCAGGGATAACTTTAATTCAAAAAGATACATCCATACAATGTTCTTAGCAGCACTGTTTACAAAAGTCAAGACATGGAAGCAACTTAAGAGTCTGTTGACAGATGAATGGATAAAGAAGATGTGGTATACTCAGGGGAATATTGCTCAGCCATAAAGAAGAATGAAATAATGCCATTGCAGGAACATGGATGGACTTAGAGATTATCATGCTAAGTGAAGTTAGTCAGACAGAGAAAAACAAATATCATATGATATCACTTAACGTAGAATCTCAAAAATGATGCAAGTAAACTTATTTACAAAACGGAAATAGAATCATAGACATAGAAAGCAAACTTATGGTTACCAAAGGGGATAACAGCAGGGGGTAGAAAGAGAAATGAGCACTTTGAAGTTTACATGTACACACTACTGTATATTAAATAAACACTCAAGGACCTACTGTATATAGCACAGGGAACTATATTCAATATCTTGTAATAACCTATAATGGAAAAGAATCTGAAAAAGGGTGTTATATATACATATAATATTCATACATATGTGTATGTAACTGAATCAGTCTGCACTATACCTGAAACTAACACTTACACATATAGTAAGTCTGAATTTTTCAGTAAGATGTATGAAACCTGAAAGTCAGAAGAAGTACAGGCAAGATTCCCCCTGAGAAGTGGAAATTCTTAGTCCCTACAAAGAGCATTTACTTTTCCTATAATCCAGTACAATTAGCCTCAACAAATCCTCAGAGACTGAGATAACATGAGCTCTGTGCATCAAATCTTCAAGCCCACACAACTTCAAATAATCAGCCTGTGCTGTGCAACCTTTCAGGTTGCAAGTGCTTGTACAGTTGCATCTCTATGTGTGTCTTCTATTCCCAGAGTCATTGTATGCATCAAGGGGCTCATGCCTCAATCTGTCTTTCTGCCAGTCCGGAGAATGAAGCCTGAACCTTCATCACTCACCAAGAATGGGAAGGGCAGTGGATTGTCAGTCCTTTGTCATGAGCTAGCATAAAGTTGGTGCAGTACAGTGAGGGTCATTGGAGATACTGGATATGGGAGGGACTAGGGGAGGGGTTTGTCTTGATCATCAGGATAAGAAGCACAGTTGGAGTAGAAAATGGTAGGGTACCATAGGCAGTCAGCTCAGGGGCCCATGGAGTTTATGCTATTGGTTCTGGTGGGGATTCTGGGACTCTTCTTTAGATTTCTGTTTTCCTCCCACATGGACTCTAGGGCCCATTGGCATCTATCTCACTGGAGCAGGAAATGAGTCCCTGTAAACCATCCCCTAGGGGAATTCCCTTGTGGGTGCAGTGGTTAGAAGTCCATATTTCTGCTGCAGGGGCACAGGTTCTTTCCCTGCTCATGGTCTCCCCTAAGCTGCACGGTGGCCAAAATAAAACAACATAAAACAAAAACAAACAACTGTCCCTTAAGTGTCCCAAAGTGATCAGTGATCATGAAAGTGATGATGAAGATGAGCAGGGGAATGATGTCAGCTACACATATTTTGAACTTCAGTGCTGGAGAAGCCTCTTGAGAGTCCCTTGGACAGCAAGGAGATCAAACCAGTCAACCCTAAAGGAAATCAACCCTGAATATTCATTGGAAGGACTGATGCTGAAGCTGAAGCTCCAATACTTTGGCCGTCTGATGTGAACAGTCGACTCCTTAGAAAAGACCCTGATGCTGGGGAAGATTGAAGACAAAAGGAGAAAAGGGTGACAGAGGATGAGATGGTTGGATGGCTTCATTGACTCAATGGAAATGAGTTTGAGCAAGCTCTGGGAGATACTGAAGGACACGGAAGCCTGGAGTGCTGCAGCCCAAGGGGTCGTAAAGAGCTGGACACGACTGAGCAACTGAACAACAAGCTATAGACTTGGTATCATGAACCTTTATTAAAGATTCCCTGTTGTTGTTTTGTTGCTAAGTTGTGCATACTATAATTTAAAATCCTATCTGCTCTACTTGTTATCTAGAAAAATGGAACAAGTATTCTGTACCTCTGAACCTCCATATTGTTATCTGAGTTGATTCCTGGTTGATAACTGTTACCAAGTCCAAGGTTGCTCAGCTCACCACATGATAGGCCGATAAATCCTAGACGAGGTATTAGGACAAGGAGGGGTCTTCATTCATGAGCCAGCTGACAGAGACGATGGCAGTCTAGTGCCTCAAAATAACCATCTTGTTGGGGCCTCAAAACCAGGTTCTTTTATGGATCAGAGACAGCGGTGGAGGGGCCGGGGGTGAGGAAACAAAGTAAAAAGACTATTCAATCCTTGCAAATGTCTCCTAGAATGGTAAGCCTCAGGCAGGGGGATGTGTTAATTTGACTTCCTTCCAAGTCATTTCATGGGTGGTATGAAATGAAATATCACTTGTCATATCAACAAACAAAGATGTCACATCTATCTGTGATTCTGGCCTCCCCAAATGTGAATTTCTGGGCCACTCCCATTAGCACAGCAAAGGAGGGGCACTATGCCCTTTGCCACACAAAGAATTTTTTTTTTCTTGGTTGAGGTTCTTTTTTATTTATTTATTTTATAATTTATTTATTTTTTTCTTTACATTATTGTGTTGTGGGACCTCCCTATACTATTTTTTTAAAAAAATTTTCTTTACATTATCGTGTTGGTTTTGCCATACATTAACATGAATCCACCATGGGTATACATGCGTTCCCCTTCCAGAACCCCCCTCCCACATCCCTCCCGATTCCATCTCTCTGGGTCAGCTGGTGCACCAGCCCTGAGCACCCTGTATCAAGTATCAAACATGGGCTGGCGATTTATTTCACACAAAGAATTTAAGAATATGTCACAGTCTTTCACAGGTGGGTTGGGTCAGGTTATCTCCCTGAGGCAGGCCATTAAATACATATAACAGAAGCAGCAAGAAAAGGGTTAAAGTCACAGATCAGATCCGGTGTGAATTCAAAATTAAATCTTCCTGATTACAATACCATTCCACTGAGTAAGAACTAAATAAACAATACTACCTATATGATTTAACTATGTGATGGATGCTTACAATAAGGGCAAAATTTTTGATATTATTAATTTTGATAACACTGAGGTTCATATGATTTGACTGAAACATTCTGTGACCTGAAAGTTTGGTTTTTAGTGGACACCTGACAAATCATGTTAGTTTTCCTTTTTTGGTTGTGCTGCCTGGCTTGTGGGATCCTAGTTCCCTGATCAAGGATCCGACAAGGGCCTTTGGCAGTTAAAGCATGGAGTCTTAGTCACTGGACAGCCAAGGAATTCCCGAAACATTTAAGTTTCATCTCTATGCAGTGGATAATGAGTACTTGGAGGAAATGACTGAGTCACATTTACTTCTGATTCTCCAGAGTTTAGTCTTTGGCACAACGTAAGCAACAATTGTAAGGTAAGGGAGTTAGAGAAGGAGAGGTTCGAAAAACAAAACAAAAACGAGACCAGCACTTTACAGGAACAGTCAGTTCAGTTCAGTTGCTCAGTCGTGTCTGACTCTTTGTGACCCCATGAATCGCAGCACTCCAGGCCTCCCTGTCCATCACCAACTCCTGGAGTCTACCCAAACTCATGTCTATCAAGTGGGTGATGACATCCAGCCATCTTATCCTCGGTTGTCCCCTTCTCCTCCTGTCCTCAATCCTTCCCAGCATCAGGGTCTTTTCCAATGAGTCAACTCTTTGCATGAGGTGGCTAAAATATTGGAGTTTCAGCTTCAACATTAGTCCTTCCAATGAACATCCAGGACTGATCTCCTTTAGGATGGACTGGTTGGATCTCATTGCAGTCCAAGGGACTCTCAAGAGTCTTCTCCAAAACACAGTTCAAAAGTATCAATTCTTCGCCTCTCAGCTTTCTTCACAGTCCAATTCTCACATCCACACATGACTACAGGAAAAACCATAGCCTTGACTAGACAGACCTTTGTTGGCAGTGTAACATCTATGCTTTTTAATATCCTGTCTAGATTGGTCATAAGTTTCCTTCTAAGGAGTAAGCATCTTTTAATTTCATGGCTGCAATCACCATCTGCAGTGATTTTGGAGCTCCCCCAAATAAAGTCTGACATTGTTTCCATTGACCCCATCCATTTCCCATGAAGTGATGGGACCAGATGCCATGATCTTAGTTTTCTGAATGTTGAGCTTTAAGCCAACTTTTTCACTCTCCTCTTTCACTTTCATCAAGAGGCTCTTTAGTTCCTCTTCACTTTCTGCCATAAGGGTGGTGTCACCTGCATATCTGAGGTTATTCATATTTCTCCTGGCAAACTTGATTCCAGCTTGTGCTTCTTCTAGCCCAGTATTTCTCATGAGGTACTCTGCATATAAGTTAAATAAGCAGGATGACAATATACAGCCTTGATGTACTTCTTTTCCTAGTTGGAACCAGTCTGTTGTTCCATGTCCAATTCTAACTGTTGCTTCCTGACTTGAATACAGGTTTCTCAAGAGGCAGGTCAGATGGTCTGGTATTCCCATCTCTTTAAGAATTTTCCACAGTTTATTGTGATCCACACAGTCAAAGGCTTTGGCATAGTCAATAGAGCAGAAATAGATGTTTTTCTGGAACTCTCTTGCTTTTTTGATAATCCAGCAGATGTTGGCAATTTGGTCTCTGGTTCCTCTGCCTTTTCTGAAACCAGCTTGAACATCTGGAAGTTCATGGTTCACATATTACTCAAGCCTGGCTTGGAGAATTTTGACCATTACTTTACTAGCATGTGAGATGAGTGCAATTGTGTGGTAGTTTGAGCACTCTTTGGCATTGCCTTTCTTTGGGATAGGAATGAAAACTGACCTTTTCCAGTCCTGTGGCCACTGCTGAGTTTTCCAAATTTGCTGGCATATTGAGTGCAGCACTATCACAGCATCATCTTTCAGGATTTAAAATAGCTCAACTGGAAGGAATTCCATTTCCTCCACTAGCTTTGTTTGTAGTGATGCTTCCTAAGGCCCACTTGACTTTACATTCCAGGATGTCTGGCTCTAGGTGAGTGATCATACCATCATGATTATCTGAGTTGTGAAGATCTTTTTTGTATAGTTCTTCTGTGTATTCTTGCCACCTCTTCTTAATATCTTCTGCTTCTCTTAGGTCCATACCATTTCTGCCCTTTATTGAGCCCATCTTTGCATGAAATGTTCCCTTTGTATCTCTAATTTTCTTGAAGAGATCTCTAGTCTTTCTCATTCTGTTGTTTTCCTCTATTTCTTTGCATTGATCGCTAAGGAAGGCTTTCTTATCTCTCCTTGCTGTTCTTTGGAACTCTGCATTCAAATGGGAATATCTTTCCTTTTCTCCTTTGCTTTTCACAGCTATTTGTAAGGCCTCCTCAGACAGCCCTTTTGCTTTTTTGCATTTCTTCTCCATGGGGATCATCTTAATCCCTGTCTCCTGTACAATGTCTCGAACCCCTGTCCATAGTTCTTCAGGCACTCTGTCTATCAGAAATAGTCCTTTAAATCTATTTCTAATTTCCACTGTATAATCATAAGGGATTTGATTTAAGTCATACCTGAATGGTCTAGTGGTTTTCCCTACTTTCTTCAATTTAAGTCTGAATTTGGCAATAAGGAGTTCATGATCTGAGCCACAGTCAGCTCCCTGTCTTGTTTTTGCTGACTCTATAGAGCTTCTCCATCTTTGGCTGCAAAGAATATAATTAATCTGATTTCGGTGTTGACCATCTGGTGATGTCCATGTGTAGAGTCTTCTCTTGTTTTGTTGGAAGAGGGTGTTTGCTATGACCAGTGCATTCTCTTGGCAAAAGTCTATTAGCCTTTGCCCTGCTTCATTCTGTACTCCAAGGCCAAATTTGCCCATTATTCCAGGTGTTTCTTGACTTCTACTTTTGTATTCCAGTTCCCTATGATGAAAAGGACATCTTTTTTTTGGGTGTTAGTAGTAAAAGGTCTTGTTGGTCTTCATAGAACTGTTTAACTTCAGCTTATTCAGCATTACTGGTTGGGACATAGGCTTGGATTACCGTGATATTGAATAATTTGCCTTGGAAATGAACAGAGATCATTCTGTCATTTTTGAGATTGCATCCAAGTACTGCAGATCACATTTAATGAGGTGAGAAGGGGTTGCAGTCAGCTGCTGCCCTAAGTCAAGAAGAGAGTAGGTATATATAGAAAACATATATGTGGAGATACATTGTTTTGAGGCGGCCTGTTTTTCCTCATGATTATTTTTGATTAGTTAGCTTTCAACAACTGAGGCAAGGAATTCCTGAGACTGGCTGGAGACTGGGATCAGCTGGGAGCTGAACATAATCAATCTTAATATCCATTCCTTTCTTTGGGGGAGAAAGTTCTTTATAGAACTTTGTATAGAATGGTGGGAAGGACCTGGAGAGGAGTGTTAACTCCAGGCTATTTTGAGCTGTATAGCTTTCCTTCAACAATAATGCTCCCTCCCCCCCAAAAAAACAGACCCCAAATATGGTAAATATTGAACAGACCTTTCTTTGGTTCACAGAAACAGACTAATCAACATGGCTTGCATGCACTGTTGCTTTCCAGTCTATGCCTATGCGGTGTCCCATAGAACAAAAGACAAACTAAAATAGCACTTGTTTGTGTTGTAAACTAAAAGATATAGTCACAACCTGAAAGTAGAGAGTTGTTTTATTTGGTGGGAATGTTTAGGAATTTGAGCGTGGGAGACAGCATCTCAGCAACTTGAGAAAACTGCTCTAAGAAGGCAAGAGAGGGAGGCTAAATATAAGTTTGCAGGCTATATACAAGTCTGCAACAAAGGGAACAGGCAGTCTGAACATCAAAGATCAGACAGCAAATTAAGGAATTTAGCATTCTATGTATGGGAAGATGTAAGCCTCCAGGATCAGTGAATTCATTCCTTTCATATACACCTCAGCTCTCTGGGACCAAATCTTGTTTCTTTGTTCACCTGAAGGAGTGGCAATGTGGCAGAAGGCTGCTTCTTGCATTCCCCTGCACTCCCACTCCAGTATTCTTGCCTGTGAAATCCCATGGACAGAAGCCTTGTGCGTTACAGTCCTTGGGGTTGCAAAGAGTCAGACAAGACTGAATGACTAAGCATAGCACAGAGCCCCTCCCAGCTCCCCAGCAATCACTGTGGGGTGTTGGTGGTGGCAAATTGCAGTTTTGGGAGCCCTCATCCACATTTGGGGGCCAGAAATTGCTGATGTTTGTGCCATTTATGGTTTATTTATATGTCAAAAGATATTTTCATTTCAGAGGGAGAAGTCTATTTCTTATTCAATATATTTCATTAAGAGTGCTTGTGCTTAGTCACTCAGTCATGTCTGACTCTTTGTGACTCCATGAACTGTTAGGGGAAGCAACTGACTGAAACTGCCCACCTTGGCCAGGCACCATAGTAACCATTTTCATGAGTTGTTTTACAACAGGAGGTCCTGGTAAGGAACACGGAACTAATAAGCCACCACCAACTGGGAGAGTTTGGGAAAGTTCAAAAGGTGACACCATGTGTCCAATCACCTCCCAGAATCCTTCTCACTGGCATCCATCTTGGCTGAGCAATGCGTGTGCCACCAGGAAGGACTCAGAATGAATGATCAATGACAATCCAGAAACTTATTCATTCACCATAAAACCCGAGACTGCGAGCCATGTGGCAGAGTAGTTTTCCTGGGTTCCCTTACCCTACTCCTCTCTGCCCAGGCACCCCTTCCCAATAAAATCTCTTGCTTTATCAGTAAATGTGTCTCCTTGGCCAATTCATTTCTGAGTGTTAGACAAGACCCTGCTTTTGGGCATTGGAAGGGGTCCCCCTTCTTGCAACAAACTGCAGCCCATCAGGCTCCTCTGTTTCTGAGGATTCTCCAGGCAAGAATACTGGAGTAGGTTGCCATGCTCTTCTCCAGGGGCTCTTCCCGACCTAGGGATTGAATCTGGGTCTTCCACATTGTAGGTGGATTTTTTATCATTTGAGCCACCAGAGAAGTTTACTTCTGTAACCATAGATTGTTACCATAAAAGTTCCTTGCTTTACTAACATTCTTCAGGCCAGTGTAATGAAAAAGGTGAATAACATAGAAACCAGTGAAAAAACAGTTACAAGGGGAAAAAAAACCCCAAAAACAAAACTGGATTTGAGACACTCAGAAATATTACTGGGTACCAGGGCATATTACCTCAATACTCAGTTATAAAATGGAACATATTTCTGCCCATTCTATTGATATGGATGAACCCAGAGCCTATTATACAGAGTGAAAGAAAGAGAAAGATAAATACTGTATATAATGAATATATATGGAATTTAGAAAGATGGTCCTGACGCTCCTACATGCAGGGCAGCAAAGGAGACATAGATGTAAAAAAGGGACTTTTGAACCAAGTGTGAATATTTTGTTTGTGAATTACTTAAATCCAAAATGTGGACATAGTGCTGCATGCCCATTTACTTGTTTCCTTTCTTTCAATCTTCTCTTTTTCAAAAGATGTCAAAGCTATACGGAACCACAGAATCTAACAAATGACTCAGAATTTCTTTTCATGGGACTCTCAGATGATCCAGAACTGCAGTTTTTGCTCTTTATACTGTTCCTGTCCATGTACCTGGTCACCATGTTGGGGAATCTAGTCATCATCGTGGCTGTCACCTCTGACCGCCATCTCCACACTCCCATGTACTTCTTCCTCTCCAACCCGTCCTTGGCTGACATCGGTTTCACCTCCACCACAATCCTGAAAATGATTCTGGACATTCAGATTCACAGCAGGGTCATCTCCTATGCAGGCTGCCTGACACAGATGTCCTTTTTTATGACTTTTGGGTATTTGGGTAGTCTCCTCCTCACTGCGATGGCCTATGACCAGTTTGTAGCCATCTGTCACCCTTTGTGTTACTTGGTTATTATGAACCCACGTCTCCATAGCTCATTGGTTTTGGTATCACTTTTCATCAATCTCTTGGTTTCTCAGATGCACAATTCTATGGTGATAAAACTCACCTATTTCAAAGATGTGGAGATTTCTCATTTCTTCTGTGACCCTTCTTGATTCCTCAACCTTGCCTGTTCTGACCCTTTCACCAATAACATAGTCAAATATTTTGTTGGTGTCATATCTGGTTTTCTCCCTATCTTGGGGATCTTTTTCTCTTATTGTAAAATTGTTTCCTCTATTCTAAAGGTCCCCTCATCAGGTGGGAAGTATAAAGCTTTCTTGACCTGTGGCTCTCACCTGACATTTGTTTTCTTATTTTATGGAACAGGCCTTGGAGTATACCTCAGCTCAGCCATCTCACAACTTCCCAGGAAGGACTGTGGCCTCGGTGGTGTACACTGTGGTCACCCCCACATTGAACTCCTTCATCTACATCCTGAGGAACTGAGAGACCAAAAGGGCCATGTGGAGGTTCCTCAGCAAAACAATCTGTTTAAAAAAAATTTTTTTTTAAAAATTCTCATTCATTCTAATTTTTCTTTGTTAACCACACAAAGCTTAAAGCACTCTAAAATTTTTGTAAATTAATTTTTATTGGAGTATATTTGCTTTACAATATTGTGTTAGCTTTTGCTGTACAGCAAAGTGAATCAGCTATATGTATGCATATTTCCCTTCATTTTTGGATATCCTTCCCATTTAGGTCTCCACAGAGCTTTAAGTAGAGTTCCCTGTGCTATGCAGTAGGTTCTCATAGGTTGAGGATAGAAACTGAAATTTGTCTATTTGTACTCTAATGTAGCACAGTGAGGGCAGAAATTAGGCACAGCTCTACTTTGTATAACACTGAATAAATGACCCACTACCTCAATTTAACAATTATACATCCAGTATTTTTCTTCTGTCTTGAAACTCTTCTATAGACATCTCTAAGAAGACTTGCAAAAGAGAGAAAAAAAATATGGTTTGCTTTAAAATCATAAAAATATGGTTTGCATTTATCATCAGGACATTCAATAGCATCTTTTTTTCTCTAATGATAACTGCAAGATTAAGACTCAGAACAAAGAATGGGGTTTGAATATTTTTTCACATAATAAAGGGACAAAAAGTGAGGACAGAAATTTCTCAATGACTCATCAAACACTGAATGTGAGCAGATTCTTGTTTTCTTTACAGATAGTCATCATGTAAGGAAAACCAAGGGAAGTGCAAGGCAAATCACTAATTTACTGCATAAAGACCAATATCTATCTTTGATATACACTGTGTCTTCTACATTCATCCATAGCACTGGCTCTAATGTCTGATCTCCTCTCCCCACAATGCTGTTACTTCAGTTTAACACTTTTACCACTGCCCACATATTTTAAGAAGCCCCAAATACTCCCCTCATCTCTCTATAATCAACTCTACTCAACCACCATTTGGGCTTCCCTTACGGTTCAGCTGGTAAAGAATCCACCTGCAATGCAGGAGACCTGGGTTGGATTCTGGGTTGGGAAGGTCCCCTGGAGAAGGGAAAGCCTACCCACTCCAGTATTTTGGCCTGGAGAATTCCATGAACTGTATAGTTCATGGGGTTGCAAAGAGTTGAACATGACTGAGTGAATTTTACTTCACTTCACTTTAAGGATACTCAGGACTTCCCGGGTAGCTCAGCTGGTAAAGAATCTGCCTGCAATGAGGGACACTTGGGTTCAGTCCCTGGGTTGGGAAGGTCACCTGGAGGAGAGCATGGCAACCCACTCCAGGACTCTTGCCTGGGGAATCTCATGGACAGAGGAGCCTAGGGGCTACAGTTTAAAGGGTTGAAAGAGTCGGATGACTGAAGTGATTTAGCACACATGCATAGCCCGCATGCCTAGTAACACATTTTGCTGTGGATGAATTATTTTTGATGTCCCAACACCCAGTGTCTTCCTCTCATAGACAGTGAGGTTTCTGTGTGGTGGGCACTATCTGAGATCCTCTCACTGATCCAAACTCCTAGTTTTCCTACTACTGTGTTTTCCTGCTGCTGACTGTGAGATGTACATAGAGACCCACTCCCGACAATGAGAATGAGGAAGAAATGTTGGGAGGTAATAGGGAACAGAGTACAGTAATCTGGCTATTTTCCTAGTGCCTCTCGCTGGTATTCTTGATGGCTCACATCGATGAAACCCAGCTGCCCCACCAGGAGGCCATGTGTCAAGGAACTGAAGGAATTCTCTGAATAATATTGTATGAACAGGTGAGTCTTACCAACAACCTCATGAATGTGCTTGAAAGTGGACACCTGCTGATCTAGCCTTGAGATGCCTGCAGCCCTGGCTGACACCTTGATTGTGATCTTCCGGGAGATCCACTGAAATATTTAAAGTATCAGTTATTAAATTGTAAGTAATGATCAATAGTTTCCTAATATGCCAATGTCAATAAAGAAAAAAAACCTTAGAACTCAAGGTCCATTGGTTTGGTGGTGGTTTGGTTGCTAAATCATGTCTAACTCTTGCAACCCCATGTGAAGTTTCATTAAAACCGGCCCAAAAAAGAGAAGCTATCCTTAGAGACTGTGAAAATGGAAAGTATGTCACATCTGTAGTATAGACCTAATGCTTTGTAGATTTCATGACTGATACTATCGATATCAAAATAACACACTGCATGGCTAAACTGAGGGAATAAGTCGGAATTTTGTGTAAGATCCTGCAAGTGAGAAGTAATAAGCAAGAATACAGGAAAATTTTCTCCTGAGACGACAAGGGACCCAGATGCTTCCCAGGACATTCACTTTTCTCCTTTTCATGTTCCATTAATACTAACATGTCTCCAGAGATTGGGACAACATGGACCAACTGGCTCATGATGAGCTTCGGGCACTGAACCCTAAGGTCACATCATTGTAAATAATTAGCCAGTGCCTCTAGCTCATTAGTCTGCCAGTTCTAATATTGTGGCTCCACACTGCCTTGATGCTGATGGAGGGGCCCTCCTGTGTGTCACAAACCAGGGGTCTACTTGAAACTGCATGACCTGAGCTGTACAGTGGGGTCTGCAGTACCCAGTAGCGAGGAAAGTCTACCCATTTCTAGTTTGCTTCCAGGGAATTTTTTCTGAGATCATGTTGGTGCAGTGAATCTGGGGACATATTACAAAGCAGACGGGCAAGACCTGAGCCTTGAATGGCTTGGAGCACACAGTCTTTATAGAGGATGAGGCCTGTGTGGTGAGCAGGATCTGAGATGCTCTCACTGATCTCAACTCCTGGTTTTCATTCCATTGTGTATTTCCTCCCATCAAGTGTGAGCTAAAGTAAGGAAATGAAAACAAGTTATCTTTGTAAACAATTATTAACTCTGAAAATGGAAAGTGCACACACCCTTGGCATGGACCTCATGCTGCATAGATTTCATGATTGATACATGGATTTTCAGCTATCAAAATCACACACTGAGTGGCAAAATGAGAAAAAAAATCTGACTTTATGTTAAGATCCTGTGACTTAGAACTAAGGAGCAAGAGTACAGGGAATTTCTTCCTGAAGAGAAGAGGGACCCAGACTTATCCTAGGACATTCACTTTTCTCCTTTTCCTGTTCTGTTAATATTAACAAGTCCCCAGAGATTGGAATAATATAGACTAACTGGCTAATGATGAGCTTTATGCATTGAGCCCTAAATAACTGGCCAGTGTCTCCAGCTCTTTAGTTTGCCTGTTCTCATATTGAGAATCCACACCTCTGTCTCCATCCTTTGTAGGAACCTACATCAGAATGTCCATCCTGAGTCTGTCTTCCTGTCCGTCCTGAGGAGAGACCCTGAGACTTCATCACACACCAGGCAGGAGAGAGGCAGTGAGTCTGTGCTCCTTGGTCATGTTCCAGCAGAGATGCAGCCCAGCCCAGTAAGTGCTGAGGGAGACAGTGATGATGAAGGGAGTTTGGGAGCAATCTACATGGGTTTGGAATTGTTTTATATTATTACTTGAGTATATCTGCATAATTTCTCCCCAATTTTATGTACACACATTACTATAATTTTAACAAGAAGAGAGAAGTGAAATATTATATGCAACATGTACCAGTTCATGGGGCTTTCCTGGTGGCAGTGGTAAAGAACCTGCCTGCCAACGCAGGAGATGTGGGTTCAAATCGTGGGTCAAGAAGATTCCTTGGAGAAGGAAATGGCAATCCATTCCAGTATTCTTGCCTGGGAAATCCCATGGACAGAAAAGACTGGCAGGCTACAATTCATGGGGTCTCAAAGAGTTGGATGCAACTTAAGGACTAAACAACAGCAACCAGATCATAAGTTAGAGACTGTTAAAACCAAGTTTGAAGCTAGTGATTTTAGACAGACTGACTGCAGATGCAAGGTTTGTGGGAAGTTCCCCTGCCACCCCAAACCATCGTGCCACTTCCCTGTCAGTCCTGGTGGAGATTCCCTGCTCACTGTGCCCTTCCCCTTGGAGTTTTCTGGAGGGCACAGTGCAGAGCAATAGGTAGCTCTTGCTGTGTCAGCTTTAGGAAGAACATATGAGATCAAAGGCCAAGACCAGAGAAATGATTGTCACCTGATACTCCAGGGTAGATCTCTCTGTTGACATTGTTTCTGGATTTCACTTCATCTGTCCACTTTCTCCTCTGCACTGATGATCAGCTGACTCAGTCATGAAAGCAGACACAAAATCAGAGTCTTGTGGTCCATTCCTACTCAGGTAAATGAAAACAGTTTAAAATAATATACTCCAGATGTGTATGTTGCTACATCTCTGTACTTTTGCTGAAAACTTTCAGAAAGTCTGAAAACAGTGAAATTTGGGGCATGAGACTCAGAGAAGAAAAACTTTATTTTGAATCTTTTATGCTCCACTAATTCTTAGTGTGTTATGGGAAAATTTCTTAGAATCTGTGAGACTTAGGATTGTCAACAGACTTGATTCCTCATTGATACAAACCCACTGAATTAGGACTAAACGAATCATAGTAGCCCTCTGTGCAATAACTATATGATGGATGAAGAGAGGGCAAAATACATTTTTGATATTTTGTTACTAATAATGATAAGGCTAATTCACTTGTCATCACATTTAATTATCTCTTCATCTGATGTTATGGTTGTCTCACATCCCTGACAGGAAATTTGTGCTTATTTTATTGTTTAGTTTAGTTTATTGTGATTTTTGTTCATACAAGTACATTCTTCATAATGAAGAGAAATGACTGAGGTTTATTTATTTCTGATTCCTCAGAGCCTATATCTTGGTAGCACAGTGGAGGCAACAAGGATGAAAAATCCATTTTAGTGTTGAATAAACTCTTCCATTTTTCATAGAAACAATGTGTGGGCAGTATAGCTTTCACACAGTGGACCATTCACGCTAGTGTTTCATACTTTTCAGAATGTCCCATAGGACCAGAGATGAGTTAAAATACTGCTCGTTTTTTCCTATTCATGGGACTTCCTTTGGGACCTATCATTTTCTATTCAATAGCCTCTACAAACATGCAATCACTGAGAAGTCATTGAAGACATTTTCATGAATATGGGAGAAAAAAAGTCAGAAAAGAAGAGGACATGCACATCTTAATGCATGGGCCCAAGACATATTTTAGGATTTCATATTTTCTATGCTCCAGCTCTGAAACAAGAAAGGCTTTGATCTTTCTGCCTTATAACCCATGAAAGGTCATTAACCTGGGGGGAGTTTATTTTATTAATGAGTATGATCTCCCAATAATGACTGAAATTCTTTATACAAATGTTCATTTATTTATTAAGTTTCAAACTTCCCTTTAGGTGTGATATACACTGTAGAGGCAAATATTGGACTGAATTTCCAGGAAGGAACAGAAACACAGAGAGGTGGAGAGATTTGCACACACTCCACTTATAGGGGGTGAAAGACCCAGGACTCAAACCCTGATCTGCTCATTCTTGCACAAGTTCTCAGTCACCTCTACTGTACCTAACAAGAGTTTCTTTTCAAATCTGCTTGGGTCCCAGAAATGACAGGGAAGATAAATTTTTTCATCTTCTTTTGGTTCAGGGGGTGTATCTGTGAATTATGAAAGTGACACAGCGGTTTATAGAGGCCATAATGATCCTAACATGGAGGACTATAGGGTTTTCAATGATTAGTCATGCATTTTGATGTCCAGTTTTGAAATCTAAGGTTGAGAAGATTTCCTATATAAGATGAAAATGTGCAGCTAATGTGAAATTATCACAAGACAGACTTCAAAGATCTTTTCAAAAGATAACTTATTAAAAGACTGCAGTTGTCAAAAATGATTTTTTTATTGAAACAAATATTAGTAATTACTAATATTAGTAAAACTGATTATGAATCAATTGTTAGAACTTGAACAACTAATTACCACTCACATATTACATATAAATCTTCATTTGTTTGATATATATAGAGAGAGGTACAAGAATTTTCATAAGATTGTTGTAAGCAGAAACTGATATGAATAAAAATATAATACATATAATATAAATTAAATATTCACTTAATATATAAACTATATTAAAGTATGTATTATTGCCTTTAATATATATGTCAAAGATCTATTTTAAATCTGTTAAATTTATATTGCTTTCTATAAATGTACATTTATGAGCTGATGAAATGTTGTCTTTCCTTATGCAAAAACGTGTGTCAGGAAAATGAAGTAGTTGTATGTACTTCACAGAGAGCTGAAGCCAAAATTTTGTGTAAAGGAGTGCATTTCAGGGGCAATGTGGATAGTATTCTGTTTAGAGAAGATTTCATGAAAGCTGGTTTTGGATACATAAATGAATCCTGACATTATGGAAACATTTACAAGGAAGCAAACTCATCAACTTCACAACATTGGTTGCTTTCGAGGATGTGCGTGGAGAAGAATGGGACTGAAGTGAGATGCCATGAAAATTTCAATGTTTTAAATTTTTGTAAAATATGACATCTGAAGCAAATATTATTAACGTCCATATTTTCAAAGTAGGTGAAGTATTCATGATAGTATTAATAGATATAATAGTCATGGGCCTTCTTCTCAGTGTTGTGCAGTATTCTAAGGTGGTGTTGATCAAGCCCAGCTTCACAGAAGGGAGACCAAGAAATTCACATGTAGAGATCCTGGAACCAGTTCTAGACTGAGGCTGGGATAACTGAGTATTTCTAAAATATGCACATATAAATAATAGATCAACTGGACCTGAAAACCACTGGTCTAAGCAACATTAATGATTTTTCTTTAAAATTTCTTGCAGTAGTCCTATTAGGTAGGTTCAATTACTATAATAATCTCATGGATAAGGAAACTGCCCAGATGTGTTTTCATTATTCTATTTTGATCTTTTACACAATTAAGTTATAGTTTGAATGCCAAAATAACGAACCAGAATTACCTTTTAAAGGCAGAAATATAAGAACTACAATCCCTGTATCAGAAAGGATTGACATGGAAATTTGTTACATCGCGATAAGAAGGTTGAGTTCTGACCTGGCTGTGAAACTTCCCTTGAAACTCCTCAACTATAAATAAGAGAGAGTTTATGATCAGGAGAACAAGATCACCAGGTAAAAGGCACTCCACATCAGTTAATATGAAGACATCCAAGTTCAAATGTAAATTAAATATCATCTTACATCTGTTAGGATGGCTATTACATAAAAAAAGCAACAAATGTTGGTGAGGATATGGAGATAAGTGAATCTTTGTACTTGGTTGCTGGGAATGACTATTTATAGACACTAGAAAAAACAGAATGGAGGTTCCCTAAAAAAGAAAAATCTGCAATGAACTGAAATAGAACTACCATAGGACCCAGCAACTGCATTTCAGAGTACATGCTAACAGAAACAAAACCTTTAAGAGATATATGCATTCTCTTGTCTTTGTGATATTATTTTAAATAGTGAAATATGGATATGTGTCTGTTGAAAGATGAATAAATAAAGAAAATGCACTGTGTATATATAAGTGATGGGCTATTACTCAGCCATAAAGACAAGGAAATCTTGCCATTTGTGACAACATGGATGGACTTGAAGAATATTATGCTTATTGAAATATATGCACCAGACATAGACAGTAAAATACTGTATGATCTCACTGGAAGTGAAGAATATCAAACTCTTAGAGCCATAGTTTAAACTGTAGTTGTGAGGACTGGTGGTGGAGAAAGTGGGGAGATGTTGGTCAAAGGGTACAAACTTTCAGTTTTAAAATGAATAAGTTTTGTGCATCTAATGTACAGCCTAGTGATTATAGCTAATAATTCTGCACTGTGTTGTTGAGATTTGCTAACAGAGTTTGGCTTACTTGTTAATACACACACACACACACACACACACACACACAAAGAAACTATGTGAGGTGACGGATATGTCAATTAACTTGACTGTGGTAATCATTCCCCGTGTGTATATGTATTTAAATCGCCCTTTTGTATAGCTTTAAAAAGTTTCATCTCGCACAACCCAAATAGATGCCATTTTGTCAATCACTTCAATAAACTGAAAAAAAGAAAAACAATGAAGTAGTATTATCCTGTCAGTACAGAATAGAGTCCAAGCAATGTAAAGTAGTCTCATACTTCAGACATTTTACTGAGATGATTTGAAACAAATAATCCTGTACAAGATAAAAAATTTCAAGAGGGTTACTTAAATTTCCTTATCATTTAATCATTGACAATACTGTGCACATGAACACTATCTTTGTATCTTAGTTAAACAAAGTTGATTAAAATTTGAAGTCCGCCAAAGTCAAAGATACGGAGTATATACGAAATGATTTCTAAAAGACAGCTCTGGTATTTGAGTAATCTCTATTTCATGAAGGAAGGAAGACAGAAAAACAAAGGATGAATTAAACACTGAAGGTCAACCAAATGTTTCTGATTATGAATATTCATCTTTAATTCAGGTGACATAGTCTTGAATTTCATAGAGATTTGTAAATATAAAAGTGAGAGAAATATCTAGAATTGTATTTGAGAAAATAAGATTTATATAAATGACTTAAATTTTTTATATTTGAATTATTATATATTTTCTTAGACGGAGAAGGGAACCTCTCATTCTATAAGGGAATCTCTTATCGTCTCTAAAGAAGTAGGCTGTATTTAACTGAGGTCATGGATATATTACCTCTAAAGTTCTTATTTCTTTCACTTTTCAGTGAAGTAAGAGTGCATAGACAGATGTGAATAACACAGAAACCAATGAAGAAAGAATTCTAAGCAGATAGTATTTGTCACACTGAGAAATATTGCTGAAGGAACTGAGGTGTATGATCTTAGAAATGAATTGCTTAAATCCAAAATATGGACACAATACTGCATGTCATTTACTTGTTTTCTTTCTTCCAAATCTTGTTTCTTTTTCAAAGGTGTCCAAGGTACATACGACCACAAAATCTAACACAGAATCTAACCAGTGTCTCAGAATTCCTCCTCCTGGGCCTCTCAGATGATCCAGACCTGCAGCCTTTGCTCTGTGTCCTGTTCCTGTCCATGTACCTGGTCACTGTGCTGGGAAACCTGCTCATCATCCTGGCCGTTGCCTCTGACCCCCACCTCCATGCCCCCATGTACTTCTTCCTCTCCAACCTGTCCTTGGCTGACATTGGTTTCATTTCTACCACAGTCCCCAAGATGATTGTGGACATCCTAACTCAGAGCAGAGTCATCTCCTATGGGAGCTGCCTGACGCAGATGTCTGCTTTTATCGTTTTTGGATGTATGGATGGTGTGCTTCTTACTGTGATGTCCTATGACAGGTTTGTGGCCATCTGTCACCCACTGCACTATACAATCATCATGAACCCACACCTCTGTTTCTCTTTAGTTTTGGTGTCTTTTATTGGTAGCCTTATGGACTCCCAGGTACACAATTGGATTGTGCTACAACTTACCTGCTTCAAAGATGTAGAAATTTCGAATTACTTCTGTGACCCTTCTCTGGTCCTTAAGCTTGCCTGTTCTGACACTTTCACCAATAATATAGTCCTGTATTTTACTGGTGCCATTTTTGCTTTTTTCCTTCTCTCGGGGATCTTTTTCTCTTATTACAAAATTCTTTCCTCCATTTTGAGAGTCCCTTCATCAGGCGGGAGGTATAAAGCATTCTCCACCTGTGGCTCTCACCTGACGGTTGTTTGCTTATATTATGGAACAGGCCTTGGTGTGTACCTCAGCTCAGCCATCTCACAGTCTCCCAGGAAGGGTTCACTGGCCTCAGTTATGTACACTGTGGTCACCCCCATGCTGAACCCCTTCATCTACAGCCTGAGGAACCAAGACATCAAAAGGGCCTTGTGCAGAGTACTCAACAAAACAATCTAACCTCCATTTGGAATATGGGTTGGAAAATGTAGCTAAATTAACATCTGAATTTGAAAATTCTACCTCTCTCATGACATCATTTGTAGCCCTTTGGGCCTCCTTGCCTCTCCTTGTTTTATACCTGAATATTGCTTCTTTTTTTTTTCTTTACTTTATTGTGTTGGTTTTGCCATACATTGACATGAATCTGCCATGGGTATACATATGTTCCCCCTCCAGAATGAATACTGCTTCTTTATATATGTTTTTTATGGGACTGGGAGGGTCTTCTGGGATCCTGTAGATGTCAGAATTACCATATGACTGAATCTTATTGTATCTAAGGAGGAATCTCTCATTTATTGTGGTGACCCACATACTAGAAAGATGAACAACTCCGTTTTTACAGACTTAAATAGTATATTTTTTGGAAAGCTGTTGTTTATTTTCCAGCTGATTACTATGTTTTAAATCTTTGCATTCAATCTATGTGTGAAGACACATGTCACTGCTTCTCACCTTGGCTTTTTCCAAAATCATCTGGTAAACTTAAAAATACTCACTGTTTTGCAACATTGTGAAACAACTATACTACAGTAAAATAAATTAAAAAATGAACTGACAACTGAGTCCCACTGCCAAAGAATCTATTTATTTTATTCTTATTTATTTTTTTAAATTTATTTAATTATTTTAAAGGAGGATAATTTCTTCACAATGTTAAACTTAGGGTGCCCTGAATTGAGGATTTTAAAAAATTACTTATTTTTATTTTTGGTCATACCATGCAGCATGTGGGGTCTCAAGTCCCAGACCAGGGATTGGACTCATGCCTCCTGCATTGAAAGGTAGAATCTAATCCACTGGACCACCAGGGAAGTCTCAGCATGAGGATTTTTAAACGTACTGAGATTGGTTCTAGCATGTGGCCAAGGTTGGAACTTCTGATCTAAGTCAGATCTTTCAGTCAAATGTGACCTTTATGTCATGTGTCCTAACTGCTCATGGACGAATGTCCCAGATCCTAAAGAGATCTGAGCTCGTGGGGGAAGATATGAAGAGCCTGCTGTAGACAGGCAATGTGCCTGTGTGCATACTCAGTCGGCAAGTTGCGTCTGCCTCTTGAGCAGCCCCATGGACCGTAGTCTGCCAGGCTCCTCTGTCCATGATATTTTCCAGGCAAAAATACTGGAGTTGCCATTTCCTTTTCCAGGGGGTCTTCCTGACCCAAGGATGGAACCCGCATCTCTTGAATTGGAAGGCAGTTTCTTTACTACTGAGAAGCCCAACAGGCAGTGTGTTTTCCCCGTTATTGCTGATAAAGATTCTTCACCTATAGCCTCTCTACACCATAGAATTTGGTCTCTATAGCCTATGTGTTGTTTATAAAGCTATTGTCTCTACTCCAAACTCACACTTATATACATTGTTTTGGGGTGTGGCTCTTGAAATGTTTGTTCCATTTTCTAACTTACATACATTCAATAGTGGTCAGTATACGTTGTATGCATTGTATACAGTATACCTTATATACTTTGCTTTGGGGTATGGCTCTTGAAATGATTGCTCTATTTTTTATCTTACATACATTCAGTAGTGGTTAGTAAATTCTCTTTGCCCTAAATGCCCAGCTGTTCGTTTTATACTCCTCAAGCCCTTGGTGGAGTAACGTCTTTCTTTGCCCATGAATGCTGTTACTGCTGTGTTATTTTTTTCCTGTTAGCCTTTCAATATCTTTTAAACCAACTCCCAATTTCAGTTTAGTTTACTTCAGTTTCTCAGGTGTGTCTGACTCTTTGCGATGCCTTGGTCTATAGTATGCCACGCTTCCCTGTCCATCACCAACTGCCAGAGCTTGCTCAAACTTACTTTGATAAAGTCGGTGATGCCAGCCAACTCATCCTCTGTTGTCCCCTTCTCCTCCTGTCTTCAATCTTTCCCAACCTCAGGGTCTTTCTCAATAAGTCAGTTTGTCACATCAGATGGCCAAAGTATTGGAGCTTCAGCTTCAGCATCAGTCCTTCCAATGAATATTCAGGACTGATTTCCTTGAGCATTGACTGGTTTGATATCCTTGTTGTCCAAGGGACTCTCAAGAGTCTTCTCCAACATCACAGTTCCAAAGCATCAATTCTTCAGTGCTCAGCTTTCTTTATGGTCCAACTTTCACATCCATATGTGATTACTGGAAATGTAGCTTTGACTTGATGGACCTTTGTCAACAAAGTATATATCTACTTTTTAATATGCTGTCAAGGTTTGACACAACTCTTCTTCCAAAGAGCAAGTATCTTTTAATTTCATGGCTGCAGCCACCATCTGCAGTGATTTTGGAGCCCAAGAAGATAAAGTCTGTCACTGTTTCCATTGATTCCTCATTTATTTGCCATGAGTGATGGGACTAGAAGCCATGATCTTTGTTTTTTGAATGTTGAGTTTAAGCGAGCTTTTTCACTCTCCTCTTTCATTTTTCTCAAGAGGCTCTTTAGTTCCTCTTTGCTTTCTGCCATAATGTGGTATCATCTGCATATCTGAGGTTATTTGTACTCCTCCCTGCAATCTTGATTACAGCTCATGCTTTATCCAGCCTGGCATTTCATATGGTATACTCTGCATATAGGTTAAGTAAGCAGGGTGACAATATATAGCTTTGACATACTCCTTTCCCAATTTGGAACCAGTCCTTTGTTCCATGTTGGGTTCTGTTACTTCTTGACCTGCATATAGATTTCTCAGGAGGAAGTTAAGGTGGTCTGGTATTCCCATCTCTCTGAGAATTTTCCACAGTTTGTTGTGATCCACACAGTCAATGACTCTAGCATACTCAATGAAGATGAAGTAGATAGTTTCCTGGAATTCCTTTGCTTTTTCTGTGACTACTTGATCTCTGGTTCCTGTCTTTTCTAAATCTGGCTTGTCCATCTGGAAGTTCTCAGTTCCCATATTGTTGAAGCCTAGCTTGAAGGATTTTGAGCATTATCTTAAAAGTGTGTGAAATGATCACAATTGTGCAGTGGTTTGAATAATCTTTGGCATTGCCCTTCTTTGCAATTGGAATGAAAACTGACCTTTTCTAGTCCTGTGGAAAATGGAAAACTCTGAAAATGGATAGTGTATCACATCGTTGGTCTAGACCTCCTGCTGAAAAGATTTCATGGTTGATACAATGGATTTCAACATATCAAATTCACACACTGAGTGGTAAATTGAGAAAAAAAGGTCTGATGTTATGTTAAAATCCTGCAACTTGGAAGTAAGAAGTGAAAGTATGTGGAATTTCCTCTTGAGATGAAAAGGGACCCAGACCCTTCCCAGGACATTCACCCTTGTCCTTTTCCTATTCTTTTAATATTAACAAGTCCCCAGAGATGAGGACAACGTGGACCAAGTGGCTAATGATGAGGTTTGGGCATTGAGCCCTAAGGTCATACCATTGTAAATAATTGGCCTGTGCCTCCAGCTTCTTATTTTGCCTGTTCTAATATTGTGAATTCACACCTATGTCTCCATCCTTTGTAGGAACCTGCATCAGAATGTCCAGCCTGAGTCTGTCTTCCTGCCCATCCTGAGGAGGGATCCTGAGACTTCATCACACTCCAGGCAGGAGAGAGGCAGTGAGTCGTGCTCCTTGGTTATGCTCCAGTAGAGATACAGCCAACCCAGTAAGTGTTAGGGAGACAGGGATGGTGAAGGGGTGTTGGGAGCAATCTACATGGGTTTGGAATAGAGCATTTTGAAGTTTATATTCTTAGTTTTGGTTGAGATGTGAGAACTCTCATTCAGAGTTCTGGTTTTACCCTCACTGACCTGGCTCTGGCTGGCATCCCTCCCACTAGAGAAGCAAATGCCTCTGTAAACTTTTTCCTTGTTCAGTTGTGGTTCAGTCACAGTCATGTCCAACTTTTTCCAACCCCATGGACTGCAGCACACCAGGCTTCCCTGTTTTTCACCATCTCCCAGAGTTTGCACAAACTCATGTCTGTTGAGTCTATGATGCCATCCAACTATCTCATCCTCTGCCCCCCTTCCCACTAACACTTCAGTTCATTATGGGATCAGTGATGAGGATGAGGACGAGCATGATGAGGATGACATGAACCATACCATCCTGTCCTGTTATTGAAGGTTTCCTAAGTGTCAGGCTCTGATGTATACATTTTATATTTCCTGTTTGATTACATGTGCATAATTTCTCCCCAATTATATATATACAACATTACTATTATTATTTTTTATTTTCTTTTTTATTGTAACAAATTTAATAAAGACTTTTTACTTTACAATATTGTGTTGGTTTTGCCATACATTGATATGAATCCGCCATACATGTACATGTGTTTCCCCTTCCACAATCCCCCTCCCACCTCCCTCCCTCTGGGTCTTCCTGGTGCACCAGCCCCGAGCACCCTGTATCATGCATCAAACATTACTATTATTTTAATAAGAGGAAAGAAGTGAAATATTTTATGTAACATGTACCAGTTCTTGGGGCTTCCTTGGTGGCTCAAGTGGTGAAGGATCTGCCTGCCAGTGCAGGAGACTCAAGTTCGATCCCTGGGTCATAAAGATCACCTGCACAAGGAAATGGCAACCCACTCCAGTGTTCTTGCCTGGGAAATCCCATGGACAGAGGAGCCTGGCAGGCTACAGTCCTTGATGTCGCAAAGAGTCAGACACAACTTAGGGACTAAGCAACAGCAACCAGATCGTGAATTAAAGAATGATAATATGTTTGAAGTCAGTCATTTTGGACGGACTGATTCCAGATGCAAGGTATGTGGGCAATACCTCTGCCACCCCAAACCATCATGTCACTTCCCTGTCAGTCCTGGCAGAGACTCCCTAATCCCTGCTCACTGTTATGGGAACACTTGGACTTTGTTGTTGGGAATGAATAATGATACAGCCATTACAGAAAACAGAAGGAGTTTCCTTAAAAAAATTAAAAGTTGCAAATAATTGAAATAGAACTACCATAGGATCTAGCAACCCACTTCAGAGTAGGTGCCAAAGAACTGAAATCAGAACTTCTAAGAGATATTTGCATTCCTTCATCATCATGACATTATTTTAAATAGTGAAAATGTGTAAATGTTGTGTGTTTATATGAGTAATGGGATATTACTCAGCCATAAAAAGAAGGACGTCCTGCCATTTGTGACAACATGGAATGACCTGGAAAATATTATGCCTATTTTAAAAAATTATTTTAATTGGAGGATGACTACTTTATAGTGTTGGGATGGTTTTTGCCATACAGCATCATGAAGCAAAATTTCAAGAGTTTCTTAAATTTTGTGATCATTTAATCATTAACATTGCTCTGTACAGTAACACCACCTTTGTAGTCATCAATGGATTATGATCCTGCATGATCAAAATTTGAATTCCACTAAAATCAAAGATATGAAGAATATACTAAAAACTTTTAAAAGACCACTCTGATGTTTGAGTAATGACTTATGTCATGAAGAAGGAAAGGCAGAAAACAAAGAATAATAAAACTCTGAATATCACATAAAATGTGTCCTAATTATGAACATTCACTTTTAATTAAGAATCAAGATGACCTAGTCCTGCATTTCATAGATTTGTCAATATTGAAAATGAGGAAAATATCTGGAATTGTTTTTGATTGAATTAAGATTTGTATAACTAAGTATGTCTTAATTTATTTAAATCAAATTATATATTTTATTAGAGGGGAAGGAAACTTCTCCTTCTACATTATGTCTAAAGAAGTTGGCTGTATTTAACTGAGATCATGGATGTATTACCTCTAATGTTCTTGTTCCCTTTCACTTTTCTGTGAAGTTTTATAAAATAAGAGTGCATAGGCAGAGATGAATAATACAGAAACCAAGGAGAAAACATTTCTAAGCAGGTAGAATTTGTCACACTGAGAAATATTGCTGAAGATACTGGGATGTATGATCTTAAAATGAATTGTTTGAATCCAAAATATGGGCACAGTGCTCAACGCCCATTAACTTATTTCCTTTGTTTCCAGACCTCTTATCTTTTTCCAGAGGTGTCCAAGCTACATAGAACTGGAAATTTAAAAAATGTCTCAGAATTCTTCCTCCTGGGCCTCTAAGATGATCCAGAATTGCGGCCTTTGCTCTGGGTCTTGTCTCTGTCCATGTATCTCGTCACCATGCTGGGGAATCTGTTTATCATCCTGGCTGTCACCTCTGACTCCCACCTCCACACCCCATAAACTTCTTCCTCAACAACCTGGCTTTGGCTGACATCAATTTTGTCTCCACCACTGTTCCCAAGATGATTGTGGACATCCAAACTCACAGCAGAGTCATCTCCTATTCAGGCTGCCTGACACAGATGTTTATTTTTATCCTTTTTGGGTGTATGGATAGTATGCTTCTGTCTGTGATGGCCTATGACAGGTTTGTGGCCATCTGTCACCCATGGCACTATACAATCATCATGAACCCACGCATCTGTTGCATCTTCATTTTGGTGTTTTTTTTTGTTAGCCTTTTGGACTCCCAGGTGCATAATGTGGTTTTGTTACAACTTGCCTGCTTCAAAGATGTAGAAATTTCTACTTTCTGCTGTGACCCTTCTCAGCTGCTCAACATGGACTGTTCTGATACTGAAAGGTTGTTGATGAAATCACAGCAAAGACGCCAGGAATCTTGGTCTCGGGAAGAGAAGAATTCAATCCGGGGACAGAGACAGGCTTGATCACTTAGAGCTTTTGTGTAATCAAGTTGAAGAAGGAATTCATAGGGCCTGATCTCCATTTCAGGCCTGTTCATGCTGATCATGCTCGGGCACCTCTCTAATGGACTCTGAACTCTGTGCTTAGTGCCTGTGGAAATTACAGTGGAGGGATAAGACCCCACTCTGGACAGGGGAATCTTGAAGATTATATCCAGGATACTCAACACCTAAGAGAAAACATGCACTAATCACCCCTGGCTCCAGATAGGTCATAAACCCTGGCTCTGGACAGGTCATAAACTTTCTGACAGTAACCTTGGGCTTATCGACTATTAACTATTTGGAATGTAACCTCGGGCTTATTGATTATTGACTGTTCGAACACACGATACTTGAATGATGGCATTATTGTGATTATATTTACCTTTCCTTTGTTTATGCAAGTTTCGGGTGATTTTGGGTGGTGGGTTTGGACATGTACACATGGGTATAAAAGATCCTCACAAATGCTGGTCGGGGTCCTTGGCTAAGAGGAGACTCTGCCTTGGGCCCGCTGGTGTAATAAACTGCACTTCACTATCTGCATTGTCCTTCTGAGTGAGTTTGCTTCCCAGAGCGTGTGGCTACAACATTTGGTGCATTGGCTGGGAAGCTCCTCACTTTGAGGAGACAGGTCTCATTTGAGGCCACCCTGAGGCTTTGTAGCTTGAATCTGCTAGAGGGGGGAAGGTGCCTCGCCCCTCTAGAAGATTTTGGTTTTTCAACGCCCGGTTCCTTTGTTTTGGCAGGCAGTGAACGGCAGCAAGGGAACAGAGCGCCCAGGTGAGGAGGAGCCCACCCGGTAGGGTGGAAGAGGGGGCCTGATCACCCCCCTGGGAGGGACTAGAGGAAGAGACGCATAGGAAACTGGTTTGGGTTGGCCACGATAGCTGCTCCGCATTCAGGTCGAAGGCCATGCCAGGGTTGAAGAAACGGAACTTAGGGTTTAAGAAAGCCAGTTAGGAGGTGTGTCCACGCCATCTTAGGGAACGTGCGGAGCAGTCGCCAAGGGGTTTTATAGAAAGGATATCGAACTCTGTGCGCTCATATTCTGCCCTCCCCCTCAGGAAGTACCCATCTGCTGTGTGACCCATCATCTCCTCTGCCAGTGGAGACAGGTAGATTGGCTCTTTGGGAAGACCCTGAGACATGGGAATCCAGAGGTAAGAAAATGGGAGGAAGCGGATCTAAGGTCACTATATTGGAGAATATGTTTAAGAATATTAAGAAAGGATTCGATGGAGACTATGGGAAGAAAATGACACCCGGCAGGCTCCGTACCCTTTGTGAAGTTGAATGGCCCTCAATGGGAGTCGGCTGGCCACCAGAGGGAACTATGGACTTAAATCTCATAAAGGCAGTCTATGCTATAGTTATGGGAGAGCCTGGACATCCCGATCAGTGCCCATACATAAACTCTTGGCTGGGAATAGCCCAAGGACCGCCCCCCCCCAAATGGGCCCGTTTTTATGCTCATGGCGGGGGAGGAAAAATCTTGATGGCCCAAAAGGTAACCAAGGATGAGGAAGAAATTTTACAGGACGCTGAAGGAGATGAGCTTCCTTCACCACCATATTGGATGATGGCGCCCCCAGCTGGTACCACAGCAGCCGCCGGAGGCCCAACCAGAGGAACCAGCCCGAGACCACGGGTAAGCCTCCCGGACTCCTCAACGGTCCCAACAGCTCCACAGGTTGTAGATCCGCCCACCCGGCAGGCTCCAGCCTCGGCTGGAGGGACTAGGAGCCCACCGGACTCTACCACCCCGGATGCTGCCACTACGTTCCCTAAACTCTACCCTCCACTCCCGGTAAGTACTCCGGGACAAGGGGGGGGAACTGCTGGAAGTAAACAGAGGCTCCGCTCTGCCAGAGAGCCAGAAGCCCTTTGCAGATGCCCCTCAGAGAAGTTCAGCAACCCCCAATGATAGGGGAGGATGGTAATTACCACCAAGCTCCTGTAACCTATTATTATCAGCCCTTTTCATCCGCCTATACTGAACTAGCAAAACACACCCCCTCTTACTCGGTGGAACCCCAGGGCATGATTAGACTAATGGAAACTATTTTCCGCACTCATCGACCAACCTGGGACGATATAATGCATTTACTAGCGTCCCTCTTCAGCACGGAAGAGAGATATAGAATCAACACTGAGGCAAGGAAATGGTTACAGGAGATGGTTCCTGAGGGCACTGCTAACCCAGAGAGATGGATAGAGCAAGCCTTCCCCACTGACAGACCTAACTGGGACTACAACATAGAGGAGGGAAGAATTCAATTAGACAGATACTGGAGGATGGAGGACGGCGATTATACAAGGACTTAAAAGGGGAGCCCGGAGGCTGATGGACATGTCTAAACCAGCCACAGTAGTTCAGAGGGGAAACGAGTCACCTTCCGAGTTTTACAAGAGACTGTGTGAGGCCTACAGGCTCTATACACCTATAGACCCAGAAGCTACCGGCTCCCAGATTGTTATTAATTTGGCATTTATCTCACAAGCATATCCTGACATAAAACGAAAGCTTCAGAAGAAGGAGGGAGTTCTATCCACGTCTAGTTCTCAACTGATTGAAATAGCAGATAAAGTGTTCCGAAATAGGGACATGGAAACAGAAAGGAAATATGAGAAAAGGTATAAGGACGAGCAGAGGAGAACAGATGAGAGGTTTGCAATGCTGGCTGCTGCGCTTGGAAGGTCTTCCGAGGACTTTTCCACCGCCAAAACAAAGAAACCCCCACTAGCTTCAAGGTCGGGACAGCCCTCCAACTGGTCCCAACGGAGGCCACGGGCACCATTACAGCCAAATCAATGCGCCCGATGCCTTGGGTTCGGTCATTGGAAGAATGAGTGCCCAGAAGGATGGAGGGAAAGTAAACCTACCCCGGTTGTAGAACTCGCTAACATAGGAACTGAATAGGGATGCCGGGGCTCAAAGATATCAGGTCCCTGAGAGCCCATGGTAACCTTAAAAATTGGGGACCACGACATTGACTTTATGGTGGATACTGGGGCAGAATTGTCCGTGGTAACTAAACCCGTGGTGCCACTGTCTAAAAGAACTGCAGCAGTAACTGGGGTCTCGGGAGAAGAAATGATTAAGTCGTTTTGTCAGCCCAGGAAATGTCAGATGGGGGGTCACCAAGTGATTCATGAGTTTCTCTACATCCCTGAGTGCCCAGTACCCCTGCTGGGGAGAGACCTACTCTCCAAACTGGGAGCACAAGTGACTTTCTCTCCTGAAGAGAGACCCACTTTTCAGGTGGGCACAATAACCTACTTACTTTCACTCTCTGTGCCCCCTCAAGACGAATGGAGGCTACATGAGCCCCCTGGAGATAAGCGAGACCAAGCAACAGAGCTGGAGAGCAGGTTAACTCAGCTGTTCCCTGAGGTCTGGGCCGAAGATAACCCCCCAGGGCTGGCCAAACACCAAGCCCCAGTAATAACAGAACTCAAACCTGGCCCCACACCAGTGAGGAAGCGTCAATACCCAATACCCATAGAATCCCGAATCGGGATTCTACCGCACATCAATAGGCTGAAGCAGGCAGGCATCCTGGTGGAATGTCAGTCAGCCTGGAACACACCCATCTTGTCGGTGAAGAAGCAAGGAGGACAGGACTATAGGCCCATGCAGGATCTCAGGCTGGTCACTCAGGCCACCGTAACTCTGCACCCGACTGTCCCAAACCCCTATACCTTACTTAGCCTCCTCCCACCTAAGACAAGGATCTATACTTGTTTGGACTTAAAAGATGCCTTTTTCTGCATCACAACCCATTTTTGCCTTTGAATGGGAGGACCCAATCGGAGGCAGCAAGCAGCGGCTCACTTGGACTCGCCTTCCGCAAGGATTCAAAAACGCACCAAACATCTTTGGAGAAGCCTTGGCCTCGGACCTGGAACCCTTCCAGCCTGAAAGGTATGGATGTTGGCTCCTGCAATACGTGGACGACCTGTTGCTGGCCGCTGAGACCTGGGAAGAATGCTGGGAAGGGACCCAAGCACTCCTCCAATTGCTGGCAGAGGCGGGATACCGAGTGTCAAGGGAAAAGGCGCAAGTCTGAAAGGAGGAGGTAAGGTATTTGGGGTTTGTCTTAAGAGAAGGCACAAGGTTGCTAGACCAATCTAGGAAAGAAGTAATTCTGAGGCTCCCCACGCCTAAGACCCAACTGCAAGTTAGAGAGTTTCTAGGGGCCACTGGATTCTGCAGGATTTGGATTCCAAAGTATTCTCAGATAGCCCAGCCCCTATTTGAGCTCCTGACTGGGCCTGAGGAAAATCCTGTAATCTGGACAGAGAGACAGCAAAAAGCCTTTGAGGAGCTAAGACTAGCAATCACCTCTGCCCCCGCCTATCGGATAATGGCCCAGCCTTCATATCGGACCTGATACAACAAGTAAGTAAAGCCATGAAGATACAATGGAAGTTACACACTGCCTACCGGCTTCAGAGCTCCGGAATGGTAGAACGAAATAACCGGACACTAAAGGAGACACTTTCTAAATGGATTATAGAAACTGACTGTTCCTAGGTGGATTTGCTCCCCGTGGCCTTGCTCAAACTCAGGATGACCCCACGGTCACATGGCTACTCTCCCTATGAAATTGTATATGGGAGACCTTCTCCTATAATAAGACAGGTAACAACTGATATGTTTGAGGCAAGAGGAGACGGGATATCACAGCAGATGGAACAATTAGGTAAGGTAATTAATCAGGTAACTAAGTTTGTGCAAGAAAGAACACCGTTCCCCTTGGGGGAGCAAATGCATGAGTTTATACCAGGGGGCCAGGTATGGGTGAAAGACTGAAGGCATGACACACTTGCCCCCCGATGGAAAGGTCCTTATACTGTTGTTTTAACCACCCCTACTGCAGTTAAAGTTGCAGGCATTGCCCCATGGATCCATCACACCAGAGCGAAGAAGGCATACCATGCTGACCCAGAAGATGCCGAGTGGACCACCCAGAAGGACCCCACCGACCCACAGGGAACCAAGATCATTTTGAAGAGGAAGAAGAAAACGAGATCCTGGACGAGCCCCCTCCAGGATGGAGCTGGGTAAACGATTCCTGCCATTCTGCCTCATTAATGCGGCACTGAACCTGACCACTGTTTCTGTGCAGGACAACGTCTTCATCTTGTGGGCACATTCTTACGCAAACTTCCACAATGTGGTGTGTAAACAAAACAGCTTCTGTGACAGGCTGCTGGGAGATACAGCAGGCCCTAGCTGCGGAGACCTCCCCCATCCTCACACCTCCCCGTACCTTACTCCGTGACAGGCCGCTGTGATATACAGCCTGCCCTAGTTCCAGCGACCTCCCCGACCCTCACCTCATACCTCCCTCCACAAGCCAGGAAAGTCCTGCGCGCGCCAAGAGATAGACCATCCAGGGCAGATGCGCAGTTTAAACTGACCAAACATTGACTGCCAGCTATACCAATGCTGTAACAAAGAACTGCCTGTATAAAAGCAACTGTGATCTGGAGCGCGGGGCTCTTGTCGGATTCCACTTCGTGGATGAGACTTGCACCCTAGCCTGGCTAGCAATAAGCCCCTTTATGCTTTTGCATTGCTGTGTGGACTTGGTCTCTTCAGGGGCTTGGGACCTGGAGTTTGGACTTAACATTTGGGGGCTCGTCCGGGATCCCATCAACTGAGGAGAACAACATCCTACTGGCAGAGGGGGTAAGCAGTTAAACACCGGTGTCAGGTCAGGTCTGGGGTGACAGGGTTGCTCTAGCCAGCATAAGACCGAGGCCCAGCATCCGTTGCTGGAAGGCAGCTAGCTCTGGAAGGTAGGAAGGGCTAGTCCAGGGCGACGGGGTCGCTCTAGCCGGCATAAGACCGAGCCCCAGCATCTGTTGCTGGAAGGCAGCTGGTTTTGGAAACGCGCTGGAGGGTAAAAAGTGGCTCTGCGGAAAGGAGAGCTGCTCTCCAGATTTCAAATCTGGTGGGCAGTGGATGCCTTTCGGTAAGATAACTCTAGGGAGGGAAAGGGACAGAAGGGCTGGAGAGAGCCCCTCTGGTGTGTTTTCGGCCGACGACGTCTGGTGTTCGTCTGTCTGCTGTGTCTTTGTGTGAGCCGGCATTGTCAGCGTCTTGTGTACCTGGTTTTTGTTCCGGTTTTGCCTCCGGACTCCTGGAGGACTGTTTGTTCTGTCTCTCTGTCTGTCCGTGTGGCTGTACTGTGAACCACGCAGCTGAGCAGTTCTCCTGGGTGCCCCTCCTAATGGAGTCTCTTGCTTTGTCAGCACAGGTGTCTCCTTGGACAATTCATTTCCAAGTGTTAGACAAAAACCCAGCTTCGGGCCCTGGAAGGGGTCCCCCTCTTCTTCGCTGAGACTTACATCTTGACCACTTGGGGTACTCAGGGACTGGCTTGCCTGCCAATGGACTGGACCCAGCGGCAGCAACTGGGACCATTTTGTCCCTGGTCTCCTCCTGATGCAGAGAGCTGGCCAGAGTGCCCCGACCGGTAAAAACAAAGAGACTTTATTGACCTCTAAACTCAGAAAGTGAAGCTAGATCTTGCATTGTGTCTGTCTAAATGTGTTTTGGTATGTCTTTGTCTCTGCATAATGATTTTTGGGGTTGATTTGTGGACGAGCTCTGTTTAATTGGCTTGAGGAAAGGTAAGCACTTGCAAGTCAGATAATTCTAAGTTAAACAGTGAATTCCAGGTTCATGTGAACTGGGAAATATTCAGTATTGGATACCTGATATTGATGTTTGTTGATCTATCTAATATAGACATGTCTTAAAAAATTAACATCAAGTAAAACATTTTCACTGTACCTAGGTTTAATATAAGTTAAATATTATATCTATAATTACCTCGAGTTAAAAAGAGAAAAAAAACTTCTAAAAATGTAAATGAGATATGAGCTTTTATATGATTATTCTGTAAGAATATCTGTCTAAAATAGTCTCTCTAGATTGACATAACTTGGATTTTTAAGGGTCATGCTAAGTGTGCTAAGTGTTGGAAGTCTATTAAGTAGTTAAGGTCATTTCCTTTTACAGAAAAACTAAAGAGATTTAGGGCTGTAAGTGAATAATGTTTGGTGCCATCCTAAAATGTTCTAAAAAAAAAAAAACCAAGGGTTTTAAAAATTATCACTGGTATTTATGCTTGCCAATCTATAAAATGCTAACATAAAAGTTAGTTCTTGGTTGCTAAAAGAAAGTAAGATGCGTGTTTTCAGTAAAGAAAGTATATGGAGTGAAATTACATTTTATAAAGGGAAAAGGAAGTGGGTCTGACTTACATGTGGCTGTTTCAGGATGGGAAAACAAAGGAATGGGTCCAAAAAGTGACACAAACGTTTTATGAAATGTGGACCCCAAGGAAAGAGTTTTGTGCATAAATATGAGTTTTCTTGAGATGTTGAACTACCTTTGATAATAGATTTTAAGTTTCTTTATCTCTGAAGTGATCTGTTCTGTTTACCTTTGAAATCTTTTGTTAATTTTGGCTTAGCGAGTAACTGTTGTTTCACGGTGACTTATATGATCCTATCTGACTGTTATAAACCCTTTTGATATTTATTGAAAATACTTCCTAAATTAAATTCTTTTGAGGTTTCTTTGACCTCTGGCTAACTTTGGGGTGCTTCAGAGGGCCCCTGAAACATCCCAAAGAGAGATATTAAACTAATTGTGTTTATTTGGTGGGTTTAATTACATAAGAAATATTATCAAATGAGTAATAAATCCACTCATGTTATAATGTATGATAAAATTACTAATACAGATATTCTAGAAATTATTTGGAGTTCTTAACATTCTGATATGTCCTGGTACTCTAATGGAAAACCAGATGACTTCACAAAAGTTAACAAAAAGACTGAATGAACTTTCATGTTTTCTAGCTGAAAAATTACAGGTTAAAATCTTGTGTTTCCCAGAAGTAGGAAAAACCTTCCTCTCAAACTAATTATAAAAATAATTTGGTAAAATTATATGTTGTAAACAATGCAATTATGTTTTCTCTCTATCCAACTTCTTCAGAAATTTGAAATTCTTAGGTTTCCAGTAAGCTTAGCAAATGAGCTAAAAAAGTTATCTCACTAACAGGCACAAAAATCCCAGGAATTTTGAGACCTTTAAGGGAAGAATTCACCCAGATGTGTTGGGCAAAGTCTGTGATGGGCCTTTGGTGTGAGTTTCCCAGCCTCATTTTATTTTAGGGGTTCAGTCTGAGACTCTATAGATGTTTCAACAAAATAAGAAGTTTGTGATCAATTGTGAGTATATGAATCATCAGACCAAGGATAGTGAAAACAGACCTGTTTTACAAACAAACTAGCCTTGATTTGGTTATATTTGATGAAAGTGAGGATAATTTTAGGGACAAAATAATGTTTCAATAAATGTTAAATCCCATTTTGTTAATGGAGGTCTACCAATGGAGGTAGTGGGACTCAGTTCTTGAAAAGTTCTTTGCTGGCGCGGGGGTGAGGGGGGCAGGCGGCTTGCGTCCGCTGAGCTGAAAAGAGAGGCACGAAATCGGACTGGCACGAAATCGGACTGGCACGAAATCGGACTGAAGGAGTTTGCGTAGGAAACGATCTGGATGATGTACTGGAGAAAGCCAAGAAAGCTAATGTTATGGCTCTTGTGGTGGTCGCCGAACATTCAGGAGAATTTGAAAAGATTATGCAGCTTTCAGAAAGGTATAGTGGGTTTGTCCTGCCACGCTTGGGTGTTCACCCAGTTCAAGGAGTTTCACCAGAAGACCAAAGAAGTGTCACATTAAAGGATTTGGATGTAGCTTTGCCCATTATCGAGAATTATAAGGATCAGTTGTTGGCAATTGGAGAGGTTGGGCTGGATTTCTCCCCCAGATTTGCTGGCACTGATGAACAGAAGGAAGAGCAAAGACAAGTCCTAATCAGACAGGTCCAATTAGCCAAAAGACTAAATTTGCCTTTAAATGTTCACTCACGCTCAGCCGGAAGACCTACCATCAGCCTCTTAAATGAGCAAGGTGCTGACAAAGTGTTGCTGCATGCGTTTGACGGTCGGCCAGCTGTAGCCATGGAAGGAGTAAAGGCTGGGTACTTCTTCTCAATTCCTCCTTCTATCATAAGAAGTGGGCAGAAGCAGAAACTTGTGAAACAGTTGCCTTTAACTTCAATTTGCTTAGAAACAGATTCCCCTGCGCTGGGACCAGAAAAACAGGTACGGAACGAGCCTTGGAACATTTCCATTTCAGCAGAATATATTGCCCAGGTGAAAGGGGTCTCGGTGGAAGAAGTTATAGAAGTGACAACGCAGAACGCATTGAAACTGTTTCCCAAGCTTCAGCGGCTGCTCCCAAAGTAGCCTCTGAACAAAACCACCTACAGAGGGCAGTGTTTGAGAAAAATAAGTGTCCTGAGGCGTCTCAGCTGGAGAAGCCACCAGAGAAGAATCGGGAGAGAGAAGATGATAGTTTTAGAGGGAAGTTTCTCTCAGAAGTAAAACGGCTTAGACCCTGAAACCCTGGATTCAAATTCTACCTTGCACTGCTTTTCATTTAATGAACTCATAGCAGGATATTGGGAACACTGCAGCCTCTTACTATGCCCATTAAGGACAACCACCGAACGAACTGAAACCGTCTCTTCTGGCGAGGGTGGCTCCCACAGATAAGAAATAAGCGCTACTGTGATGACGTGGAACAGGCCACAGTTTGATTGTTTACCACCTCTTTGACTTCTCACGGGATTTATCCAGTGACAGGAGAGTATCTAGTTTCTTATCCTGTCAAAACTCCTATCTTTTCTGGGTTTGCAAAACTGAACTTTGCATTTTGAATTCTCTCTCTTTTTAAGAGAAAAAATGATCAAAGTTTTTATATTGATCTTAGATTCTGACTTGTGAAGCCTGTGGTTTGTACAATCATCATTAAACACCAAGCCCCAAAATTTAGATAATAAATTTATTTTAAGTTCCAAAAAAAAAAGAAAAGAAAAGTTCTTTGCTGTTATGTGATATTAATGTGAAATTTGATTAAATTCTTAAAAAAAAAACACCCTAGGTTTGTTTCTGAAGCTTATCTCAGTAATCTATCTTTGAATGAAGATCAGATGCCTCATGATCTGCAACCAGGACTGGAAAAAGACATAATTTAAGGGACTGTCTCCAACCTGGATAAAAAGACTTTTATCAGGAGAAACTACACTATGCCAGGATGAGAAGATGACGACGTCAGAGACAGACAGCTTGCCTAAGATGCTGGACCTGATTTATATGATCCTTTATAATGTTTTCTTGACTTCTTAGACCTTTGCATATAAATCAAATGCTTTTCTGTTATAGGCCTGATCCTATACTAGTTTTAGAAATCAATCCAATTGTTGGGTTTGTGGCCAATTGCCTGTGTCTAGTTCTGGGTTACCTTGATAGGTTTCTCTGCTACAAGAGTCTGACTGGTTGGCCCCGAGAATATTTACTTAAAAAAATATTATAGTCATATTCAGGTCACTGTGATATTACTAGATGGGATCCCCTCTCTGGGCCAATTGATAATGCCTGCTCTGACTCTGGCCATAAATTTGAGCTTTTTTCTATTGCTCAAGCTCAGTCGGAACAACAAGAAAAGTTTCAGCAAAGGAAGAAAAATCTCCCACAATTATGGGATAGATTTGTATAGATAACACCAGGTTATAGTAATTTGGGTTTAAAGTCTCCTCTGCGTTAAAAATAATTAAATCATACTAAAGATGATTAGTCTAGTAGCACTAGAGGGCTAGACTGTGTGCCTTATAGACAGTGGTGCCAATATACAGTTTCCCTAGAAGATAAAGTTTCTGCAGAGTGGGTCAGAAGACCTGATGTATACTGGGCTGCATTTAACTGAAGCTTGTGACCTAAGTCTTACTTGTGACTTTGCTGGTACTGCTGGCTATGTTGTTTGTATTTCACTTGTTTTGCAAGATTGCCCTTTCTTGCACTGCCAAGTGTGTGTCTGAGGCTTCTAATAAAGTAATATGTAGTCCCATATGAGATGGATGATGGTAACAGTGTAACTATAGATATGAGAAAAAGCAACAAGAGGAAATATTTTCCTGGACCAAGAGGCTAGTAAGACAGGTGGTCCAGAGAATTCTGGATATTGTTTTATGGCCTAGTCCAGTAGCAGCACCTTGAGTGGCCTGTCAACGGAATCTTTGCCAAACCTGAGAATGGACATTCTCAGCACCATGAGATAAAATGGTCATGAAATGCCCCCTCAAAATCATGGTCAAGTTTTTGAACAAAAAGGGGCTCTGCCGACGAAAGACTGCATCTACAACGATTAAGTCATGGCCACTGCAACTGCTGACTTTCAACGTCCCTGAGAAGAGTTCAGGGTGAAAATCAGGAATGAGGCACTCTGTGCTCTGGAAAAAACTGGCAAAACAGGCCTTCAGATAGTTAGATCTTTTTAGGAAAAGATTTTATGAGTTCCAATTCTTGCATCTTCTCATATCTAAAAAACACTGACATCATTAATGGTGATATATGCTTTGGCCATTACAAAAAATTTTACAATTAAAAGTCAAATGGAGTAGCTATGGTTCAGACATCCTGAAAAATAACTGGGTGATACTACGGGTGTAATTTCAGATTGGACGTTGTGTTGCTGAACACTTGAGTTTTCTGAGTCAAGGCTTGGATGCTACCATTTTCAAAACAATGTCTGCTGAAAGCTAGTGGAAAAAAAACAACACTGATTAAAACCACCCATCCTGGCCAGACATCATGGTAACCATTTGCATGAGTTGTTTTATGACAGGAGATCCTGATAAGAAATACAGAACTGATGAGCCACCACCGACAGGAAAAATTTGGAAAAAGTCTAAAAGAGACACTGCATGTCAGTCCACTTCCCAGAATCCTTGCTAACATCCATCTTGGCTGAGCAATGACATAAAGCTCATTAAAGACCCATGATTGGGCCTCTTTGGGGACTAGAGACAGGGGGGAATGTGGTGTGTAAACAAAACAGCTTCCGTGACAGGCTGCTGGGAGATACAGCAGGCCCTAGCTGCGGAGACCTCCCCCATCCTCACACCTCCCCGTACCTTACTCCGTGACAGGCTGCTGTGATATACAGCCTGCCCTAGTTCCAGCGACCTCCCCGACCCTCACCTCATACCTCCCCCTCAAGCCAGGAAAGTCCTGCGCGCACCAAGAGATAGACCATCCAGGGCAGATGCGCAGTTTAAACTGACCAAACATTGACTGCCAGCTATACCAATGCTGTAACAAAGAACTGCCTGTATAAAAGCAACTGTGATCTGGAGCGCGGGGCTCTTGTTGGATTCCACTTCGTGGATGAGACTTGCGCCCTAGCCCGGCTAGCAATAAACCCCTTTATGCTTTTGCATTGCTGTGTGGACTTGGTCTCTTCAGGGGCTTGGGACCCGGAGTTTGGACTTAACACGCAACTCCTCCAATTGTTGGGTATGTGGGGCTATGCCCCTATCAGTAATGGACGGACTCCCCTGGTGGGTGTTGCCACTTCGTTATGGGGACTTTACACCGCTGTGCTCCTTCTTGGAACAACAGAAAGGAACTTTCCTTTCTCTCACTAATCATAACCTTTCTTTGCTCTCCTGGTATAAGAAAAAGCCATCAATGGGCTTGGGACATGGGGTTACATTTAACATGAACACTAGTCTTACAGAGGTCACAAGAGCTTATACCACATATATAAAAAATAAAAAGGAGAAGGGCTCCCTTACAAAAGAAGGACAGGCCTCCTGGTACCTTGAACAATACTACCAGGTCTGGGATGAATATTTCTGGATGACTCCTGAGAAAGGACAGCTGATTACTCCCGCTACTATTTGCTGGGAACAAAGAGAACACAAAGTTGGATTTGGAGATCGCCCCCCCTAGACCCAAAGGAGTTAAAGTACATGGGTTATTTATCCCCTGAACAATGTAAGCAAATCTTGAAAGTTACCTACCATCCCAACCAGTCTGCTCAGTGGCCTGGTTCCGACTGGAAATATAACCCCGGAATCTGTTGGGTAGCCCCCAGTGGAACCCAGTGGTTCTGTGGGCTTAACTTACGGCCATGGTTGCCAGTTGGCTGGGTGGGGCGCGGCACACTAGGATTTGCCTTCGCCCATTGCAGTATTAAACCCAGCCTAAAAAAAAAATATAAAAAAATAAAAGAAAACAAACCCAGCCTACACCAACCACCTGTAAATCTGCCCTATCTGCATGCAAGATGGACACGATCCGTGTTTCAATGGTATGACTATCTTCCTGTCCTGTTTGTGCCCTCTATAGGGACAACGGATGTCATGATTAAGGTAGAGGCCCTAACTAATTTCACTAGACAAGCCCTTTTAGACAGTACAAAAGCCATTCAAGCCTTGAATGAAGAACAAATTCAGATGAAGAAGGCAGTAATTCAAAATAGGATGGCATTAGATATACTCACAGCAGCCCAAGGGGGGACTTGCGCCATAATTAAAGTCGAATGTTGTATATACATCCCTGACCTGTCTGGAAATGTATCCACTGCCTTGGAGGATATGCAAAACCAAGTGAAAGCCATGTCTAATGAACATATTCCCTTTTGGACTTCGGTCCTATCCTGGGTAAAGGGAGACTGGTGGAAAACTATTGTTACTGTTGTCATAATGGTTTTAATCATACTGCTCTGCGGGCCTTGTTTCTTACAATGCCTTGTGGATTTTATAACCCAGAGGTTGATAGCGTTCTCTCATGTGGGTGGCCGGAGGACTAAGGTAAAATATATTCCAGTGAATGATGCTCGTTATAGAGACTAAGAGCATCAAGAGGGGGGAATGAAGAAGGAATTCATAGGGCCCGATCTCCATTTCAGGCCTATTCATTGCTCGGGCACCTCTCTAATGGACTCTGAACTCTGTGCTTAGTGCCTGTGGAAATTACAATGGAGGGATAAGATCCCCCTCTGGACAGGGGAATCTCGAAGATTATATCCAGGATACTCAACACCTAAGAGAAAACATGCACTAATCACCCCTGGCTCCAGACAGGTCATAAACCCTGGCTCCGGACAGGTCATAAACTTTCTGACAGTAACCTTGGGCTTATCGACTATTAACTATTTGGAATGTAACCTCGGGCTTATTGATTATTGACTATTCGAACACATGATACTTGATGGCATTATTGTGATTATATTTACCTTTCCTTTGTTTATGCAAGTTTCGGTGTGGTGGGTTTGGACACGTACACATGAGTATAAAAGATCCTCACAAATGCTGGTCGGGGTCCTTGGCTAAGAGGAGACTCTGCCTTGGGCCCACTGGTGTAATAAACTGCACTTCACTATCTGCATTGTCCTTCTGAGTGAGTTTGCTTCCCGGAGCGCGTGGCTACAACAAAGTTTTATTAAAGTATAAAGGAAATAGAGAAAGCTTCTGACATAGGCATCAGAAGGGGGTAGAAAGAGTACCCCCTTGCTAGTTTTTGGCTGGATGTTATATAGTCACTAGCAGTTTGCTAATGAAAGAAAGGAATGTCTCAAAACTCAGAATGGTACCAGGCCCCTCATACATAAGATGTACTTTGGGATAACCTTGGCACCAGAAGAGTCATCCCGGGCCATAAAATGATTGACTTGAACTTTGTAGAAGGGCAGTTTACATGCAGATAGTTTCATTTACATAGATTAGGAGAACAACGTTCTGAGTATAACATACTGGTATTTCAAGTATTTAAAGCCATTTGGTATTTAAATACTGGTATTTAAGCCATTTGGGAACTGAAACAAAGACAGAGTTTGGGGCAAATGCATAGTACATTAACGTAGCTTAAGACAAACATTTCCATAAGAAGAATTCATTGATTAACTCAAGGTTTGAGAATAGTTAATTTCAGGTGAAACCAGGTGTCATATGGCAGCGCGGCATTTAAGAGAAACCTCCTTTAAATTTGTATAGAGAAGGGAAAAAAATATTGCTAGTTTGTTTCCTCCTGCCCCTTAAGAGAGAGAAAAATGTCTGACATTTGCAGCCTATTTCCTCCCTTTGGAGACCCCTGGACTTCCTGCCTGTTACCCTTTCAATACCTTCATGAATAATAGTCAGCTATATTATCGCCGCCATCTCTGGTTTTCTCCTTACCTCAGGAATCTTTTTCTCTTACTATAAAATTCTTGTCTCCATTCCGGAGAGTCCCCTCATCAGGTGGGATGTATAAAGCCTTTGCCACCGGGGGCTCTCATCTGGTAGGGATTTGTTTGTTTTATGGAACAGCCCTGGGGGTGTATCTCAGCTCAGCCATCTCCCTTTCTCCAAGGAAGGATGTAGCAGCCTCAGGGGTTTACACTGTGGTCACCCTCACGCTAAACCCCTTCACCTATAGTTTGAGGAACAAAGACATCAAAAAGGCCATGTGGAGGTTCCTCACCAGAACAATCTGGCCACCCATTTGAGAGTAGGCTAGAAAATGTAGCAAAACAAAACCTGGAGATTTAAAATTCTACCGTTCTCATGTCATCAGTTTTGCAACTCTAATGACCTTCATGTCTTTCTTTGCTTTCCACCTGAATATTGTTTCTGTTTCTGGTTTAACATGACAGTGGGAGAGCGAGGATCCTTTGTGTGTCATAACCACTTCTTACCTGAATCTCTTTATGAAGATTCTGTAATTTATCTTTGGTGGCACAAACATCCTCGAAGAATGAGGACTTCCCTTTCAATATATTGAAAATTTATGTTTCAATGCCGTTCCCCCATATCATCCCACCCTTGCCCTCTCCCATAGAATCCAAAAGACTGTTCTATACATCTGCGTCTCTTTTGCTGTAATCGGGAGGGAGGTGGGAGGGGGGTTCTGGAAGGGGAACACATGTATACCAATGGCGGATTCACGTCAATGTATGGCAAAACGAACACAATAATGTAAAGAAAATAAGCAAATAAATAAATAAATTTTTAAAAAATTAAAAGAAAATTTGTGAGTGTTGCACAGCTGTTATATCTTTTCCATAGTAAATTATGTATCTATGTTTTAAATCTGTACATGCAGTTATGGGTGAGGAGGCATGTCACTGCTTCTCAATCTAGGCTTTTATCAAAAATATCTGGGAAAATTAAAAATACTGACCTTGTGTTTCACCACCAGACACTCTAACTGGACTTGATTGTGGCCTAAATATGAGTATTTTTTAAAGCACTCAGGTGGTTCTAGTGTGTGGCCAAGATTGAGAACTACTGATGTAAGTCAGAATTTTCCTTCAAAAGTGACTTTTATACTTTGGGTCCTAATTGCTCACGGACAAATGCTGAAGATCCAGAAGAGATCAGAGGTCAAAGGTGGAAAATATGAAGACTCTGAAGTAGTAACAAGCAATGCATTTCCCCCATTATTTCCAATAATCTTCACATGGTGTGTCTACATCATAGGCATGGACTTTGCTCTGGGATGGGATGCTCAGAATCACTGTTCTATGTTGCATCTTGTGTTGATCTTGCATACTTTGAACACAATCTATAAATGTCTCTTTGCTGTAAATGCTCAGGTGATCCCTTTATACCCCTCAAGCCCTTGGTGGAGTAGCTTCTTCCTTCATTTATGATGGCTATGTTAATTATTTTTCTTTCTTTCTTTTTCTTTTTTACCTTTCAGCCCTTCAATAACTATTTAACCAACTCTCTGTGTTAAAGCTTTTCACTAAAATGATTAACTGCATTATTCCTGGCTGACTGCCACTCAGCCATAAAAAATAATGAAATAATGCCATTTGTAGCAACCTGAATGGACCTAGAGATTGTTGTACTGCATGAGGTATGTCAGAGAAAAAGAAATATCATATGATATCACTTATATGTGGGATTTATAAAAAGGTACAAATGAACTTATCTACAAAACAGAAATAGTGTTACAGATGTGGAAAACAAATTTATGCTTATCAGTGAGTAAGAGGTAGTAAGGGGTAAATTAGAAGGTTGGAACTGACATAAAAACACAACTATATCCAAATAGATAGCTGTTAATAACCTGCTGTATAGCAAAAGGAACTCTACTCAATACACTGTAATGAACTATATAGAAAACATTCTGAAGAAGAATGGATATATGTATAACTAATTCACTGTAGTGTACACCTGAAACTAACACAATATTGTAAATCAACTCTACTCCAATAAAAAAGTTTTTGGTTGGTTTTTCATTACTTGACTGACTCTTGACTGATACTATAGCACTGGGTGTAAAGATTGCTGTTATGTATCTTCCTGCAATTGGAAGATGCAAAATGTGCCCAGGAAAGACAGGCGGAAGTCAAGGGTATGTCTTAGCTTTAGATATGCAGCTGGAGAATAGTTGGTATCATATTCTAGTTGCTGTGTGACTCCAATGATGCCTGAGGTACATTGAGTCACCCAAGTCTTCATAATAAGTTTACCTTCTTTCAAGGGAGGATTGTTCCTTTTACTAAAAACAGCCTGGTTAGGACTTCACTTGATTACCATGACTTCCTGTTCTCTGTCTCAATAATTACATCTTAGGTCTCCTATTGAGTTCTGCAAGACAAGTCAGTTCAGTTTAGTTAGTCAATTGTGTCTGACTCTTTGCGACCTCATGGACTGCAGCACACCAGGCCTCCTTGTCCATCGCCAACTCCCAGAGCTAGCTCAAACTCATGTCCATCGAGTTGGTGATGCCATCCAACCATCTCATCCTCTGTCATCCCCATTCCTCCTGCCTTCAGTCTTTCCCAGCCTCAGGATCTTTTCTAATGAGTCAGTTCTTCACATCAGGTGGCCAAGGTGCTGGAGCTTCAGCTTCAACATCAGTCCTTCCAACGAGCACCCAGGACTGATCTCCTTTAGGATGGACTGGTTGGATCTCCTAGCATTCCAAAGGACTCTCAAGAGTCATCTCCAGCACCATAATTTGAAAGCATCAATTCTTCAGTGCTCGGCTTTCTTTATGGTTCAACTCTCACATCTGTACATGACTATTGGAAAAAGCATAACTTTGACTATATGGACCTTTGTTGGCAAAGTAATGTCTCTGCTTTTTAATATGCTGTCTAGGTTTGTCACAGCTTTTCTTCCAAGAAACAACTGTCTTTTAATTTCATGACTTCAGTCACCATCTGCAGTGATTTTGGAGCCCAGGAAAATAAAGTCTGTCACTATTTCCATTGTTTCCCCATCTATTTGCCATGAAGTGATGAGACTAGATGCCATGATCTTAATTTTCTGAATGTTGACCTTTAAGCCAGCCTTTTCACTTTCCTCTTTCACTTTTTTTTTTCCTCTTTCACTTTTATCAAGAGGCTCTTTAGTTCCTTTTCACTTTCTGCCAAAGGAATGGTGTCATCTGCATATCTGAGGTTATTGATATTTCTCCTGGCAATCTTGATTCCAGCTTGTGGTTCATCCAGCCTGGCATTTCACATAATTTACTCTGCATATAAGTTAAATAAGCAGGGTGACAACAATATACAGCCTTGATGTCCTCCTTTCCCACTTGATTACTGTGCCTCTGTCAGAGTATTTACATCTTAGGGCTCCTATTGCATTCTGAAAGATAAGTATCCATCACAAATTGAGATGTCACATATTGTTTTTGTGGTAGTAATCTTGGCTGGCTGAAAGCTATGCAGAACTACTTTAGTTACTTTCCATTTTACCACTTAAGAAAATCACCAACCAAGTCTACTGATGAGAGACTTTGATATTAAAAGAAAGAATATACTTGACCAAAGATAAATTCTTGCTAGTTTAGGGAAAGAGATATCACCCCAAAAAAGTTATCAAAAGTCACTAAGATACTATATCCGCATATTCATTTAAGCTAACCCAAGTGACAGTCAAAGAATCTTGAAAGAAGCCAAAGTAATGCTACGTTGTGTGTGTGTGTGTGTGTGTGTGTGTGTGTGTGAGTGTGTGTGTGTGTGAGTGTGTGTATGTCGTGGTTCTGTGGTTTAATTGTCTGTTTATGTTCTGTTAAACTTCTATCACTTGATTTCTTATTCGATCATGTTAAATTCTCATAGCACATGAATATAGGGCACTTTAAATCCATAAATATTACAAGCGAAAGTATACACTTGAATAGTCATCCTAGGTGTTCTACAATATTCATGGAATGATTTCCTTCAATGTTCACCATTGGTAATATGTCAGAAAATACATTCTGCTTGTATGAATTTAATATATTCCATTCCACAGAGAAAAGAAATCCTATATTCCATGTCTTTCACTGTCTGACTTATTTCACTTAGCATAATGACCTAACAGAAGCAGAAGAGATTAAGAAGAGGTGGCAAGAATACATAGAAGAATTGTATAAAAAAATTCTTAATGACCCAGATAACCACAATGGTGTGGTCACTCACCTAGAACCAGGCATCCTGGAGTGTGAAGTTAAATGGGCCTTAGGAAGCATTATGACTAACAAAGTTAGTGGAACTGATGGAATTCCAGCCGAGCTATTTCAAATCCTAAAAGATGACACTGTTAAAATGCTATATTCGATGTGCCAACAAATTTGGAAAACTCAGCAATGGCCACAGAACTGGAAAATGTCAGTTTTCATTCCAACTGCAAAGAAGGGCAATGCCAAGGATGTTCAAACCATTGCACAATTGTGCTCATTTCACATGCTCTTAAGGTAATGCTCAAAAGCCTTCAAGCTAGGCTTCAATAGTACGTGAACCGAGAACTTCCAGATGGACAAGCTGGATTTAGAAAAGGCAGAGAAACAAGAGATCACATAGTCAACACTCATTACAGAAAAAGCAAAGGAATTCCAGAAAACTATCTACTTCTGCTTCATTGACTACACTAAAGTCTTTGACTCCATGGATCACAACAAGCTGTTAAAAATTCTTAAAGTGATGGGAATGCCAGACCACCTTACCTGTCTCTTGAGAAACCTAAATGCAGGACAAGAAGCAATAGTTAGAACTGGACATGGAACAATGGACTGTTTCAAAATTGGGAAAGGAATATATCAAGGTTGCAGTCATGAGATTCAAAGATGCTTGTTTCTTGGAAGGAATGCTATGACAAACTGAGATAGCATATTGAAAAACAGAGAAATCACTTTACCAACACATGTCCATATAGTCAAAGCTCTGGTTTTTCCAGTAGTCATATATGGATGTGAGAGTTGGACAGTAAAGAAAGCTGAGCACTGAAAAATCGATGCTTTTGGACTATGGTGTTGGAGAAAATTCTTGAGAGTCCCTTGGACAACAAGAAGATCAAATCGGTCAATCTTAAAGGAAATCAACTCTGAATATTCATTGGAAGGACTAATGCTGAAGCTGAAGTTTCAGTACTTTGACCACCTGATGTGAAGAGCTGACTCATTAGAAAGTACCTTGATGCTGGGAAAGATTGAAGGCAGCAGAAGGGGATGACAGAGGATGAGATGGTTGGACGGCATCACCAACTCAGTGGACATGAGTTTGAGCAAGCTTCGGGAGATGGTGAAGCACAGGGAAGCCTGGTGTGCTGCAGTCCATGGGGTTGCAAAGAGTTAAACATGACTGGGTGACTGAGCAGCAACAACAACATCTGGGAAGCCCCTAATCAAATCTACAGAGTTGCTATTTGGTCATAATGATGGGGTATTTAGAACTGAGAAAAGAACATGACATGTGTCACATTTTATGGTACAAACATAACTACCTTGGTTTCCTTGTTTCATGTCCTATAAATTCATCTTTGTCTTTGACCCCAAAATCTTATTCCTAGATCTTAGTATGAAAGCATTTCAGTTTAATGATACATTTTTGCCATGAACTAAATATTTAAAAGCTATAACACTCAGTGACTTCTTCTCATATCTACCTGTGCACATCTGCTATGCAATCTCCCTTAAAAATATCCTCTGTCACTTATTTATACATGGTTGCATAACATTCTTTCCTCCACATCCAATCTGATATGGTTTAAGTAAAATTTTCTTCATGTCACTTAAGGACAAACCAACCTCTGCATTCCTCAGGAGAGCACTCTCTGTCAGGAAGATTGCATGGTCAGGATTGAGAAGGTTACCTCCCAATACTCTCCACATACATCTTACTTTGTCCAATAGCAAAAATGGGTAAGCCAAATCCACATTTTAGTAAAGTCCTCAAGAGCTGAGACCGCAAAGAAACCAAGAGAAAATATATCCAGGTTTGAGTGGATTCCATTTGAATTACCAGAAATCAGAAACATGTGGAACATAACATGTGGAAATTTGTTACGTCTGTTCATGAAACAGCTGCAGATTGTCCCAACATTGATGGAGGGGCTCTCCTAGTGTATCAGAGAAGGAGTCTACTTGAGACTGCATGACCTGAAGTTGTAGAAGTACCCAGAGAAGAGGAAGGTCTACCCATTTCTAGTTTGTTTCCAGGGAATTTTTGTTGAGATCATGTTGGTGCAGTGAATCTGGGAATATACTGAAAAACAGACGGGCAAGACTTGATCTTGGAAGGGTTTGGTGCACAAAGTCCTTATGGAGGATGAGGCCTGTGTGGTGGGCAGAATCTGAGATGCTCTCACTTATCCCAACTCTTGGTTTTCATTTCCTTGTATCCTCCCATCAACTGTGAACTAAAGTAAAGAGATGAAAGCATGTTATCTTTACAGACAATTATTAACTCTGAAAATGGAAAGTGCATCACATCATTGGCTAGACCTTTTGCTGCATAGTTTTCATAATTGATACAATGGGTTTCAACATATCAAAACCACACATTGAATGGGTAAAATTGAGAAAAAAATGCCTGACATTATGTTAAGATTCTGCAAGTTGGAGGTAAGAAGCAAGAGTACATGGAATTCCCTTCTGAGATGAAGAGGGACCCAGACCCTTCCCAGGACATTCACTTTTCTCCTTTTCCTGTTTTGTTAATATTAACAAGTCTCCAGAGAGTGGGATAACATGGGACAACTGGCTAATGATGAGCTTTGAGCATTGAGTCCTAAGGTCATACCTTTGTCAATAATTGGTCAGTGTCTCTGGCTCATTATGTTGCCAGTTCTAATATTATGAGTCCACACCTGTATCTCCATCCTTTGTAGGAACCTGCATTAGAAGGTCCAGCCTGAGTATGTCTTCCTTCTAGTCCTGTGGAGGGACCCTGAGACCTCATCACATACCAGGCAGAAGAGGGGCAGTGAGTCTGTGCTCCTTGGTCATGTTCCAGCTGAGATGCAGCCCAGCCCAGTAAGTCCTGAGGGAGACAGTGATTGATGAATGAAAGGAGTTGGGAGAGCATGATTTTATGTACAACATGGCAAGCATGACAGTTGGGATAGACAGATGGGCGGGCACCAGTATATAAATTTCAGATTGGAGCCCTGTGACATTTATGTTCTGGTGTGTGAGAACTCTGATTCAGAGTTCTGCTTCCACCATCACTAGTGTGGCTTTGCCTGGTATGCTTCCCACTAAAGCAATAAATAGGTCTCTGTAAATTTTCCCACTTCCCTCCCCTGGTGGCTCAGAGGGTGAAGTGTCTGCCTGCAATGTGGGAGACCCAGGTTCGATCCCTGGTAGGGATATAGTCCATGGGGTCACAAAGAGTTGGACATGACTGAGCGACTTCACTTTCACTTTCAAACTTTCCCATGAGCACATCAAATAATTCTGCGAGTGCTGATGAAGATGGTGAGGAGGATGACATTAACCATAATATCAGGTACTGTTATTTAAGACTTCATAAGCGTTGGGCTCTGAGGTAGATGTTTTATGTTTGATTTTTTATTGCATCTGCGCCAAATTATGGTCTTCCTGGATGGGGCTAGAAGTAAAGAACCTGTCTGCCAATGCAGGAGACATGAGAGACTCTTTGGGTAGGAAAGATCCCCTGAAGGAGGTCATGGCAATCCACTCCAGTATTTTAGCTTGGAGAATTCCATGGACAGAAGATCCTGGCAAGCTACAATCCATGGGTTCACAAACAGTCGGATTTGACTGAGGTGATTTAGCACACAGGCATGGACAAAATTATAACTGCCCATATTATTATTAATAAGAGGAAAGAAGCACAACATTTTATGTCATATGTATCAGGTCATGAGTTAGAAAGTGTTAAAGCCAAGTTTGAAGCCAGTCATTCTGGAGAGAATGACTCAAGACACAGGGAATCTGAGCAGTCCTCCTCTTACCACCCAAATAATCATGTCACTTCCCTGTGAGTGTGGGCAGAAACTCCCTGCTAACTGTGCCCTTCCCCATGGAGTTTTCTGGAGGACACATTGGAGGTTACTAGGTAGTACTTGCTGCATCAACTATAGGAAGGATGTCTGAGATCACAGACAAAAGTCATAGAAATATTTGGAACCTGACACTTCAGGGTAGGGTTCCCTGGTGGCTCAGACAGTAAAGAATCATGCTGCAGTGAGGGAGACCTGGGTTCGATCCCTGGGCAGGGAAGATCCCCTGGAAGAGGACATGGTAATCCACTCCAGTATTCTTGCCTGGAGAATCCATATGGACCAAGGAGCCTGGTGGGCTACAGTCTATGGGGTTGCAAAGAGGCAGATATGACTGAGCTACTAAGCACAGCACAGCACTTCAGTGTAGATCTCTGTTGACTCTGTTCCTGGGTTTCACTTCACTTGTCCACTTTCTCCTTTGTAGTTATAATCAGTTTCCTCGATCATGAAAGGAGACATAGAAACAGAGTCTTGTGGTTCATTCCTACTCAGAAAAACGAAAACAGTTTAAAACAATGTATGCGTACCATACATTGTGGCACATACAATCTCAGATGTATGTGTTGTTAAATCTCTGTACTTCTGCCAAACACTTTCAGGAAGTCTGAAAAGAGTGAAGTTTAGCATATGGGACGCAGAGAAGAAAAATTTAATTTTGAATCCTTTATGCTGCACTCATTCTCAGCGTGTTATGGGATGATTTTTTAGAATCTGTGAGATTTAGCGGTGTCAACTGAGTTGATTGTTCACAGACAGAAACCCACTGAAGTTGTACTAAAATAATAATAGTCCTTTGTGTAATAATTGTATGATGGATGCACAAAGAAGGGTAAGATAATTTTTTGATATTTTTGTTACTAATAATGACTATGCTAATTTCATGATATCAAATTTAAATATATGTTGATCTGATGCCCTGATCCCTGACAGGACATTTTATTTTTGTTTACACAAGTACATTCTTCATAGATGAAGTGAAATGACTGATACTCATTTATTTCTGATTCCCCAGAGCCTCTATCTTGTTGACACAGAGGCAGCAACAAGGATAAAATAAATCCAGTAAAATCTTGTATGAACCCATCCATTTTTCATAGAAACAAAGTGTGCGCACAAGTTCACAACACTAGTTGCTATTAGGGACATGTATGCAGAGAAATGGATTTGAGCTGAGACATCAAGAGAAGCTGAATTTTATTGTTAATGTTTCAAATCTGTATGAAATATGAAATCTGAAGCAAATATTAGAAAATGTTTCTGTTTTAAAAATAGCGTGAATGCAGGATTGTATAAATAGATGATGGTCATTGAGCTTTTTCTAAGTGTTAGACTGTATTCTAAACGTTGTTTATCAAGCCCAGCTTCAAAGAAGGGAGACCAAGAAACTCACATGTAGAGATCTTGAAATTGATTTGAGGCTGAGGTTGGCATAAGTGAGTATTTTTAGAGTAAGCACATGTAAATAATCAATCAACGGGAACTGAAAACCACTTGTTTAAGCAATATTAATGAGTTTTTAAAAACTGTCTTGCAATAGTCCTATTCAGTAGGTTTAATTACTATCATAATTTCCTAGATAAGGAAACTGCCTGGATGTGTTTGTGGTATTCTATTTTAATCTTTTCTTTTTCACAATTAAGTCATAGTTTGAACGCCAAGATAAAGAACTCGGAGTGTCTATAAAAAGCAGCATTAGAAGAATTACAGCCCATCTATCAGGACTGATTGACAGGAAAGTTTGTTGCCTTGACATAAGAAGGCTGGTTCCTGACCTGGGAGTGGGGCCTTCCCTAGCATTAACCTCCTCACAGTAAATAAGAGGGTTTATGATCAGGAGAACATGACCACTGGGTAAAAGGTGTTCAACATCCGGTAACATCAGGACATGCAAGACCAAATGTAAATCAAATATCCCCTCACATCTGTTAGGATGGCTATTATATACAAAAAGACAACAAATATTGGGTAGGATGTGGGGTTTAAGGGAACACTTGTACTTGGTTGGTGGGAATGAATATTTGTACAGCTATTACAGAAAATAGAATGGAGGTTCCTTAAGAAATTAAAAACTGCGACAAATTGAAGTAGAACTACCTTAGGATCCAACAACCCTACTTCAGGGCAGATGCCAAAGGAATGAAATCAGAACCTTAAAGAGATATCTGCATTCCCGTGTCATGGCATTATTATTTTAAATAGTGTAAATATGGATATGTGTCTGTTGACAGATGAAATCATAAAAAAAGCATGCTGTGTGTATGTAAACAATTAGATGTTACTCAGCCATAAAAACAAGGAAATCTTGCCATTTGTGACAACAGGGATGGACCTGGGTTGGGAAGATCCCCTGGAGAAGAGAAGGGCGACTCACTTCAGTATTCTAGCCTGGAGAATTCCATGGACTGCAGAGTCACATCAAAGATTTGAAGTATATACTAAATGGCCTTCAAAAGAAAACCTTGACGTTTGAGTAATCACTTATTTCATGAAGGAGGGAAGACAGAAAAATAAAGAATGATAAAACACTGCATATCATATAAAATATGTTCTGATTATGAACATTCATTTTTAATTTAGAATCCAGATGACATAGTCCTGTATTTCATAGAGATCTGTAGATATTCTAAATGAAGGAATTATCTAGAATTATATTTGAATAAATAAAGATTTATATATACAGCTTCATGTCTTCAAATTGGAATTTAATTTTTCTTAAAGGAGGAAGAGAATTTCCCATTCAGGCTAATGGAGAGAGTAGCATGGAAGCATATACACTAACATATGTAAAAAAGAAGGCTGTATTTTACTGAGATCCTGGGGGTATCATCTCTAATGTCCTTCCTCCCTTTCACTTTTCAGTGAAGTTTTATAAAGTAAGGGTGTATCAACAGAAGTGAATAACACATAAACCAAGAAGGAAACAGTTCTAAACAGATAGAATCTGTCACACTGGGAAATACTGAGGAAGGTACTGGGGTATATGGTCTTAGAAATGAATTGCTTGAGTCAAAAATATGGACACAGTGCTCAATGCCCATTTACTTATTTATTTCCTATTTTTCAAACCCTGTTTTCTTCTTCCAAAGGTGTCCAAGAAGCACAGAGCTGTAAATCTAACAAGAGTCTCAGAATTCTTCCTCCTGGGCCTCTCAGATGATCCAGAACTGCAGCCTTTGCTCTTTATCCTGTTTCTGTCCATGTACCTGGTCACCATGCTGGGGAACCTGCTCATCATCCTGGCCGTCACCTCTGACTCCCACCTCCACACGCCCATGTATTTCTTCCTCTCCAGCCTGTCCTTGGCGGACATTGGTTTCATCTCTAGCACTGTCCCCAGTATGATTGTGAACATCCAAACTCACAGCAGAGGCATTTCCTATGTGGGCTGCCTGACGCAGATGTCTGCTTTTACCTTTTTTGGGTGTTCGGATGATATGCTTCTGCTTGTGATGGCCTATGACAGGTTTGTGGCCATCTGTCAGCCACTGCACTACGCCGTCATCATGAACCCATTCCTGTGTTGCTCCTTAGTTTTGGTGTCCTCCTTTGCTAGCCTTTTGGAGTCCCAGGTGCACAACTGGATTGCGTTACAAGTCGCCTGCTTCAAGGATGTGGAAATTTCAAATTTCTTCTGTGACCCTTCTCTGCTCCTCAAGCTGGCCTGTTCTGACACTTTCACCAATAACATAGTCATGTATTTTGCTGGTACCATCTTTGGATTTCTCCCTATCTCAGGGATCTTTTTCTCTTACTATAAAATTTTTTCCTCCATTCTGAGAGTCCCCTCATTAGGTGGGAGGTATAAAGCCTTCTCCACCTGTGGTTCTCATCTGGCAAGTGTTTGCTTATTTTATGGAACAGGCCTTGGTGTGTATTTCAGCTCAGCCATCTCACAGTCTCCCAGGAAGAATGCAGTGGCCTCGGTGGTGTACACTGTGGTCACCCCCATGCTGAACCCCTTCATCTACAGTCTCAGGAATAGAGACATCAAAAGGGCCTTGTGCAGGTTCCTCAGCAAAACAATCTAATCTCAGTACCTGTGTCATTTATTTAGAATGTAGGTTAGAAAATGTAACAAAACTATGCATGTGGACCTCAAATTCTACCTCTCTCATCACCTCACTTTTGTAGGTCTTCTGGCCTTCAACACTTCTCCTTGCTTAACACCTGAGTGTTGCTGTTTGATATGTCTTTAATGAGGCTGTGGGAGTATTCTGGGATTCTTTGTATAGCGTAATAAATGCAGGATTGAATATTATTTTACTGTGATGATGCTTCATTTTATCATTAGTGGCCCAAGCATCCTGGTAAGATGAACCACTCTCTTTTTACATATTTACAATACATCTTTCCCAGAGCTCTTGTATATTTCCCATGTGTGTGTCAGTTGTGTCTGACTCTTTGTGACCTCATGGATAGTAGCCTACCAGGCCCCTCTGTCCGTGGAGTTTTCCAGGTAAGAATACTAAAGAAGATTGACATTTCCTCCTCCAGGGAATTTTCCCAACCCAGGGATCCAACCTGTGTCTCTTATGTCTTCTGTATTTGCAGGTGAATTCTTTACACTAGTACCACCTAGAAAGCCCAAAAGTGATAGACAGAGGAGCCCAGCCAGTTACTGTCTAAAGGGGTTCGAAGAGTTGGCCATGACTGAGCCACTAAGCCCTTCCACTTTCATGAAAGAACGGAGGCATTCTCATTGTTCTACAAACTCCCTATCGCATCGATATTTTCCGTGTTAGCTTCTTTTCATCAATTCTGCATATGGAGTTTATGTGGGAGGATACATATAACCTCTTGTCAGTCCTGGTTTTTATGAAAATCATCCAGGAAGCATAACAATACGGACAATGGGTCTCAACAACAGAGATTCTGATTTAACTGGACTTGGTTGTGCCCTGAAAAAGCACTCAGTGTCCTGGTTTGGCCAAGGCTGAGAACTACTGATATGAATCACTACTTTCATTCAAAGATGCCCTTTGTGCCTTGGGTCCTAACTGCTCATAGATGAAGATGCCAAAGAGATCAGAGCTCAGTAGGGGACAGTGTGAAAAGCCAACAGGCAGTTTATTTCCCCCATTATTCCTGAAAATGATTTGCACATATGGTCTCTCTCCACACCAACTGTGTCTGTGTGCTGGTTGTGAAGCTATTGTCTTTGCTCCAAACTCACATTTATATACTCTGCTTTGGGGTGGAACTCTAAAATCCCTGCTCTATTTCCCATCTTGTGGTCATCTTATATACTTTCAGTTGTGGTCAGTAAAATTCTCTTTGCCCTAAATTCTCAACTGTTCCCTTTGTATCCCTCAAGGCCTTGGAGTTGTAGCTTCCTTCACTTGTATTTTTTTTGTTGTTTTTACTCATTCATCAACCATTTATTTTTCTCAATATTTTTTTACAAAAACAACATCCACTCATGGTGACAAGCCAGCAATAGAGTTATAAAGAAAATCATCCTTCCCTTCCTTTCTCCAATCTCACCTGCTGGATTAATTGAGGATTGCACCTAGGATTTCTTTCATCCACTTCTCTATATTCAGATAGGCAAAAGCAAATTCAAGGAGTTATTATTTATTTATTTACCTTTTACAAAGAATAAGAGTGTCCCATACATATCACTCTGAAATTACAATCAATATGCATGTAATTTTGGGGGGGTTGTAATTTTTACATTGTCTTATAATTGGAAGAAAATTGATTTGCAATGTTGTGTTGGTATCTGCCATACAACATGAGTCAGCCATAATTACACACTATTACCTCCCTCTTGAGCCTCCCTCCTCTCCCCTGATCCCACCCATCTAGGTCATCAAAGAGCACCAGACTGGGCTCCCTGTGTTCTAGAGTAACTTCTCACCAGGTATCCATCTACACATGATAGTGTATATATGTTGATGCTACCTTCTCCTTTCATCCCACTCTCTCCTTCATTCACTGTGTCCACACATCCATTCTCTACATCAGGTGCTCCATTGCTGCCCTGCAAATAAGCTCATCAATACCATCTTTCTAGATTCCATATATATATATATATATACATTAATATATGATATTTGTTTTGACAGACTCTAGGTTCATCCACCTCACTGCAACAGACTCAGTTTCATTTCTTTTATGGCTGAGTAGTGCGCTAATGAAAGCTGGGATACATATGTCTTTTTGAATTATGGTTTTCCCAGGGAATATGCCCAATAGTAGAATTGCTGGGTCGTATGGCAGTTGTATCCTAGTTTCTTTCTTTTTTATTTATTATTATTGTTTTTGCCATACAATGCCATGATATCACCATGGGTTTACATAAGCTCCCCCTCCAGAACCCTCCTCCCTCCTCCCTCCCTCCTCCCTCCCCCCGGGAAATTTCGATGCACCAGCCCCGAGCATCAATCCTGGGCTGGCGATTGATTAGACATATGATAATTAACGTGTTTCAATGCCATTCTCCCATATCATCCCACTCTTACCCTCATCCATAGAGTCCACGAGTCTATTCTATATATCTGTATTCCTTTTGCTGTCTCGCATGTTGGGTTCTCATTACCGTCTTTCTAAATTCCATATATGTGTTAATATACTGTATTGTTGTTTTTGCTTCTGGCTTACTTCACTCTGGATAATGGGCTCCAGTTTCGTCCATCTGAGTAGAACTGCTTCAAGTGAATTTTTTTTTAATGCTGAGTAATATTCCATTGTGTATATGTACCATAGCTTTCTTATCCATTCGTCGGTTGATGGGCATCTAGGTTGCTTCCATGTCCTGGCTATTGTAAACAATGCAGTGATGAACTTTGGGGTACACGTGGCTCTTTCAATTCTGGTTTCCTCGGTGTATACCTCCATGCTGTTCTCCATAGTTGTAGATAGAATTTAAAAAAATTACATCATACCGCTATCCACAAACTTCCCACTTTATCCACTATTAAAAAACAGATGAGCCCAAACCACATTTTATAAAAGTCTTCAAACACTGAGACCACAAAGAAACCTAAAGAAAATATATTCTGGAGCAAGTCGATTCCAAAGCAGTTAGCAGAAATTTGAATCACATGGAACATTTATTACATTCATCCATGAAATGGCTGCATATCCTGATGTTGATGGAAGGGCTCTCCTAGCATATCAGAAACCAGAGGTCCACTTCAGACTGTATTACTTGAAGCAGTAGAGTGGGATCTGCAAAAGTACCTGGGGGACAGGAAGTTCTACCCATATTCTAGCTTGTGTCCAGGAAATTTTTGTTGAGATCATGGCGGTGGGATGAATTTGGGGACATGCTGGAAAGCAGATGAACAAACCCTGAGTCTTGAATTGTTTGGAGGACAAACTCTTTACAGGGAATGAGGATTGTGTAGTGGGCAGTATCTGAGATGCTCCCAATGTCCCTGAGTGTGACATATACATAAAGACTCACTTTCAACAAGGAGAATGTGGAAGAATGTTGGGAAGTCAATTCTGGGAAGAGAGTAAAATAATCTGGCTTTATTCTTGTTGCATCTCTCTCTTGTTTTATTGATAGTTCACACTGATAAAACCCAACTGCCCCACCAGGCAAGGAGGTCAAGTGTCAAGAAACTGAAGGAATTCCTTGAACAATATTGTGTGAACAGGTGAACCCTGCCAAAAGGTTCATGAGTGTGCTCCACAGTGGACACCTGCTGATTCAATTTTGAGACACCTGCAGCCCTGGCTATCACCTTGAATTCAACCTTCTGGGAGGCACACTGAAATATTTAAAGTATTAGTAATAAAATAATAATTAAAGATCAATAGTTTTCTAATATACCAATGTAACTCATTTAGAGAAAAAACTTAGAACTGAAGATTCATTCAAATTAGCAAAAAAGTGATGTTCACCACTTCTAATGCCAGCTGAGCCAGGGTGAGGAAAGGAAAATAAAAAATTATCCTTAGAAACTGTGAAAATGGAAAGTGCATCATATCCTTGGTATGGATCGAATGCTGCATAGATCTTATGATTGATACAATCAATTTGCAGATATAAAGACCACACTGAGTGTTTAGATTGTGAAATAAAGTCTGAATTTTAAGTTAAGAACCTGTAAATTAGAAGTAAGAAGCAAGAGTACAGGTGAATTTCCTTCTGAGAAGAAGAGGAACTGAATCTCTGTCCAGTACTTTCACTTTTCTCCTTTTCCTTTTCTATTAATATTAACAAGTCCCCAGAGATAGAGACAACACTGTCCCACCGGCAATGATGAGCTTTGGGCATTGAGCCCTAAGGTCAAATAATTGTAAATAATTGGCCTGTGCCTAGAGCTCTTTAGTTTACCAGTTTTAATATTGTGACTCCACACCCACATCTTTATCCTTTGCAGGAGCCTGCATCATAAATTCCAGGCTGATTTTGTCTTCCTGCCCATCCTGAGGAGGGACCCTGAGACTTCATCACACACCAGCAGGAGAGGGGCAGTGAGTCTGTGCTCCTCGATCATGTTCTAGCAGAGATGCAGCCCAGCCCAGTAAGTGCAGACGGGAATGTGTAGAATGTTATATCTACAGAGATTCTATAATTTGTCCTTGGTAGCCCAAGCATACTCAAAAGATGAGTAATTCCCTTTCATTTATACATCAGCATATGTAAAATAAATAGGAAGTAAGAATTTGATATGTGACACAGGGAACTCAACCCAGTTCTCTGTGACAACCTAGAGGGATGGGATGGGAGATGGGAGGGGGACTCCAGAGGGAGGGGCATATGCATACCTGTGGCTGATTCATGTTGATGAATAGCAGAAGCCAACACAATATTATAAAGCAATTATCCTCCAAGGGAAAAAAAAAGAAAAAAATATCTATGCAAAGAGATATAAGCAAGTAAAAATTAGTTTTCATGTCTTTATACTATTCTTCAAGTTTTAGCTCTTGATTTGTAGTTACCTTTTGTATTATGGCATGCAGTTCAGTTCAGTTCAGTTGCTCAGTCATGTCCAACTCTTTGCAACCACACGAACTGTAGTACACCACGTCTCCCTGTCCATCACCAACTCCCGGAGTTCACCCAAACCCATGGCCATCAAGTCAGTGATGCTATCCAACCATCTCATCCTCTGTCTTCCCCTTCTCCTCCTGCCCTCAATCTTTCCCAGCATAGGGGTCTTTTCAAATGAGTCAGCTATTTGCATCAGGTGGCCGAAGTATTGGAGCTTCAGCTTCAACATCAGTCCTTCCAATGAACACCCAGGACTGATCTCTTTTAGGATGGACTGGTTGGATCTCCTTGCAGTTCAAGGGACTCTCAAGAGTCTACTCCAACACCACAGTTTAAAAGCATCAATTCTTCGGCACTCAGCTTTCTTTATAGTCCAACTCTCACATCCATACATGACCACTAGTAAAACCATAGCCTTGACTAGATGAACCTTTCTTGGCAAAGTAATGTCTCTGCATTGGAGAAGGAAATGGCAACCCACTCCAGTATTCTTGCCTGGAGAATCTCAGGGACGGGGAGTCTGGTGGGCTGCTGTCTATGGGGATGCACAGAGTTAGACATGACTGAAGCAACTTAGCAGCAGTAGCTAGGTTAGTCATAACTTTCCTTCCAAGGAGCAAGCATCTTTTAATTTCATGGCTGCAATCACCATCTTCAGTGATTTTGGAGCCCAGAAAAATAAAGTCAGCCACTGTTTCCACTGTTTCCCCATCTATTTGCCATGACGTGTTGGGACCGGATGTCATGATCTTTGTTCTCTGAATGTTGAACTTTAAGACAACTTTTTCACTCTCCTCTTTCACTTTCATCAAGAGGCTCTTTAGTTCCTCTTCACTTTCTGCAAAGAGGGTGATGTTGTCTGCATATCTGAAGTTATTGATATTTCTCCTGGCAATATTGATTCCAGCTTGTGCTTCATCCACCCTGGAATTCTGCATGATGTACTCTGCATATAAGTTAAATAAGCAAGGTGACAGTATACAGCCTTGACATACTCCTTTCCCTATTTGCAACCAGTCTGTTGTTCCATGTCCAGTTCTAACTGCTGCTTGTTGACTTGCATACAGATTTCTCAGAAGGCAGGTAAGGTGATCTGGTATTCCCATCTCTTGAAGAATTTTCCACAGTTTGTGGTGATCCATGCAGTCAAAGGATTTGGCATAGTCAATAAAGCAGAAGTAGATGTTTTTTCCTGGCATTCTCTTGATGTTTTGATGATCCAACAGATGTTGACAATTTGATTTCTGGTTCCTCTGCCTTTTCTAATACCAGCTTGAACATCTGGAAGTTCACGGTTCACGTACAATTGAAGCCTGGCTTGGAGAATTTTGAGCCTTCCTTTGCTAGTGTGTGAGATAAGTGCAATTGCTTATCTCAAAGTTTGAACATTCTTTGGCATTGCCTTTCTTTGGGATTGGAATGAAAACTGACCTTTTCCAGTCTTGTGGCCACTGCTGAGTTTTCCAGATTTGTGGGTATATTGAGCGCAGCACTTTCACAGCATCATCTTTTAGAATTTGAAATAGCTCAACTGGAATTCCATCACCTCCACTAGCTTTGTTCGTAGTGATGCTTTCTACGACTTTGCATTCCAGGATGTCTGGCTCTAGGTGAGTGATCACACCATTGCAGTTATCTGGGTCATGAAGATCTTTTTTGTATAGTTCTTCTGTGTATCCTTGCCACCTTTTCTTAATATCTTCTGCTTCTGTTTGGCCCACACCATTTCCTTTATCGAACCCATCTTTGCAGGAAATGTTCCCTTGGTGTCTCTAATTTTCTTGAAGAGATCTCTAATCTTTCCCATTCTATTGTTTTCCTCTATTTCTTTGCATTGATCATCGAGGAAGGCTTTCTTATCTCTCCTTGCTGTTCTTTGGAACTCTGCATTCAAATGGGTATACCTTTCCTTTTCTCCTTTGCCTTTAGTGTCTCTTTTTTTCTCAGCTATTTGTTGTAAGACCTCCTCAGAAACAGTGACAGACTTTATTTTCTTGGGCTCCAATATCACTGCAGATGTTGACTGCAACCATGAAATTAAAAGATGTTTGCCCCTTGGAAGAAAAGCTATGACCAACCTAGAGAGCATATTAAAAAGCAGAGACATTACTCTGCTGACAGAGGTCTGTATAGTCAATACTATGATTTTTCCAGTAGTCATGTGTGGATGTGAGAGTTGTACCATAAAGAAAGCTGAGCACGAAGAATTGATGCTTTTGAACTGTTGTGTTGGAGAAGTCTCTTGAGAGTCCCTTGGACTGCAGGGAGATCAAGCCAATCAGTCCTAAAGGAAATCAACCCTTAATATTCCTTGGAAGGACTGATGCTGAAAATTGAAGCTCCAATACTTTGGCCACCTTATGCAAAGAACTGACTCCTTAGAAAACACCCTGATGCTGGGAAAGATGGAAGGCAGGACGAGAAGGAGTGCCGGGAGCCGTCAGGATATCCCCTTGCTCGGATGACAAGGTCACGAGACTAAGAAAGTATTTGCAAAGCTGACTTTCTTTATCGGGGCATCCTGAGCAAGCCCTACCCTGGTATTTTTCTTGGAAGTTCTGTCCATGCTCGGAACATTGGCTCATCTCAGTAGGTCAGTCACAGTTGGAAAGAATTCGTCCTGAGATAATCCCTCCAGACCTTATCGACCAGAGGATCCAGGAAGGTGGATCACCTTCCCCGGGGGGCTATGGAGGAATGAAAGGGACATTTAAATGGATTACTACTCCTTACTGGGGAGTTTACCAAGAGATATCTGGAGGTCATGGCAAGGCCACCACCAGAAAGGCTCGTAGTTGGGTCATCTTTCCACCTCCAACTCCCCCCACCACTCCATGGAAGAGGCTCTCTTCCTTGAAGAAATCAGGCTCGATTGAGACTTAGGAATGCTCATAATTGTGGCCAGCATAGTTGGAGATATTGATTGCTTTAGGATAATGTAGACATAGGAATTCATTATAGTATTTATAAGGTTAATAGGGTTTTATTGCTAAAGCAGTGCTGCTTGACTGTCTCTTAGTCCTCTTTCCTCTCTCTAAACTGTCTCTTTGTCCTCTTTCCTCTTTTCTAGTAAGAACTGGAGTAGGTTACTAGAATAAACAGTCTCAAGCTTAAGCCCTTCCCTCTAGCTTCTACATAGTTGTACCTGATAAGAGAAATGTAACCTTTCTACTTAGGTTGATGTACTTATCATGATTGACTGAAGTATACTGAAGACATTCAAATGGTAATCATACTATTGTTAAATCTAATTACATAGAAATCTGACTTCTGCAAAGGGAATGTTTCATGATAGTTTGGGGAATAAACTCAATGATAAGGTTGCTATGGGAGGTAGAAAACAAAAAATTGTATAGACCGATAGGTGATGTAATGGGGATGTCTTTTGGATATAAAAACTGTAAACCAACAACAAAAAACGGAGAGAGAGCCTGCTCCATCACCACACATCGACTCAGCTCAGTTCTTCTTCCGCCGACGCCACCCATCCCTCAAGACCCCCGGACCCCGCCGAGGCTGGACCCTGGCAAAGGAGATGACAGAGGATGAGATGGTTGGCTGACATCACCGACTCGATAGACATGAGTTTGAGCAAGCTCCAGGAGCTGGTGATGGACAGGGTAGCCTGGTGTGCTGCAGTACATAGGGTCACAAATAGTCGGACATGACTGAACTGACCTTTCCTAGCATCAGGGTCTTTTCCAATGAATTGACTGTATCAGGTGGCCAAAGTGTTGGAGCTTCAGCTTCAGCATCCTTCCTTCCAAGGAGTACTCAGGGTTGATTTCATTTAGGACTCACTGGTTTGATCTCCTTGCAGTCCAAGGGACTCTCAAGAGTCTTCTCCAGCACCACAATTAAAAAGCTTCAATCCTTCCATGCTCAGCCTTCTTTATAATCCAAATTTCACATCTGTACAAGGCTACTGGAAAGACTAAAGGTTTGACTCTATGGAATTTTGTCTGCAAAGCGATGTCTTTGCTTTTTATTATGCTGTCTAGGTTTGTCATAGCTTTCCCTCCAAGAAGCAAGTGTCTTTTAATTTAATTTCATTCACATTCTGACATCCTAATCTTCAGAATATGACTGTGTTTGCAATAAGATCTTTGAAGAGATAATTTAGTTAAAATGGAATTGTTAGGGTGAGCCTTAATCCAACAAGAAGAGAGTTGGATACATGTATACAGAAGCAAGACCATATGAAGATATATGTAGAATACAGCCAGCTACAAGCCAAGAAGAATGGCCTCAGAAGAAACCAGTCCTGCTGACACCTTGATCCAGGCTTCCAATCTCCAGAACTGTGACAATAAATTTGTTATTAAGCCACCCTGTCTGTGCTACTCTGTTATGGCAAGCACTAGCTTCCCGGGGGTTCAGGTGGTACAGAATGCCTGCATGCGGGAGATCTGGGTTCAATCCCTGGGTTGGGAAGATCCCCTGGAGAAGGGCATGGCAACCCACTCCAGTGTTCTTGTCTGGAGAATTCCCATAGACAGAGGAGCCTTGCGGGCTGCAGTCCATGGGGACACAAAAAGTCGGACATGACTAAGTGACTAAGCGACTAAGCATATAGCACAGCAAACTAATACATTGTACAAATCCCTTCACCACCAGCATAAAAATTCAAGTAAACATCTGAAAATTGTATAGCACCCATGTTCATAAGGGGAGGATTTCTACTCAGGAGGAAAATGGGTCCTGCCATTGTAGAGAGAGTGTGGGATCCCAGTGGGAAAAGTGCTGGGTGAGAATTCATACAAACATATATGTGAACATGTCAAAAAACAGAGTCAGGATTCTTTGGGGGTCATGAGGGTCTTGGTTTTAATGTTATGTCTCTCCTCACTGCTTCTCCTGTAAGAAATCATAGTGTAACAATCTCAAAGAGGCTTTGTGTTACCTGCCTGACATCACTGAAGTATGGTACTTGATATTAATATCTCCCATGGATCTTGAAGACAGAAGATCTGTCCTCAGAAGGACCAGACAAACTGACTGAGGCAATGGGCTCCAGGTCAAGAAACCTCTCTGGAAGGAGGTTCGGGGGTCCTGCTTCCTTACTGAGTGAGGACTGTTGAGGGAGGTGGTCACAGGCAGACTCTTGCAGCCTCTACATCTCTGGGATCAATAACTAAAGCTCCTCATTAGACAAGCTATTTTAGTGTCATGATAATCCCTGGACCTTCCAGATCAGGACTCTAGAACAGATGCATTCATGATGGCCAATGAATTCATGATGGCAAGGTAGCTGCGCACCATCTACTTCTTTCCCCTTCTGTTTGGACAGCTTTGTTTCAGTCAACATAGATAGTTAATCCCTTTTCAGAGTTCATATCCACCCTTTCCAATTTTGCCACAATAATTTCATTGTACGTTTCCTTTTTCTTAGTTCACTGAGAAATAATTAACACACATCATTGTTTAAGTTTGAGGTATACAGCAGATAATTTGATTTACATATATTGTGAAATGATTATCACGACAGGTTCAGCTAACAGTCATAGTCAAGAGATACAATAAAAAGACAGAAAAAAGAAAGAAAATACATTTTCTTACTTTCAAGATTTACTCTAACTACTTTCCTATATATCATACGTCAATTTTAACCAGTGTCATCATGTTATTCATTGCACCCTTAGTGTTTATTTATCTTTTCTGAGGTGTAGATGATTTACATTACTAGATTAGTTTCAGGTGTACAATGCAGTCATCCAAAATTTTATAAATTAATCTGCATTTAAAGTTATTATATATTTTATTGGGGTATATGTTGTGTTGGTTTCTGCTATACAATGAAGTGAATTATCAAATATTGGCTATATTTACAGTACAATATATCCTTGTAGCTAATTTATTTTATACATCGTAGTTTGTAGCTTTTAATCCCTTGCCAATTTCTTGCTTCTCCTACCTTCTTCTCACTAGTAACAACTGGGTGTTCTCAATATCTGAGAGTCTGTTCAATTTTGTTACATCCACTCACGCATTTTATTTTTTAGATTCCACACATAAGTGATAACATACTTTATTTGTCTTTCTCTCTGTGACTAATTTCACTAAGTATAGTACCCCCCTACCCACGCCCATTCATGCTGTAGCAAATGGCAAAATTTCATTCCTGTCTATGACTGAGTAATATATATATATATATATATACATGAAAGTGTGAAATTGCTAGTCGCTCAGTTGTGTCTGACTCTTTGTGTTCCCATGGACTCACCATGCTCCTCTGTTCATAGGATTTCCCAGGCAAGAATACTGGAGTGGTTGGCCATTTCCTTCTCTAGGGGATCTTCCTGACCCAGGGATTGAATCTGGGTCTCCTTTTTTGCAGGAGGTTTCTTACATATATTATTTATATATAATTCATTTATATACATATAGTCAATTACCCATTGCATGTTCTTGCCTCCTTTGTTGAATATCAATGATCCACATATGATTTATGCGACAGAATGTCCATGCACACACAAAAAAATGTATATTCTGCCACTTACAAATGGAATATTCTACATATATCTATTAACTATTAGTTTGCCTCATTCTACAAACACATGTCCAAGGTAAATGGCATGACCACAGAAAAGAAGGTGTCCAACTTATGAGTTTTCTCAAGGCTCCCTTCATGTCCCTGTTTCTCAGGCTGTAGATAAAAGGGTTCATCATCTGAGAAACCACGATGTACATCACTGAAGCCACTGCAGTCTTCTTGGATGAGCCAGTCAGTATAGTACTTATATAAACTCCAAAACCTGTCCCATAGAATAAGGAAACGACTGACAAGTGAGACCCACAGGTGGAAAAAGCTTTCAGCTTTGCACCCGCTGATGGCATTCTCCAAACAGAGGAGACAATTTGAGTATAAGAGAAAATGATCCCAGAGAGAGGAACAACACCAAATATGCTACCCACCAAATATAACAAAAGGTCATTGATGTGGGTATCAGAACACGTAAGCTTGACAACCTGAGCAAGTTCACAGAAAAAGTGAGGGATTTCCAGGTTCTTACAAAAGGACAGCCTCAATGCTGTCAGACTGAGGAGCAGAGCATTCAGAATGCTTAGCAACAGTGAGAATATAATCAGCAGGCCACAGATTTGCAGGTTCATAATAACTGAGTATCTTAAGGGGTGACAAATGGCCACATAACGGTCATAAGCCATGACAGTAAGAAGAAAATTTTCCAGAAAGGCAAAAACCATGACAAAGCACATCTGGGTAAGGCAGCCTGAATATGTGATGCTCTGATTTTGTGCTTGGATGTTGACCAGCATTTTGGGGATCGTGGCTGTGCTCATGCAGATGTCAGTAAAGGATAAGTTGGAGAGGAACAAGTACATGGGGGTGTGGAGGCGGGGGTCACAGCTGACAGCCAGGATGATGAGCAGGTTTCCCAGGAGAGTGATCAGGTACATGAACAGGAACAGGAAGAAGACGTGGAACTGTAGTTCTGGATCATCTGTCAATCCCAGGAGATAAAAATTGGAAACATCAGTTTGATTTCTGGTTTTCATATTGTTGATGAATCTGAAGGAAAAATGAAGTGAAAATAAAATAAAATGAAGGGTCCTCAGGTGAGCAGCAGCAGCCCTTGGGCACTGATTAGAACCGCACGTTCTTGGTATCACTGTAGATTTACTGCTGATAAACTCTAGGGGCAAGGGCCAGAAATTCAAGTTTCAACAAACCCACCAGATGAATTTGATATATGATAAAGTTTGAAAAAACAGTGCTTAAATACTGACTATAAAGAAATAAACTTCTATGTATATTGTAAACCCAAGAGAGCATTTAAGTATTTCCCTTTGCTAATTTTTCCATCCATCATCACATTTCACACTTTGTTGGCTCTTATTTTTATTGATCACCAGCACTTTTTCACAGCTTGTGCCAAGTTCTGAGACTGAAATAAAGAATAAAATGTGACATTTCCTTCAGAATTATTTCTTGCCTCAAACAAGCAGAAAGATGAGAATGCATTTATCTAACCTGTCTTGTAGAGTGTGGTGTCCCAAACTTGACATACCTCAAAATGACTTGAGGGGCTTATCAGATTATAGATGAGTTATCAGATCTAAGTTACATATATCATATCTGAGTTATAATATATATCTACTCATCCATGGGAACACTTAGGTAAGGTTAGGTTACATCAAGATCATGAAATACAGTGGATAGAAAATATTAAGTCTGAGCTCAGATCCTCGTAACACTGAGTTGACTCTGGATAGTACAGAATTAGCATTCCAAAACCAACACTCAGGTTTTATAATTTCCCTTTAACAGTTTAATATTCTCATCTTGAAAATGCGCCAGATCTTTTCTCCTGCCTAAACATATGTTTGTCTCTACCCATGGAGTATTATGTAGCAGGTCATGGCATCTATATGCTCTGCACCTGAGCAAAGACTAGAAATGACATATATCCTCACTCATAACAATTTTTTACTTGACTTTTTCATAAAACCAGCTCTTTAGCTTTGGTTGTTTATAAAGGTCAAAAGTAAGATTCATTTACAGCAATAACAAAATGGAATACTTTTAGAAAAGATGTTGCTTATGATTGAGTTTGATGTTTTATTATATCAATTTTCACTTTAAAAAAGAAAATGTCATGTAGATTCCTTCATGATATACAACTCATCTGCATTAGCAATTAATTCTAAGGGAAGCTGGACAAATATCACATTCTGTGTTTCATTTTAGGGGGATTTCTTCCCCTAAAATGATAGGTGAGATACCATTAAAAAAAACCCCACAGCTCAATGAGAGAGAGAATTAAATGCATAAGCTTCAAAAACTTGATTAAAATAGCAAAAATTTGGGCTTCCCAGTTGGCTCAGTGGTTAAGAATCTGCCTGCCAAAGCAGGAGCTATAGGAGACGTGGGTTTGATCTCTGGATTGGGAAGATCCTTGGAAGAGAAAATGGCAATCCACTCCAATATTCTTGCCTGGGAAATCTTATGGACAGAGTAGTCTGGGCTACAGTGCATAGGGTCACAAAGAATCAGACACAACTGAAGAGACTGAGCATGCCTGCAGAGCAACAATTTTCGGTCCTTAGAAGACAGAAAACTACAAGATAAGACAGACATATGACACTTCAAAAACATTCAGGCATTGAGACTTCCCTAGTGATCTACCTCTTAATGTAGGGGACATGGGTTCCATCCCTGGTCTTGGAACTAAGATACATCATGCCACACAGAAACTAAGCCTGTGCACCATAATTCCTGAGCCCACCTCCTCTAGAGTCTCCTGTTGCACCACAGGGAGAAGCCCACATGCCACAACTAGCAACAAAGAGTCCAGCACTGCAGCAAAGACCCAGTGCAGGCAAAATAAAAATTTTATAGCTGAGCACCAAAGAATTGATGCTCTCAAACTGTGGGGCTGGAGAAGACTTTTGAGAAGACTTTTGAGAGTCCCTTGGACAGCCGGGAGATCAAACCAGTGAGTCTCCTAAAGAAAATCAACCCTGAATATTCATTGGAAGTTCTGATGCTGAAGCTGAAGCTCTAATACTTTGGCCATCTGATGGAGTCACCTGGTTGGAAAAGACCCTGATGCTGGGAAAGATTGAGGGCAAAAGGAGAAGAGGGTGGCAGAGGATGGGATGGTTAGATAGCATCACTGACTCAATGGACATGAGCAAATTCTAGGAGATGGTGAAGGACAGGGAAGCCTGGAGTGCTGCAGTCCATGGGGTCACAAAGAGTTGGATACGACTGAGTGACTGAACAACAACATATCTATTCAGGCATCCTACAGGACTATAAAGCAATAGTCCTTTGCAACTGGGGGAGACAGAAGTGGCTATGTCAGTCCTTATTAGCTGGTATATTATTTAGACTCAAACACTATGAACTTTGAACTTAATCCAGGACCAGCACTTTCTTTGAGAATTCAGAAATTGTTCAACTGTGTAAGAAGCTTCAATGTACTCATTTGTTTAATGGGAGCTATTATAAAATATTATGGAATATTGAAATGATGAGAAATGAATAAAGAGCCATCAGCATGGTACTCAGTATATGAGACCCTTGTACTCACCTATCCTATTTTAAAATTTTCTTCACTAACAAAGGTACCTGGCTCATACACTCCTCAGAAGGAAGCAGTGATCAGATTGAAAGAATACAGTAGAAAGGGGGAATGAATATTCTTCCATGGCAACTGAAAATTTCAGAGATGTGTCATGAGCTTAAACTCCAATTAGAAATCATTATCATATAGAAAAGATATGAAGGAAATGTTGATGATATCCACGTTCATTGGCCATGGACACACGATGAAATAGAAATTAAAATGAAATAAATGATCAAATAAATCAGATACACAAATCAGTACTAATTATGAAAATGGTAAGATAAATTTTTTGAATGACAAAGTCTACAACATTAGAAAATTTAAAATATATATTGAATACTTACAAGTAATAACCCACAACAAATAGAAAACGAAGTCACTCAGTCGTGTCCGACTCTTTACAACCCCATGGACTGTAGCCTACCAGGCTCCTCCATCTATGGAATTTTCCAGGCAAGAGTGAGTACTGGAGTGGGTTGCCATTTCCTTCTCCAGAGGATCTTCCTGACCTAGGGATAGAACCTGGGTCTCCCACATTGCAGGCAGATGCTATACCATCTGAGCCACCAGGGAAGCCAATATAAACCTGGAGGATTATTCAAGCAAAGAAATACAGAAATAAGTGCAAGCAGCATTCCCATCTTGTGAAAAGTATCAAATTCACACACATCACAGTCCTCATTCTTGGTGTTTTATTGCAATAAATAACACAGATGTATATGGAGTCCCCACATCATGTGCTGGCAAATCTTGATGCTTTTCCTTCCTCTAGAGAACCACTAAATGAATTATATATACATTATTCATCAACACTTTTTACTATAAGCAGGGCTATTGTTACATGAACAATTGTATTGTACTGCATTTTGAAGTTTTATATAGTTAGGACTACACAGTATATGTCATTTATGATTGGCATTCTTGTGTAATGTATCTTCTCTTTATTGTTGATATTTTTAATCCCTCTTCATTAATTTTAATTACCAGAGAGTATGCCACTATATTGTTGTGTGTGTGCTCAGTGATGCAGTCATGGCCAACTCTTTGCAACCCCATGGACTGTAGCCCACCAGGCTCCTCTGTCCATGGGGATTCTCCAAGCAAGAATACTAGAGTGGGTTGCCATGCCCTCCTCCAGGGGATCTTCCCAACCAGGAATCAAAACTAGGTCTCCCACATTGCAGGCAGATTTTAACACTATATTATTACATCATACTTTATTTCTCTGTTTCCTAACTCACAGGTGTTATGGCTAATGCATTTGTTTTATATATGTTTGTGAACACATGCACAATATAAAACAATGCAAGGGGGAATACTATCGTATTCAAGATGATTTTGACTCTCAGGAGAAGGGAATAAGATCTAAGGGGGATACAAAACGGATGCCTTTTGTATGTGTATTATTTTCTTACATTATATTTAAGACCTGAAGTTGGGAACAGAATGTCACCATTTTAAAGTTTCAAAGGAGTTTAAGGATTGTTATATTTTTTAAAAGGTATTGTACTATCTTCGCTGCTCATGTATTAAATTCTTGGAAATTTTATAGACACAGATTTGCTAGGAGGACAGCCAGCTAAGGCCCCGTGTGGCTCTACTTATCCCTGTGTCTTCACAGCCCAAGTACACCAATAAAGCAAAAGAACTTCTGTGCAGCGGTATTTGAAGAACCAGAAAGGGAAATAAGGGAAAAACTGACCGAATCTCTTCCCCACAACCACCATGGTATTCAAGCAAATGTCAGAAAGTTTTATGAGGCATCAGGTTTGAGAAAGAGCATATTTCTGCTTAGGAAAATAAAGAGTGGATAAAGAGTTCTTCCATTTTTAGAGGAAATAGAAGACCAGCAGATTGAGAACTGGGTGAGCATTGGTACAAACTTGTCAACAAAAAGACAGGTTGTCTGGAATCTCATAGGACACTTCATTCTGATCATTACATGCTTGAACTCTGCTCATTGTGTCCTTTAGATAAATTTTTAGTAAAACACCTTTTCCTGTTACAAAAAAAAAATCCCCTAATCATTAACTAAGGGACTTTACCTGACTGGCATCAGTGGGTAATGATGCTTGACATGACACTTGGATATTGGAGACAGAAGATTTGTCCTCGGGAGGGGCAGACAGAGCATGTGCGACCATGGACTCCTGGTCGAGAAGGATCACCTCTGAAAGCTGGTTCAGGTGTGCCTTTCCTAGGAAGGCAAGGGCTGTTTCATATCACAGGCTGATGGCTAACCATAGCTATACCCCTGGGGATCAATAACCAAAGCTCCTCATTAGACAAATATTTTTGGTGCCATTCTGATCCCTGGGCTGTGCAAATCCTTAAAGACCACAGCAGTACAAGAGAGAATTTCATGATGGATAATCCTTGACCTTCTTAGATCAAGTGTATGCCATGTATTCTACCCATCCATTCATATACACCTGCATTTCACATATAAACATTCCTTTTCTAATTAATCCCAGGCTTCCTTCCTATTGTTTGTGGAGGGGAGGGGCACAGAATTTTATTTTATTTATTTATTTTTTCATGGAAAGGCATTATATTTTAAATATAGCAATATGTACATGTCAATCTCAAACTCCCAATCTATTCCTTATTAATGTTATGTACAAAGGCGTCTCTATTTAATTTATAAAATCAGAAAGCCTGATTCCAATTTTAAGGGTGGAAACCTATTTTACATATTGCTCCAGCCGCTAGCTGGGCGCAGTCGCTCTGGCCCGCAGAGCAATCAACGGGAGTTCCGAATCCACCTGAAAACGGATGAAAGGGTTGGGACAAGAGGTGCAAAGAATGGCAGCAAGACAAAGGTTCTGATCAAGCTGCAAAACTTTATTGAGCGCAAGGCGATTATATATGGGGAGGAAGGGAGGGAGGGGGAAAAGGAAGGGGGGAGCTCTGACGGGCATGTAAGGAATATGTGTCTTGTGGGTGATTGGCCTGTCGGATCCTTTTGGTGATTTGCCAGCCGAATGTATAGCTGGCACGTAATCAGCGCCTTATATGGCAGCAGGCTTGTAGTGTTCCGACCGTAATGGCACTGGCTGATCGCATCAGCCGGCTGGGCCCCAACAACATATGGCCAAATAATATATTTATAAACATAGTTAATATATCAGAGAGCAAATTGCTAACATGCGGTGGGTTATAGAGAAAGCAAAGGAATTTCAGAAAAACATCTACGTTTCATCGACTACAATGCAGGAGACGTGGGTTTGATTCCTGATCCAGGAAGATTCCACATGCTGCAGAACAACTAAGCCCATGCCTTACAACTACTGCCTGTGGTATACAGCTTGGAAGCCCCAACAATTGAGCCCAGGCACTGCAACTACTGAAGCCTGCACGCCACAGAGCCTGTGCTCTGCAGCAACAGAAGCCACTGCAATGAGAAGCCTGAGCACCGCAACTAGCAAGTAGCTGCAATCAGAGAAAAAGCTGGCACACATCCGTGAAGACCCAGCACAGCCAAAACTAAATAAATATTGTTTTTAAATGTGCCCTTCTAAAAATATTCCTAAATGTTGATGTCGCTACTGTGATGGTCACACGTGAGGACCACTCTTCTAAAGCATTGGCTGTTATGGAGCATGGATAATTAACTCATCCACTGGTCTGTACATGCCCAGTACACTTCCTGAGCAGATGGTGACCCAGGTCATCATAGCTCTGCTGGGAGTTCAGATCCATGAGTGAATTAAGCCTCTTCATCGTCAATGGATCCTTAAAAATCTGTTCTTCTAATTTTTATTTTCATTTCTATGTCTTATCATTTGAGTTCTTATCACAAAATCTGTGTTCTAAATTTTCTGATTAACAGTAAAATTACTAGAAATCAAAATACATACATGGGCTTCCCTGGTAGCTCAACTGGTAAAGAATCCATCTGCAGTGCAGGAGACTCTGGTTCGATTCCTGGGTTGGGAAGGTACACTGGTGAAGGGATAGGCTACCGACTCAGCATTCTTGGGTTTCCCTTGTGGCTCAGCTGGTAAAGAATTCACTTCCAGTGCAGGAGACCTGGGTTTGATCCCTGGATTCAACCCCTGGGTTGGGAAGATCCCCTGGAGAACGGAAGGGCTACCCACTCCAGTATTCTGGCCTGGAGAATTCCATGGACTATCCATGGGGGTCACAAAGAATCAGACATGATTGAGTGACTTTCACTTTCATAATACTGAAATAATCATTATTATATTCTACCACCACCACCACTAATAACAGAGTTATGGCTACTGCTAGGCAGCTATCTCAGCATCTAATTATGTTAGCTAATTTCATTCTTTCCACACACCTATTAGTTGGCTACTTTTCTCATGTCCCACTTTACCATAATTTCACTTAGGTATAAGGTAAGTTTAAGTTATACATACATGGATTCATGGTGCTTTTGTAAGAGGTGGTGAAGGGATTTGAACTCAGGCTTCCAGACTTAAGAATTGACCTCATGCCACCATGTGATATGACCTCAGAGTAGAAAAGGATTATGTGACTTGAAGAGTCAATCAGATTCCATCACTTACCTTTTGAAAACTTCCAATTGAATGAATTCCCAAATATTTTTTTTGATTTTCAAGATCTCATTTCTGACCACAAAGATGTTGAGTTATTGAGCTGAAAGCATCCAACAGGATTCACACTCAGGACCTGATGTCAAGATTGTAATATGTTACCTACAACTCCAAGCTCTTATGACTATGTTCATAATATATGTGAGATAAAGCACATGACTCTCTTAATGAGGCTATCTTTTACCCCCAATTACTTGAAGATAAAAATGTTTTTCTTATGACATGATGAAGTAGCACATTTTTTCTTTTCAAAACACAGCAATTCAAGAAGGAGCAACATGCATGGGGTTTTGGGGGGAAACTGAAGGAAAAAAGCAATAATTTGTTAGTTTCTAATTTCTTAAAATGAGAAAAACTCAATCTGCCAACACAAACATCCAGAAACGCTGAGCCTTGTTTTTTTCTTTCCCATTATTGTTTTTTAAGGGATATTGAATATAGTTCCCTGTGCTACACAGTAGGGCCTTGTTTATTCATTCTATTTAATATATACACCAGTTTGTATCTGCTGATTCAAAACTCCCGCTCCATCTCTCCCCACCCTCCATCACCAGGATTCAGATTTCATCTTACCAGCCCTCTCTTGACATCTCACCACCTTGCACTGATAGAAGTCAGTTGTCCCGTTGTCAGAAGCCCATTTGAAAAGAAGCTAAGAGAGTCCTCTGGCCCATAAAGGACTCAGTCTTACCAATAGCCATGTAAGTGAGCTGGTGTTCAGACACTCTTCCAGTCAAGACTTGACAAGACTACATAGCCCAGGCCCACATTTTGAATGTAGACTCTGACATGCCTAGAAATATCTAAGCAAAATAACAGATGAATACGTCACAATAAACAGTGTGTAATATAACAACATACATCAATTGAGCAGAAAAAGTAGAGCTAAATTTTAAACTAATTGAATTGAAACATTTTAAATTCCAATAGAATTAGAACTAGAATTGGAACTTTCATTCAAAATAGCAAGAACCATATATTTCCAAGGCATAAATTCCAAAACCCCAAAACAGGACTATTAAAAAAAAACAAAAACAGTAGCAAGCTCTCAGAGATATAAATGTTAATTAAGGAAATAGGAATACTATCAGAATTTTAGTATGGGAGACATGCATATGTGCGGGTGAAGTCGCTTCAATAGTGTTCGACTCTTTGCAACCCCATGGACTGTAGCCCGCCAGGCTCCTCTGTCCAGGGGATTCTCCAGGCAAGAATACTGGAGTGTGTTGCTCTGCCCTCCTCCAGGGGACCTTCCCGACCCAGGATTGAACCCATGTCTCTTTCATCTCTTGCATTGGCAGACAGGTTCTTTACCACTAGCACCACTTGGGAAGCCCATGGAAGGCATAAATCTCTCTAAATTACATGACTAATCAAAGATTTACAGATATAAAATCCCATATTGTTTTTTCTCATTGAAGAAATACATGTGTGAGTTTGATGGTGAGATAAACAACTTGAAACTCAGAGGTGAAAAGTAGAGGTCAATCTCTTCTTGGGAGTAGGAAGGATCTAGGTCCTTCCTTATACATTCACTTTTCTCCTTTTCTTCTTCCATGAAGTTAGCAAACCCTCAGAGATTGAGAGGCTATGGGCCAATTTGGCTAATTATCTTCTAGATGCATGGAGGTCTCCAGGCTGCAACACTGTGAATAATCAACCTGTGCTTCCCAGCCCTTTAGTTGGCCAGCTCCAGTCCAATGGGTTCTATATCTGTGTGTCTCATTCTCCTGGAGACACTGTCTGCACCAGCACATGCCTGAGACTGTCTTCCTGCACATTCTGAGGACAAACTCTCAGCCCTTATCCAACACCAGGTAGGGGAGGTACAAGACACCTGCATCCCGTAGTCCTGCCCCAGCAGAGGCACAGCCCAGCCCAGTGAGTGCCAAGTGCAGCGGGGGACACTGGCTGCAGGAGGGATTGGGAGAGCCTTGTCTTCTCATCATCAAATCAGAAGATGGATAGGATAGCCAGTAGAAGGACACCAAAACAGATAGGTCAGCTTAGAAGCCTATGAAGTTGATGTTGTTTTTACTGGTGGGTATGCTAGAACTTTTATTTAAATGTTTATTTTCCTCCCATAATTATTCTGTCTTCCGTAAGCATCTTTTTTTTAAACTTGAGCAGGTAACAGTTTTCTCTGAAGTACCCTCTGGGCTTCCCCAGTGGCTCAGTGGTAAAGAATCTGCCTGCAAATCAGGAGCCTCAGGAGACGCAAGTTCCATCCCTGGGTCAGGAAGATCCCCTGGAGGAGGGCAACCCACTTCAGTATTCTTGCAAGCAGAATTCCATGGACAGAGGAGCCTGGTGGGCTGCAGTTCGAGAGGTCACAAAGAGCTAGACACGACTGAAGCGACTTAGCACACCACAGCAAAATGTCCTTCAGGTGCTTCAAATGATCGTGAAGGTGATAGCGATGAAAATCGTGACAATAACCACACTATCACAAAGCCTTATGTAGGAATTCATGTGCCAGGCTCTGAAATGATGTTTTCATGTGACTTGTTTTCTTTTACCTGCATTAGTGAGTGAAGTGAAGTCACTCAGTCATGTCTGACTCTTTGCAACCCCTTGGACTGTAGCCCACCAGGCTCCTCCATCCATGGGATTTTCCAGGCAAGAGTACTGGAGTGGGTTGCCATTTCCTTCTCCAGGAGATCTTCCTGACCCAGGGATTGAACTCAGGTCTCCCGTGTTGTAGGCAGATGCTTTACTATCTGAGCCACCAGGGAAGTCAGCTCCCCGAAAAAGAGGGACATGCTTTATTATCATTTTACACTTGAGGGTAAGAGCACAGTATTTTAATGTAATTTCAATCTTGCCCTGTGGTAGAGAGGAGGTAAAGTCCTATTTGAATACAGACAATGAAATTCCATTTTGTTTGTTATTATTCAGTCGCTAAGTCATGTTTAACTCTTTGAGATCCCAAGGACTGTAGCCCATCAGGCTTCTCTGTCCATGGGGTTTTTCCTGCTAAGAATACTGGAGTGGGTTGCCATTTTCTTCTTCAGGAGATCTTCCCAACCCAGGGATTGAACCTAGGTCTCTTGCATTGCAGGCGGATTCTTTACTGCTGAGCCACCAATGAAGCCCAAAACTCCATTTACAAGGCACCTAAACAGATTTCTCTCCTGCCAACCCAAACTGCATTCAGGGAGCTGAATTTAAAAGAAACACAAACTCTCTGCAAGAAAGAATCTATACCTATGGCTGAGGTTTGACAGAAAACAGAAGAATTCTATAAAGCAATTATCCTTCAATAAAGAATAAATTAATTAGAGAAAAAAAGAGAATTGGCTTGAAAAGCTCTTAAACTGGCATGAGAAGCCCACTTAATGTTGAGAACTTATTTGGTCTTAAATTTTTTGATGGTTCATAAGAAGTTGGATCTGATAAGAAATCAACCCTTCACAAACCTTTAGGATTAAAGATATATCATAGTTAAGAAGTGTTACCTAGCCACTACAAACAAACAAACAAACAAACAGCAAACAGCAATCTCTATTTCAGAACTTTATTTGAGACTGTTACAGCACTGATATAAAAATATTTTGTAATAAGAAAGCAAGTTCAGGGTCTTAATTAGAGTTTATTAATTAATCATTGGTGCATAATACATGAATGCTATCTTTAGGATCAGTGATAGTGTATGATTTTATGCTTCGAAATTTTGTAAAGAAATTATTATTCAATTAAAAATAAATACATTTTAAAAAAAGAAAAAAGAAAATAAAATGTATAGCCAGTAGGAATTTGTTGTATAACTCAGGGAACTCAAACTGGGGCTCTGTGACAACCTAGATGGATGGGAGGTGGAAGGGAGGCTCAAGAGGGAGGGGACATATGTATACCTTTGGCTCATCCATGTTGATGTATGGTAGAAACCATACATATATATATAACATACAAATACAAACGATACAAATATAACACAATAGTATAATCATCCTTTAATTAAAAATAAATAAATTAAGGAAAAAAGAGATATTAAAATGCATTTATAGAAATATGAAGTCCACTAAGAGAAACTATTTATATTTGAGTTATATGTGAAGAGACTTTGACCACAACACACACATTTGAGTGAACACATATTTCAATGGAAGATGGATGTCATAAAACCAAATAAATATGGAAAACTTCTAGAAGTTAATTAAAAGTTAAAATGCTATCTGATTAAGAATTTCTTTTTATTTATACCCCAGAGAGTGGTTTTAGCTGTTTAGGACTACATTACAAATCAAGAGAGTTTCTTGTACAGCATTTGGATAAGATACAGTATATTTCAGTGTTTTTTAGAGTCCTTTAATTAGAATGACTTTTCTAAGTGAGAAAAAACTTTTACTGTAGATTATTCCTTCAAAACTAAGGGGACACATATTACATCATGTTAGTGGATTTATTATGTCAAAAAGTCCTTACTTCTCTTGCATTCTTTGACCCCATGTCTCTAAAATAGCTAAGTAAAGAAGCAAATGATATTTGGGGCCTCAATAAAGATGCTCACAACTGAGAAATATTGCTAAAGGTGCTAGGCCATGTGGTCATCAAGTGTGAATATTTTATTTGTTAATTGCTTAAATCCAAAGTATGGACACTTCTCTGGGTGCCTCTACAATTGTTTTGTTTATTCAACACTCTTCTTTTCATAAGGTGCCTCAACTACATGGAAAAAAAGAATTTAACAGGTGTCTCTCAATTCCTCCTCCTGGGCCTCTCAGATGATTCAGACTTGCAGCCCCTCCTCTTTGGACTCTTCCTGTCCATGTACCTGGTCACTGTGCTCGGGAACCTGCTCATCATCCTGGCTGTCATCTCTGATTCCCACCTCCACACCCCTATGTACTTCTTCCTCTCCAATTTGTCCTTGACTGATGTCAGTTTCAGCACCACCACCATCCCCAAGATGCTGGTGAACTTCCAGACACACAGCAAATCCATCACCTATGTGGACTGTCTAACTCAACTGACCTTTTTTTCTCTTTTTGCATTTTTGGAGAGTCTCCTTCTGACAGTGATGGCCTATGACCGGTTGGTGGCCATTTGTCACCCTCTACACTACCTGGTCATCATGAACCCCCGCCTCTGTGTCTTGCTGGTTCTGGGGTCATTTTCCATCAGCCTTTTGACCTCCCTGCTGCACTACTTGATGGTGTCACAGCTTACCTTCTGTGCAGAAGTGGAAATTCCTCATTTCTTTTGTGATCCTCCTCAACTCTTCAACCTTTCTTGCTCTGACACCTTCATCAATAACATATTAATCTATTTCATTGGTGCCATCTTGGGTGGAGTTCCACTCTTGGGGATCCTTTATTCCTATACTCAGATTATTTCCTCCATTCTGAGAGTCTCATCTTCAGGTTGGAAGTACAAAGCCTTCTCCACCTGTGGTTCTCACCTGGCAGTTGTTTGTTTGTTTTATGGAACTGGCCTTGGGGTGTACCTCAGCTCAGCTGTCTCATCTTCCCACAGGAAGGGTGGAGTGGCCTCGGTGATGTACACTGTGGTCACCCCTATGCTGAATCCCTTCATCTACAGCCTAAGAAACAAGGACATCAAGAGTGCCCTCTGGAAGATTATTCTCAGAAGAACCTAATTTCAAGACCTGTGTCATATTTGCCTATATGTATATGTATATGTTCCTAAGACTGTTAAAGGAAGTAAAAATAAATATGTGCAACAAGTGATTCTGAATATTCAGTCTCACACCATTTATGTACTTATCTGGCTCTCTGCTTATATATTTTTCCTATTAAAATAGCTCTAATGGAATTGGAACATTATTTAGTCACCCAGTGTGAGTCATAGCCATTCCAAGATTTTGCATACCACATCATTACACCTTTTCAATTTCCTTATGTATTACACAGAGCCCTTGCCCTTGGTAGTCTTGTTTCTATAGTTGCAAAATAAATGCAGCTCTTTGTTGTTGTTGTTCAGTATCTCAGTCATGTCCCACTCTTGCAACTCCATGAACTATAGCATACCAGGCTCCTCTGTACTCCACTATCTCCTGGAGTTTGCTCAAATTCATGTGCATTGATTTGGTGATGCTATTTAACCATATCATCCTCTGCCACCCACTTTTCCAGCCCTCAATCTTTCCCATCATCAGGGTATTTTCCAATGAGTCAGCTCTTTGCATCAGATGGCCAAAGTATTGAAGCTCCAGTTTCAGCATCAGTTTTTCCGATGAATATTCAGGGTTTTTTTCCTTTGGAATTGACTGGTTTAATCTCCTTGCAGTCCAAGGGATTCTCAGGCATCTTCTCCAGCACAATTAAAAAGCATCAATTCTTTGGTGCTCAGCCTTCATGGTCCAACTCTCACATTTGTACATGACTACTAGAAAAACCATAGTTTTGATGATATTGACCTTTGTCAGCAAAGTGATGTCTCTGCTTTTTAATAGGCTATCTATGTTCGTCATAGCTTTCCTTCCAAGGAAGGAAATACAACTCTATTTCTTGTTATATATTGATTCTATACTTTTCTTTTTATTATTCCCTATTTGTCATATATATCTATACTCTATCATAGCGATCAACACAGCCATTATGTTATTGCTTGTTAATAATCTTTTTGTGAAAATAGGATGGGTATTTCATTTCCAAATCAGAGAACTTTGAAATTGAAATAGGGCACTATGGATACTGAGTTTACATAAGCAGTTATCATTTGGGACTTTCCTAGGAAAACTGTGGTGTATGCTTCCCAAGGAGTAGAGAGGAGACTACCTATCAGAGCAAAATTGATTCCAAAATTTTCTGACAAATATCCTTCCCATTCCATTTAACTTTTCCCCAATTATATTACTTAGTGAGACAGAAAAGGACAAAAAACTGAATGATTCCACAGCTAATGTAGTCAGATTTAAAGAGAATGATGTTTGCAAGAGGCTTTGGGATCAGGAAAAGGAGAGTTAGTGTTTAATGGGCACAGAGTGTCCATTAGGGGAAGATGAAATAGCTCTGGAGACGGATGGTGGTGATGGTTGCTAAACAATGTGAATGTACTTAATGCTGCTGAATTGTACACTTAAAAATAGTTAGGGAGGTAAATGTTGGGTTATGTTTTTTTTTTTTCTTACCACCACCACAACAAAAATCTACTGTCAGAAATGAGAGATGAATTGCTCCAAATTTGGGTGTTTGCCCCCAGGAATCAACTCCTAGAGGTATCTGCCTCAGCTTCAGAGAGCCCACATCTTGCTGGCTGCATAATGTGGGGGTATAAGCATCTGGCTTTCCCCCAACTGCAGCCAACTCTAAGGGATCATCTTTTGAGCACCCTGGTGATGTTCATAGAACTTTGAGGGTCTTCAACTTGGCTTGACTTTTTTCCACTGCCCTTTCATGCTACAGAGAGTTTGCCAAACCACAGAATCTAGGCAACAGTTCTTACAAGATTGTCCTCATTCCAGACACCAACACAAGTGCAGTGGTTCCCAGAGTGACTCTCACTTTGGGCATCTTGGCTCCAAATTCAAAAAATATAATAACAAAAACATAAATCTCCAAGACAGAAAGCCCAAAACTCCAGACTAGGACAATAGAAAGAAAAATATGACAATGCCAGAGATGGAAATCTTAACCATGGAAATAGAAATACTATCACATACTATCACATTCTTGGAAGAGAAGACCAAAATCTCTCTAGATTTCATGATTAATTCAGTGAATTTACAGACATAAAATCATGTATTGCTTCCCCTAATTGAAAAAAAAATGTGCCTAAATTTTATGATGAGAAAATAAACTGGAAGGCAGAGGTGAGGAGTACAAGTCAGCCTCTTTCAGGCTCTACTGGATCCTTCATAATACATTCACTTTTCTCCTTTTCCTCCTCCATTAAATTAGCAAACCCTCAGGGACTGAGAGACCATGGACCAGTTTGGCTAATTATCTGCTCCATGCATGGAGGTCTCCAGGCTGCATCACTGTAAATAATCAGGCTGTGCTTCCCAGACCTTCAGTTAGCCAGCTTCAGTCCAATGGGATCCATACCTGTGTGTCTCATTCTCCCAGAGTTGTCTGCACCAGAAGGCCCACACCTGAGTCTGTCTTACTGCCTGTTTTTAGGAAAAAGCTGCAGCCTTCATCCAATAGCAGGTAGGGGACAGGCAGCCAATCTGCAACCCTCAGTCCTGGTCCAGCAGAGACACAGCACAGCCCAGAGGGTTCCAAGCGCAGTGGGAGACACTGAACGCAGGGGGGATGAGGGAGACATTTTTGCTCACCATCAAGGCAATGGGACAGTTATGATAGTAAGTGGGAGGCCACCAAAATGCAAAGATCAGCTCAAAGCCTACGAAGTTTATGTTATTGTTAGTGGTGGGGATCCTAGAACATTTATTCAAGTTTTTGTTTTCCTTCCACACTGGTTCTATCTTCCTTGGGCATCTTTTCTACCTGATTAGGAAACGGGTCCTTCTAAAGTGTCCTGTAAGTTCTCCAGATGATCTTGAAGGTGATGGTGATGAAATGATGACAAAAACCACAGTATTACAAAAGACTTATGTAGAAATTCATATGCCAGAGGCTGGAGTAATTTTTTAATGCAGTTTCTTATTTTATTTGCATTGAAAGTGTGAATGTTTTAGTTGCTAATTCATGTCCAACTCTTTACAACCCCATGGACTGTAGCCCACCAAGCTTCTCCGTCAATGGAATTCTCCAGGCAAGAATACTGGAGTGGGTTGCCATTCCCTTCTCCAGGGGATTTTCCCAATCCAGGGATCAAACCTGGGTCGCCTGTATTACAGGCAGATTCTTTACCATCTGAGCCACCAGGGAAACTGCAAGAGTATTGAAGTGGGTAGCCATTTTGTCCTCCAGAAGATCTTCCAAACCCAGGGACTGAACCTAGGTCTCCTCTATTGCAGACAGATTCTTTCTTCGTTGAGCCAACAGGGAAGCCCTTTATCTTCATTCCCACCCAAAAAAGAGAGCAACATGCATTATTATCATTTTCCCACTTGAGGATAGGAATTTTAATTTTAATGTAATTTTGATCAGGCTCTGTGGTAGAGAGGAGGATAAAGTCAGATTCGAATGCAGACAGTGACACTTCATTTACAAGGCACCTTGACAGTATTGTCACTTTGTGACACTCCATTTACAGGGCAAAAGTGACAATCCATTTACAAGGCACCTTGACAGTATTCTCTGCTGCCAATCCAGCCAACATTTAGGGGGCTGAAATAAGGAGAAACACAAACTCTCTATAAGGAAGAATTGGCATGAAAAGCTCTCTTAAGCTGGCATAAGGAGGCCAGCTTAGTGCTTGAGACCTGATTAGGTCTCAAATTTTTTGACTGTTCATAAGAGGTGGGATATGATGAAAAATCAAGCCTTCATATGTATTCAGGAGTAGAGGGATATTTAAGAAGTTTTACCTGGCCACGACAAACAAATACAGAAAAATGTAAACTCAACCTCCAATCTTTTTCTGAAAGTATTTGATACTGATTGAAAAAAAATTCTCTGTGTCTTTGGAAACATGCTATGTAGGCCTTCCACCCATTTTTTATTGATTTTTTTTTCTGATACTGAGTTTCACAGGCTGTTTCTATATTTTGGGGATTAATTCTTTGCTCGTAGCTTCATTTGGAAATATTTTTTTCCCTATTTTGAGGTTTGTCTTTTCATCTCATTTATGGTATCTTTCCTGTGCAAAAGCTTTTAATTTTAATTGAGTCTCATTTTTGTTGTTGTTGTTATCATTTTCATTACCCTAGGTGGTGGGTCAAAAAAGATCTTACTGTGATTTATTTCAAGGAATGTGCTTCTTATGTTTTTCCTCTAATACTTTATTTGTGAACTGATTAAATCAAGTTTGGATGCTTATCTAGGTGCCTCTACAATTGTTTTGTTTATTCAACACTCTCTACTTTTTCTGAAAGGTGTCCCATCAACATGAAACCACAGAATCTAACAGGTGTCTCAGAATTCCTCCTCCTGAGCCTCTCAGATGATCCAGACCTGCAGCCCCTCCTCTTTGGACTCTTCCTGTCCATGTACCTGGTCACTGTGCTTGGGAACCTGCTCATCATCCTGGCTGTCATCTCTGATTCCCACCTCCACACCCCTATGTACTTCTTCCTCTCCAATTTATCCTTGACTGATGTCAGTTTCAGCACCACCACCATCCCCAAGATGCTAGTGAACTTCCAGACACACAGCAAATCCATCACCTATGTGGGCTGTCTAACTCAACTGATTTTTTTTTCTTTTTTTGCACTTTTGGATAGTCTCTTTCTGACAGTGATGGCCTATGACCGGTTGGTGGCCATTTGTCACCCTCTACACTACCTGGTCAGCATGAACCCCCGCTTCTGTGGCTTGCTGGTCCTGGGGTCATTTTCCATCAGCCTTTTGACTTCCCTGTTGCACTGCTTGATGGTGTCACAGCTTGCCTTCTGTGCAGAAGTGGAAATTCCTCATTTCTTTTGTGAACTTTCTCAACTCCTCAACCTTTCCTGTTCTGACACCTTTATCAATAACATATTAATCTATTTCATTGGTGCCATCTTGGGTGGAGTTCCACTCTCAGGGATCATTTACTCTTATACTCGAATTATATCCTCCATTCTGAGAGTCTCCTCATCAGATGGGAAGTACAAAGCCTTCTCCACCTGTGGTTCTCATCTGTCTGTTGTTTGCTTATTTTATGGAACTGGCCTTGGGGTATATTTCAGCTCCACTATCTCATCTTCCCACAGGAAGGGTGCAGTGGCCTCGGTGATGTACACTGTGGTCACCCCTATGCTGAACCCCTTCATCTACAGTCTAAGGAACAAGGACATCAAGAGTGCCCTGTGGAGGATTATCATCAGAAAAGCCTAATTTCAATACTTGTGTAATTTTTCTGTTGTTGTTTGTTAAGACTGTAAAAGACAGTAAAATCAAATATATGCAACAAGTAAGTGTGAATCTGCAGTTCCATAGCATATTTGTAGCAATCTAGGTTTCTGGTTACACATTTCTTTCCTCTTAAATTAGTTCTACTGAAATTGGGACATTACTTGGGGGTCATAACCCTTCCAAGATTTTGCACACCACCTCATTGTACACTTCTCAATTTCATTATGTATTACCCATAGCCTTTGGTAACAGGCAGTCTTATTTCTATCACCTCCAAATAAACACAGATCTATTTCGTGTCATATACTGAATCTATGGGCTTTCCTGCTGGCCTAACAGTAAAGAATCCTCCTGCAGTGCAGGAGATAAGAGTTCAAGCCCTGGGTTGGGAAGAGCTCATGGAGAAGGAAATGGCAACTCACCCTAGTATTCTTGCCTGGGAAATCTCATGGACAGAGGATCCTGGCAGGCTACAATTTCTGGGGTCCCAAAACATCTTAGTGACTAAACAACTGATTCTATGCTTTCCTATTATTATTCCCTATTTGTTATGTGTATCTAAACCCTACCTTAATGACCAAGACATCTAATGTATTTTTGCTCCTTAATGAATGATTTTGGGCAAATAGGATGGATATTTCATTTCATTTCCAAACTAAAGTATTCTGATATTAAAATAGGACACTGTGAATACTAAGTTTGAATAAGAAATTGTTAACTGGAACTTTACTAGGAAAACTGGGATGTGTGCTTCCTGAGGGGTAGATATAGAGTACCCACCAAGTAAAGTCAATTCCCAATTTTTCTGATAATTCTCCTGCCCATTCCATCTAACTTCTCCTGAATTATATTACATAAGTGAAGTTGCTCAGTTGTGTGTGACTCTTCACAGTCCCATGGACTGTAGCCTACCAGGCTCCTCCGTCTGTTGACTTTTCCAGGCAAGAGTACTGAAGTGGGTTGCCATTTCCTTCTCCAATGGATCTGCCCAACCCAGGGATCGAACCCAAGCCTCCCTCATTTCAGGCAGATGCTTTACCCCCAGAGCCACCAGGGAAGTCCAATCATATTACATAATCAGACATAAAGAACAGAAGTTGATTGATTCCACTGATATGAAGTACCTAAAGTAGTCAAATTCCTATAGACAGGGAAGAGAATGATGGTTGCCAGAGGCTTTGGGGGGAGAAAAGGGGAATTAGTGTTTAATGGGCACAGAGTTTCAGCTGGGGAAGACAAAATAGTTCTGAAGATGAATGGTGGTGATGGTTGCAAAATAATATGAATATACTTATTGCCACTTAACTGTACACTTAATATTAGTTAACAGGGTAAAATTTATCTTATATCGTTTTAACACACACACACACACACACACACACACATGCAATCAGTCAGAAATAAGAGACGATTTCCCCAAATGTTGAGTGTTACTCAGCCCTCAAGATGCATGTAGATGTATGGCAAAACCATCACAATATTATGAAGTAATTATGCTCCAATTAAAGAAACTTTTTAAAAAAGAATCAACTTCTAGAGGGCTCTCCCTCAGCTACAGAGAGCCCAAGGCAACCCACATCCAAAGACTATATGATGTGAGTATGTAAGCATTTGATTTGTATTCCCCCAACTGCAGCCAACTCGAAGGGATCATCTTTAGAGCAACCTGGTGGTTTTCATAGACCTTTGAGGGGCTTCAACTTGGCTTTACATTTTCCACTGCCCTTTCATACTGAAGAGAAGTTGCCACACCACAAAACTGAGAGAACCATCCTCACCAGACTGCCCTCATATCAGATACCACCACAAGTGCAATGGTTCCCTGGGTTCCATGTCCAATTTGTGCTGAATGTGCTCAGTGCTCAATTGCATCCAACACTTAGCAGCCCCATGGACTGTAGCTCACAAGGCTCCTCTGTTCATGGAATTTTCCAGGCAAGAATACTAGAGCTGGTTGCCATTTCCTATCCCAGAGGATCTTCACAACCCAGGGATAGAACCCGTATCTCTTGTGTCTCCTGCAGGGCAGGAGGGTTCTTTACCACTGCGCCCCTTGGGAAGTCCCATGTCCAATGTAATTGAATATTCTTATCTGATAGGCAGAAAACTAGATAAATATGTGCAGCTTAATTGAGAAAACTGCATATCTAGTTTTCTGCCTATCAGTTAATGAGGAATTAATTTCTGAGTTCCTCATACAAAGACTATGAGCCAGGAGTACTGCAAGGATAAGATATAGAAGGTCACAACAGATCACATCTCACATATCGTGCTTTAAAACTAAAAGGACACTGTCTTAATGAATACCAAGAGTTCAAACATAAGGTTTTAAAGAAAATTTTATTTAGATATGGCCTTTTTATTGAGTAGAAATAAGCAATGCAGGAGATGACAGAGACCTGGGTTCGATTCCTGGGTCGGGAAGATCCTCTGGAGGAGAGCATGGCAACCCACTCTAGTATTCTTGCCTGGAGAATCCCATGGACAGAGGAGCTTCGTGGGCTATAGTCCAAAGGTCTATACTAAAAAAAAAAAAAAAAAAGTCGAAAGAGTCGGACATGACTGAGAGATGAACACTGAGATGCTTGTAGAACTCCAGCACTGGAAAGTCTGTGGCTTATTCTAACGATGACGGAAGGACTCTATGGGTGTAAGAGAAACAAGAGATATTTCTGACTGTATGGCTGGGAACAGCAAGGTGGGATCTGCAGATGTACCCACAACAGAGCAAGTTTTTCATGTTCTAGTTCTTCTCTGGGGAATTTTTCTGGAAAAGATGATGTTTTGGAGCCAAGGCTGGAACATAGAGAAATATCTCCATAGTTTTATTCTTTTTAGTGTCAACTGTACAGGAGAGAGTGAGGCTGGTTAAGTGGGTAGCTTCAAAGATGCTGTCAAAGATCCCTACAACCTCCGTTCATGCCCTTGTACATACGTGTCTCCTTGGACTGAACACAGTGACTTGTTTCCAGTAAACTGAATTTGCAAAACTACTGGCCTGTCACTTCTACCATTAATGTGTAAAATAGCTCAACTTTCATCTTCCTGGTCCTCTCCAGTCTACTGACCACCTTGCTCTGAAGGAAGTCAGTTGCCAAGTCATAAGAGGCAAGAAACTAAGAGAATCCGAAACACTCAGTACTATGCACAGACATGGAAGTGAGCTTGGAATCAAATATTTTCTAGTCAAACCTTGATAAGACTACAGCACTGGCCCCCTTTTGTATGTAGATTCTCTGATGCCCCTTGAAGTGTTTAAGCAAACTAGCAAGTTACTAGACAAATATGTTAAAATAAACAGTCATATATAGTAACAACATACATCAAATGAACAGAAAACTTAAGAGTTAGAATTTTAAAACAATTCTGTCCTTGGAATTTTCCAGGCAAAAATACTGGAGTGGGTTTCCATTTCCTTCTGCAGGGAATCTTCCTGAACTGGGGATCAAACCGTGTCTTCTGCATTGCAGATAGATTCTTTACTGTGTGAGCTACCAGGGAAGCCCTTAAATTAATAGAATTTAGGATTTAAAATTCCAAGGGCATTAAAACTAGAATTTGGACTGTCATTCAAAATTCCCAGAACCACAAATCTCCAAGGCAGAAAATCCAAAACTCCAGACATGGACTATAGAAAAAAAAAATATGACAATGCCAGAGATAGAAATCTTAACCATGAAAATAGAAATACGATCAGAATCTTGGAAGGGAAGACCTAAGTCTCTCTAAATTTCACGACTAATTCAGTGGATTTACAGACATAAAATCATGTATTGTTTCCCCTAATTGGAAAAAAAATGTGTCTGAATTTTATGATGAGAAAATAAACTGGAAGGCAGAGGTAAGGAGTACAAGTCAGCCTCCTCCAGACTCTACTGGCTCCTTCCTAATACATTCACTCTTCTCCTTTTCCTCCTCCATTAAATTAGCAAACCCTCAGGGATTGAGAGACTATGGACCAGATTAGCTAATTTGCTACGTACATGAAGGTCTTCAGGCTGCGTCACTGTAAATAAGCAGCCTGTGCTTCCCAGACCTTCAGTTAGTCAGCTCCAGTCCAATGGGATCAATACCCATGTGTCTCATCCCTCCAGAGTTGTTGTCTGCACCAAATGCCCACACTTGAGTTTGTCTTGCTTGCCTGTTCTGAGGACAAAGCCTCAGTCCTCATCCAACAGCAGATAGGGGAAGGGCAGCCAATCTACATCCTTCAGTCCTGGTCCAGCAGAGACACAGCCCAGCCCAGAGAGTTCCAAGCACAGTGGGAGACACTGAATGCAGGAGGCATTGGAGGAGCCTTGTTTGCTCACCATCAAGGCAGTGGGATAGTTGGAATAGTCGGTGGGAGGCCACTAAAAGGCACAGATTCAGCTCAAAGCCTGTGAGGTTTATGTTATTGTCAGTGATGGGGATCCCAGAACTCCTATTTAAGTTTTTGCTTTTCTTCTACACTGGTTCTATCTTCCTTGAGCATCATTTCTACCTGATTAGGACGGAAACAGGTCCCTATAAAGTGTCTCCCTAAGTTCTCCAGATGATCTTGAAGGTGATGGTGATGAAATGCTGACAGTAACCACAGTATTATAAAGACTTATGTAGGAATTCACACACCAGAGGCTGAAGTGATTTTTTTTAATGTACTTTGTTATTTTATTTGCATTGAAAGTGTGAATGTGGAAGTTTTAGTCTCTATATAGTGTCTGACTCTTTTCAACCCTATGGACTGTAGTCCGCCAGGCTCCTCTGTCAGTGGAAATCCCCAGGCAAGAATACTGGAGTGGTTTGCCACTCCCTTCTCCAGGAAATCTTCCCGACCCAGGAACCAAACCCTAGTCTCCCGAATTGCAGGCAAATTCTTTACTCTTTGAGTCAATAGGGAAGCCCTTTATCTGAATTACCACCCCTCACAAAAAGAGAGCAATATTCATTATCATTTTACTCCCGAGGGTGGAAATTTTAGTTTTAATGTAATTTTGATCAGGCCCTGTGGTAGAGAAGGGGATAAAGTCAGATTCAAATGCTGACAGTGAAACTCCATTTATAAGGCACCTTGACAGTATTCTTTTCTGCCAATCCAACCAACATTCAGGGAGCTGAATTTAGGAGAAAAAGAACCTCATTATACGGAAGAATTGGCATGAAAAGCTCTTAAGCTGGCATAAGGAGGCCAGAGTAGTATTTAGGACCTGATTAGGTCTTAAATTTTTTGACTGTTCATAAAAGGTAAGATCTGATGAGAAATCAACCCTTCACAAATACTTAGGATTAGAGGCATATTTAAGAAGTTTTACCTAGCCACTACAAACAAACACAGCAAAACATAAGCTCACCTTCCAACCTTTCTCTGAGAGTGTATGACATTGATTAAGAAAACATTCTCTATGTCTTGGGAGGGGGACTTCCCTGATGGTTCATGGTAAAGAATATTCCTGCAATGCAGTAGACCCAGGTTCGATCCCTGGGTAGGGAAGATCCCCTGGAGAAGGGAATGGCAACCCACTCCAGTATTCTTGCCTGGAGAATTTCAGGGACAGAGGAGCCTGGCAGATTACAGTCTGTGGGGTCACAAAGGGTTGGACATGACTGAGCAACTAACATACTTTGGAGAAATGTCTGCATAGGTCTTCCATCCATTTTTTGATTGAGTTGCTTATTTTTTCTGATATTGAGTTTCATAAGCTCTATATTTTGGCCTACTTCCCCAACACTTACTGGCTCTTCAGGCTTGCCAATATGGGATCACCACAGGGGCCAACTTCCCTGAATCCTGTTCTCTAATGGAGAGTGGATGATGACGGAAGAAGGTCTGTCCCACCAAAAATCAAGGATATAGAGCCAGGCACACAGTTTGGGATCTGGTTGATTTATCCTGGAGAAGGCATTGAATGTCTTTGGTCTGACACATGGAGGCCTTGATGACTGTAAGTTGATGTGTTACAGCTTTTGTGTCCCTAGAGACTGAATACCCTCTGAAGCTTGTTAAATAAATTGATCAATGGATCTTCCATTCCCTGATCAGTTTGACTCCTCCAGGACAAGGAGCACACAGGAAAGGATCTCTGACCTGCCCAATTCCTTGTCCCTGTGAGACTTACAGAGGGTCTACCTGTGATTCCTCTACTTTGGGTCTGTTTACTCTGGGAAGAATCACTCTGGTTTCCCTTCAATCTCCTCTTTGAGACAAGTGTCAGCATTTAGAATTTGTAGTTTCCTCATGAGGAAGATTGAAGAGTACCCAAAGGCACCAGGCTTCACTAGGGTAGTTCTCAAACTTAAGCCTGCACCAAAATCATCTTGAGAATGTGTTACAACACAGATTGCTGAGTCCCACACCAAATTTCTATCTCAGTAGATTTGAGCTTGGGTATCTCAGGTGGCTCAGTGGTAAAGAATCTGCCTGCCAATGCAGGAGACTCAAGATCAGTCCCTGGGTCAGGAAGATGCCTGGAGAAGGATATGCCAATCCACTCCAGTACTGTTGCCTGGGAAATCCCATGGACAGAGGAGGCTGGTGGGCTACAGTCCATGAAGTTACAAGAGAGTCAAACACAACTTAGTGACCAAACAACAACAAAAACAAGATTGGGGCTTGGATTTGACAGTTTGGATTTTCTAAAGATTCCAAATTTTGCCAGTCCCCATGACAATTGCCATGTAGCTTGGTTCAGTCACTCAGTCATGTACAACTCTTTGCAACCCCATGGACTGCATCATGCTAGGCTTCCCTGTCCATCACCAACTCCCGAAGCTTGCTCAAAATCATGTCTATCGAATTGGTGATGCCATCCAACCATCTCATCCTCTGTCATCCCCTTCTCCTCCTGCCTTCCATTTTCCCCCAGCATCAGGGTCTTTTCCAATGAGTCTGTTCTTTGCATCAGGTGACCAAAATATTGGAGTTTCAGCCTCAGCATTAGTCCTTCCAATGAATATTTAGGACTGACTTCCTTTAGGATTGACTGGCTAGATCTGCTTGCAGTCCAAGGGACTCTCAAGAGTCTTCTCAAACACCACAGTTCAAAAGCATCAATTCTTCGGTGCTCAGCTCTCTTTATGGTCCAACTCTCACATCCATACATGACTACTGGAAAAACCATAGCTTGAACTGACAGACTTCTGTTGGCAAAATAATGTCTCTGCTTTTTAATATGCTCTCTAGGTTGGTTATAGATTTTCTTCCAAGTAGCAAGCATCTTTTAATTTCATGGCTGCATTCACCATCTGCAGTGATTTTGGAGTCCATAAAAATAAAGTTTCTCACTGTTTCCATTGTTTCCCCATCTATTTGCCATGAAGCATTGGGACCAGATGCCATGATCTTACTTTTCTGAATGAATGTTGAGTTTTAAGCCAAGTTTTTCACTCTCCTCTTTCACTTTCATCAAGAGGCTTTTTAGTTCTTCCTCGCTTTCTGCCATAAGGGTGGTGTCATCTGCATATCTGAGTTTATTGAACTTTTTCCCAGAAATCTTGATTCCAGCTTGTGCTTCATCCAGCCTGGCTTTTTGCATGATGTACTCTTCATATATATTAAATAAAATATATAGCCTTGATATACTCCTTTCCTGATTTGGAACTAGTCTGTTCCATGTGCAGTGCTAACTTTTGCTTCTTGACCTGCATACAGATTTCTCAGGAGGCAGGTCAGGTGGTCTGGTATTGCCATCTCATTTAAGAATTTGTCACAGTTAGTTGTGATCTACACAGTCAAAAGCTTTGACGAAATCAATAAAGCAGAAGTAGATGTTTTTCTGGAACTCTCTTGCTTTTTCAATGATCCAGTGGATGTTGGCAATTTGATCTCTAGTTCCTCTGCCTTTTCTAAATCCAGCTTGAACATCTGGAAGTTCACGGCTAACAGACTATTGAAGTCTGGCTTGGATAATTTTGTGTGTTACTTTGCTAGCATGTGAGATGAGTGCAATTGTGTGATAATTTGAACATTCTTTGTCAATGTCTTTCTTTGGGATTGGAATGAAAACTGACCTTTTCCAATCCTGTGGCCACTGCTGAGTTTTCCAGATTTGCTGGCGTATTGAGTGCAGCACTTTAATAGCATCATCTTTTAGGGTTTGAAATAGCTCAACTACAATTCCATCACCTCCACTAGCTTTGTTCATGGTGATGCTTTCTAAGGTCCACTTCACTTCGCATTCCAGGATGTCTGGCTCTAGGTGAATGATCACACCATCATGGTTATCTGGGTCATGAAGATCTTTTTTCCCCTGAGGTAATGTTTCATAATTTGAGTATTATCCATTAAATTAAAAACTAGCATTAAATTGATGGAAAGGAAGAAAACTTACACAAACTTAGGCATGTAATTATGTGAGTGAATGTAAAAAAAAAATGTGTATATATCAAGAAGATACTGGTAGAAAATGAAATGAAGTGTCAACAGTGAAAAAAATCCCATAAACTGAGGCTTTTGTTAATATATTGCTTTCCATTATTCCAGACTTACCTACTCAACATCTCCAAGAGAAGAGTTTGAGAATTTACTTTTTAAAATATTTATTTATTGCTTGCATCGAGTCTTAGCTGTGACACATGGGATCTTCGTTGCAGCCCACAGATGCTCTAGTTGTGGTGTGAGGGCTCCGGAACTCGAGGGGTCAGTAGTTGTGGCACAGGGTCTTACTTGCCCTCACATGATACATGGCATCCTAGTTCCCTTTCCAGGGATCTATCCTGTGTTCCCTGAATTGCAAAGTGGATTCTTAACCACTGAATTACCAGAGCAGTCCTAACTGAGAGTTTATTTTTGAAAGAAAATTACAACGCATGTGAGAGCTGGATCATAAAGAAGATTGAGCACTGAAGAATTGATGCTTTTGAACTGTGGCACTGGAGAAGACTCTTGAGAGTCCCTTGGACTGCAAGGAGACCCAACCAGTAAGTTTTAAAGGAAATCAGTCCTGAATATTCACTGAAAGGACTAATGCTGAAACTGACACTCCAATACTTTGGCCACCCCATGCGAAAAATTGACTCATTGGGAAAGATTGAGGGCAGGAGGAGAAGGGGATGACAGAGGATGGGATGGTTGGATGGCATCACTGAATCAGTGGACTTGAGTAAACTTCATGAGAGAGTGAAGGAAAGGTAAGCCTGGCATGCTGCAGTCCATGGGATGCAAAGAGTCAAACACAATTTAGTGACTGAACAACAGTAGTTTTACTTTAATTTATGTTTATTGGATATAGACTCACAAGCTGGATCAAGATTGCCAAGAGAAATATCAACAATCTCAGCTGTGCAGATGATACCACTTTCATGGCAAAAAGCGATGAAAAACTAAAGAGCCTCTTGATGAGAGTGAAAGAGAAGAGTAAAAATACTGGCTCAAAACTCAACATTCAAAAAACGTTCATGGCATTCAGTCCCATCCCTTCATGGCAAATAGATGGAAAAAAGTGGAAACAGTTGCAGATTTTATTTTCTTGGGCTCCAAAATCACTGTGGATGATTTTGATTCATCACTGCAGTCATGAAATTAAAAGACCCTTGCTCCTTGGTAGGAAAGCTATGAAAAACCTGGACAGTGTATTAAAAGGACAAGAAATCACTTTGCCAACAAATGTCCATATGGTCAAATCTATAGTTTTTCCAGTAGTCATGTATAGATGTGAGACTTGGACTGTATAGAAGACTTAGAGCTGAAGAACTGATACTTCTGAATCATGGTTCTGGAGAAGACTCTTGAGAGTCCCTTGGGCAGCAAGGAGGTCAAATCAGTAAATTCTAAAGGAAATCAGTCCTGAATATTCATTGGAAAGACTGATGCTCAACTGAAGCTCCGGTACTTTGGCCACCTGATATGAAAAACTGACACATTGGAAAAGACCCTGATGAAGACTGAAAGCAGGAGGAGAAGAGGATGACAGAGGATGAGATGGTTGCATGGCATCACCGACTCGATGGACATGAGTTTGAGCAGGCTCTGGGAGTTGGCAATGGACTGGAGCCTTGATGTGCTGCAGTCCATGAGGTCACAGAGTCAGACACGACTGAGTAACTGAACTTAACTGAATCATGAACACCCTTCTCTCCAGCATGCAGAACCTTTGGAAAGCACAAATTGGTCCCAAGCAGAGGCTAAGTTGGACAGTGTATGATATCGATGGGCCATCCTTTTCCTCTCTTTCCCCAAGAGTTTAATCTATTATGACTGGGAAGAGAGAAGGGGTAGCTAAATATCTTTTTAATTTAACTTTTCAATTTGTACTGGGGTATAGCCAGTTAAAAACGTTGTGATCCTGAAAGGTGAACAGAGAAGGGACTCAGCCTTAGAGGAACATATATCCATTCTTTCCCTCAAACCCCCTCCAATCTAGGCTGCCAAATAACATTGAGCAGAGTTCCATGTGCTCCACAGAAGATCCTTGTTGGTTAACCATTTTAAATAAAGCAGTGTGTATGTATCTATACCAAACTCCCTAAATATCCCTTCCATTCCCCTCTGGCAACCACGCATGAATGCTAAGTCATTTCAGTTGTATATGACTCTTTGCAGCTCTATGGACTGCAGCCCACCAGGTTCTTCTGTCCATGGGATTCTCCAGGCAAGAATATTGCAGTGGGTTGCCGTGCCCTCCTCCTGACAACCATAATGAATATTTTGAGTAATGGAGATTGTATCTTTCTCTAAGCCAATGCCTCCGAAATGGCAGAACCTTCAACTGGAGTCACTTGATGCCATTTGGGCCAAGAATAAAGCCAAGCCCTGTGGTCTTGGAGACAGTTGCAGTCACACTTGGCAGGGACGGAATACATGCTCAGGGGAGCCACAAGCATCATAATGCACAGATACATGGAACACCATCTGCTTCATGGATTTTAAATAAGGAAAGTGGAACTGGGTCAGTGCCTTGCAGAAGAGGTAAACAGTTTACCACCTTCTTTCTCTCTGTCTCTTTCCATGTCTTTAAGAGCTTTGCAGGATTTAAGACTTAAGAGCTTTGTAGGAACTCTGCTATTAGCCTGTATTTCCCTCAATAAAACCACATTTGACACAATTGTGGCAGTTTTAAGACATGGCTAACAAATTCTTTTATATTTCTCTCCCTGGTGGCTCAGCAGTAACGAATCCGCCAGCAGTGAGGGAAGTCTTGGTTCAATCCCTGGGCCAGAAAGATCCCCTAGAGTAGGAAATAGCAACCCACTCCAGTATTCATGGCTGGGGAATCTCAAGGACAGAGGAGTCTGGTGGGCTATAGTTCATAGGGTCTCAAAGAGTTGGACATGATTAAAGTGGCTGAGAACACATGAAAATGAAGTCCATGTTTCCTAGCTTGAATTAACTTGTAATCCTAAGTATGAATTGTAGTTGAAACTATTAATACTTACTATCTCTAAAAATCTTGTTATCCAGGCTATTGAAATGTCAGTTTCTTAGCTTTAAAATGGGGCCAATAAGCATTCCAATTTTCCATAATATTTTTAGAAGTTGAGAATCAAAGATCCCAGCTATGTATTCTCACATGCTCCTACATTCAATGACACAGGTATAGATCTCTTTTCTTACCTCTGTTGACTCTAAACAATTTAATTTTTATTTCATGCAAGCAGTGTCTCCAAGGACTAAGGGTGGGGAAAATGAGGAGACACTGTTAAAAGCACGGCATGCTGCAGTACATGGAGTTGCAAAGGGCCGGACATGACTGAGCAACTGAACTGAACTGACTGGCCAAAGGATGCAAACTTCCAAATAGAAGATATATAAATTCTGGAGATCTAACTATAGTCAGGGCTTCCCTGGTGAGTCAGACAGTAAAGTATCTGCCTACCATGCAGAAGACCCAGGTATTTATTCCTGGGTTAGAAAGATCCCCTGGAGAAGGGAATGGCTACTTACTCCAGTATTCTTACCTAGAGAATTCCATGGAGAGAGGTTACAGTCCATGGAGTCACTAAGAGTCAGACACAACTGAGGGGCTAACACTTTTTTCACAACTGGGGGGAAGGATACAGGATCTCAAGCTAGAAACATAAAGATATATCTTTAAGATAATAAATAATATTGATCTTTAAATGAGAGGTAACATTCAATGGAACATGGAAACTTTAAGAAATGGCAATTAATGAACATGTAAAATTACTGCTATAAACCACAGTATTTAATATTATTTTGAGAATTCAAACAAACACACAAGGTGAAAACAAGAGTGGGGGGATAGCATTTTAAAGTGACAACAAATGTATCATCATTTGTAGATCAGATGTTGGAGGTGAAGATCTCTCAGATCTCTGAAGATGCAGCCTTGTGAGAGTCCTTCATCACTTATTTCAACAAATCCCCTAAGGCAGTTGTTTTCACATTTTAGCCACCCATAGGATCCGCTTGGGTGGCTTGTTAAACACAAGTAGCTAGGGCTGACCCTGGAGTTCCTAACTTAGCATCAATAGATCTGGGATGAAGGCCAAAACTGTGCATGTCTAACAAGCTCCCAGGTGATGCTGATGCTGCTGGTCTGGAGACAAAACTATGAGAAACACTATTCTTCTTTGTGTCCCTAGGATTCTGTCTAATAAGTTTTCCCTCCATTGCTTACATCTCCCTCCTTTATCCCACCCCCAATCTTTACTTTGATAAACTGCTTCTTTCAGATGACATCATGGAAACCCCTAGTTGTCTTGGTTGTTTTCCTATAGAACACATTTTCTTCCAGAAAGTACAGGGAGATTATCCAAGAAGGGAATTCACACTTTATGTCTGGGAAACCCAAGATACTTTGCCTTGGGGACACTGAAAGCTTATTTTAAAAGTTTCCAGGACTTTGGTAGCTGAATTCTCAGGCTGCCTCATTAAATAAATTGGCCTGTTGTCACTCTACTCTTTAAACAATTAAGCTTCCTTGGGGTAGAAGAAGAATAATAGAAAAGAAACTTTCTGCCACTGCTGTTTCCCTGAAGATTGCAGTAAAGAGAAGCAAAATTCTTTCTTCCAATTATTCCTAATTTATCTTGCTATGCTCAAACATTTGCAGTCAAGTTTATTCCCCTGGAGATTAAAAAGGTTTCTTCATGAAGAAGTCTCCCAGGGCTCCTTAAGATTCTGCCCTAATTCTTGCTTCCCCTTAATAGGATTTGATTTCAAAGTTAGAAGTTTCCCCCTCAGGGATGTGTTAATGTTACAAGATGCCCAGTGGACTTGACTCTGGGAATCCCATTGTAACAGAAACAAAATGCTTTAGAAAGGTCCCTATTTCAAAAAAGGGAATGCAGCCATTAGTGATATTGCTACTGAGACATCAATCATTTGACAAAAGGAAATATCCCTTAAAACTTATTTGGCATATGAGGTCACTGCAGACCTTAGGGAAGGCAGTTGTGATGGAGGTAGAAATACTCCTGATGAGTTGGTTGAGAAGAGAGTGAATATTGTGAAAATGGAAGTAACAAACACTGACCAAATTCTTTAAAGGTTTGGAGCGATACCCAAAGGGCAGTATGGGTCTCTGAGTGTTTTATTTCCCTTGAAAGAAATGGGAATGTGGATGATTGGATATTATAATGGGTCATATGAAATCATATATCCAGATGAGGCTCTATAACTGAGAACTGAAATATCGTGGGTAGGATTCATTCAAGCATGGGCTTCTATTTCTGTTAATAACTCCCGAATCTCTCAGAAGGAGCTTCTTCTGTCTGTATGATTAATTAACTTATACTGTCACTTATGCAGATTAATGATATCCAGACCAATACCGCTTACCTCTGAGATAATAGCGGGGTGTTCTGAAGGCCATCAATTCAACCTTTCCAAGATAACCTGACATTTTATCCTCCCCAAAATATTGCTTTTTCTATGATTCCATCTCTTTGAAAACATACACCATCAGTTCTGGTGCCCACAGAATTTTATTTTACTCCGTTTTTCTCCACCAGACTGATTTTGCCCTCTCTGGAACAACTGGCAATGTCAGGGGCTATTTCTGCTTATTACGACTCAGTGCTGCTGTCTCATGAGCAGAGGCCAGGGATGCTGTTAAACATCAGACAATATACAGGATAGACTCTATGACAATTATTAATAATACAGACAAAAAAGGTCAGTATGACTGAGGTTGAGAAACCCTCGTCTATGTTGTTGAGGGAAAATATCAAACTTTTTATCTTGGTACTTTCCTAATTTTCCAGTGGTTAAGATTTCACACTTCTACTGCAGGAGGCATGGGTCTGACCCCTGGTTGGGGAACTAAGATCTTTCATATTGTGTGGCATGGCCAAAAAACAAATAAAATAAATTTTTTTCCCCAAAAAATCCCCCTAAGCTCTATTATTTTATGATGATATTTAAAACATTATCCAAATTAAACCTCAATCTTTTTCCATTATTTTGTACTACTTAATGTTTTTTGTTATGATTCCATTTATGTAACATACATGTAAAAGAATGAAAGTAGAACATTCTCTAACACCATATACAAAAACAAACTCAAAATAGATTAAAGACCTAAATGTGAGAGCAGATACTATAAAACTTTTAGAGGAAAGCATAGGCAGAACACTATTTGACATACATCACAGAAATATTATCTCCATCATATCCACTTTTATGTATACAACTCTGTACATTTGGCATTAAGTACATTCACATGGTTGTGCAACCATCACTACCTTCCATCTCCAGATCTTTTTCATCTTCCCAAACTGAAACTCTGGACCCATTAAACACTAATCTTATTTCCTCCCTTCCTCTATGCCCTGGAAACCATCATTCTATTTTGTCTCTATGAATTTGACTACTTGTGGTACTTCATGTATGTGGAATCTTACAATATGCATCTGTGAGGAACAGCTCAATCTGAGATATTTTTGAATCTCTGATGTCCACTGTCTCTCCCAATTTGCTCCACCCTGACCCTCCTTGTCTCAGTGGATGTGTGTTGTTGTACTCAGTCACTCAGTATTGTCCAGCTCTTCGTGATGCCATGGACTGCAGCCCGCCAGGCTCCTCTGGCCATGGGGATTCTCCAGGCAAGAATACTGGAGTGGGTTGCCACTTTCTTCTCCAAGGGATCTTCCTGACCCACAGATAAAACCCTTGTCTCCTGCATTGCAGGTGGATTCTTTACCCCAGCACCACCCGGGAAACCCATCTCAATGAATTCAATTCTATTTTTTCAGTTGTTCAGGCCCCAGTCCTGGAGTCACTCTTGTGTTTTTTTTCTTTCGCTCACACCTGTATCCGACCTGGAAGCAGAACCTTTTAGTTCTGCCTTCAAAATACAACACAACTGACTGCTTCCCAGTGCTTACGATCCTTCCCTTGGTCCTAGGTACCTATATCTCACTAGGCTTGCCTGCAAGTAAGTCCAAACAGGTTACCTTGCACCCTACAATCCATGCACCCAAAATGATCTTTAAAATCTTAGGTCAGATCATGTCATGTGTCTGCTCAAATCCCTGCAATGATTCCCTATATCATTCAGAGTAATTGAAAGCGTGAGTCCTTCAGTGTCAGAAAGGCTCACAGGATCAGCACTGATACCCATCCTCTTGTTCTACTGTGCTCCTACTCACTCTGCTCCAGCTACCTCCCTGGCACCAGGCAGTCTCCTACCTCAGGGTCTTCTTATTAATCTTACCTTCTACCTGGGCAATCTTTCCCCAGATACCACTTGCCATCTTCACCTATATTCCAGCCCCAAGGCTACACTATTGATTTTTTTTCTGTTACTTTTAAAATTTACTCATTTGTTTTAATTGGGGGATAATTACTTTGCAATATTGTGATGGTTTTTGCCAAACATCAACATGAGTTGGCCATAAGTATACATGCGTTTCTCACCCGTCCTAAACCCTCCTCCCACTTCCCTCCCCACTGTATCCCTCTAGGTTGTCTCGAACCACTGGCTTTGGACACCCTGCTTCATGCATCAAACTCACACTGGTCATCTATCTGATATGTGCTGTGCTGTGCTTAGTCACTCAGTCATGTCTGACTCTTTTTGACCCTATGGACTGTAGCCCGCTAGGCTCCTCTGTCCACGGAGGTTCTCCAGGTAAGAATATTGGACTGGGTTGCCCTGCCCGCCTCCAGGGGATCTTCCCAACACAGGGATCAAACCCAGGTCTCCCACAGTGCAGGCAGATTCTCTACCTTAAGAGCTACCAGGGAAGCCCCTGTTTTACATATGGTAATATATATGTTCAATGACTTGAGAATTGCACTATTGTCTCTCGACTCTTCCTCCCTAGTCTCTCCATCCCCTCCCTTTCCTAATTAACAACTGTTTGAACCTGCCCTTGGAATTCAGGGAAGGTCTTTTGGAGGCTGAATGCAGCCTATTTCCTGCAATCAAGAAGTTGTTGTTTCATCCTAAGTCATGTCTCACTCTTTGTGACCCCAGGGACTGTGGCCTGCCAGGCTCCTCAGTCCAAGGGATTCCCCAGGCAAGAATACTTGAGTGGATTGCCATTTCCTTCTCCAAAGGATCTTCCTGACCCAAGGATTGAACCCTTGTCTCCTGCCAATGCAAGCTGATTCTTTACCATCTGAACCAGCAGGGAAGCCACTTCTTTTGAAAAGTGGGGTAAATAAGAGAAAATATCTCAAAGAAGTAATATATAAAGTCACACATGCGAAGAAACAAGCACAATCCTGATATGAGAAACTCTTTATTATGTCTATCGTATGATTTCTATCCCATTTCTCTTGGAGATAACAAGCTCACAACCAAATGAATGTGAAGAACACCAAATCTGAGAGGCTAATTTGGGGATTACCAAATCAGCACTTGATAAACTGCTTTAAATCTAAAGTTAGAAATTGTTAGAATGGCTACAAGAGAGCATGTAAACCCATGAAATTTTATGGACAGCCTATAATGAAAATGTCAAAAAGATTTACTGACAACAGTGTTGTGGAGAAACTAATCCAAAAATGGAAGTGGGGACATCTCTGGAAGCCCAGTGGTAAGACTTCCCCTTCCAGTGCAGAGGGTGCTTCTTTGTTACCTGGTTGGGGAACTAAGATGCCACATGCCTCATGGACAGAAAAACCAAAACATAAAAGCAGAAGCTATGTTGTAACAAATTCAATAAAGACTTTAAAAAATGATCTTCATCCAAGAAAAAAAAAGTCTTAAAAAATAACCCAACAAAAGTGAAGTCATGGGTGCTTTAGGAATAGAAGAAATGAGCATGTCTTTAAAGGAAGAAAAGCAGTCGGGAGATTTAAATCTACAACATTTTTCTTTGGGGTTCACAATGGCCACTTAGTTCTGAGGTCAGTGACTCATCACAGACAAGGGATGCCTAGACTCAGGAGCCTTGCCAGGGCCCCTTTCACATCCTTGTTCCTCAGGCTGTAGATGAAGGGATTCAGCATCGGAGTGACTACAGTGTACATCACTGAGGCAATGGAGCTTCTCTGGGAAGAGTGGGTCACAGCAAAAGTGAGGTAAACCCCCAGGCTTGTCCCATAGAACAAGGAGACCACCATGAGGTGAGACATGCAGGTGGAAAATGCTTTGTACTTGCCCTCCGTGGAGGCCATCTTCGTAAAGGAGGAGACAATCTGAGAGTAAGAATAGAGGATCCCAGTCAGAGGAAACATACACAGCAGGACAGTTGCCACATACAAGCAGATGTTATTGATGAGGGTGTCCGAGCAGGCTGCCTTGAGAATATGAGTCAATTCACAGAAGAAATGTGGAATTTCAGTTCCAATACAGAAAGTCAGCCGCATCATCAGTAGCACATGAAACAGGGAGCTGAATAAAATGATAAGCCAACACACGAGAACCAGAAGACCACAGAAGCGGGGGTTCATGATGACCATGTAGTGCAGGGGGTGGCATATGGCTACAAACCGGTCATAGGCCATCACCGTCAGGAGGAAATTGTCCATTCCAGCAAAAACTATAAAGAAATACACCTGAGTGAAGCAGCCTATGTAGGAGATGTCTTTTCTCTGTGTCTTAATATTCACTAACATCCTCGGGACAGTGGTGCAGACAAAGCAGATGTCAACAAGGGATAGATGGGAGAGGAAGAAGTACATGGGGGTGTGGAGGTGAGAGTCAGTGCTGATGGCCAGGATGATGAGCAGGTTCCCTAGCACGGCAACCAGGAACATGGACAGGAACACTCCAAAGAGAGTGGGTTGTAGTTCTGGATCATCTGAGAGGCCCAGGAGGAGGAATTGTGATACTCCTGTCTGGTTTCCTGCTCCCATGTAGCTGGTGTGTCCGCTGGGGAAGGAGGCTAAAGCAACATTCAATGAATAGTCAACTGGCACCTCAGCTAGTCATCACTTTTCTTTTAGATTGAAGCATGGTTAATTTGGGGGACTTGCCTGGTAGCTCAGATGGTAAAGAAACTGCCTGCAATGCAGGAGACTCCGGTTTGATTCCAGGGCTGGGAAGATCCCCTGAAGAAGGGATAAGCTACCCACTCCAGTACCTTGGGCTTCCCTGGTGGCTCAGTCAGTAAAGAATCCACCTGCAATGCAATCCCCATGCACAGAGGAGCTTGGTGGGCTGCAGTCCATGGGGTCAAAAAGAGTCAGACACGAGTGACTCAGCACAGCACAGCTGTATAGCAAAGTGATATATAGTTAGTATATATATCTATATATATATAGATAGTATAGTTTCAGCTGTATAGCAAAGTGATTCAGTTATATATGCTTTTTCAGATTATTTTCCATTATGATTTATTATAAGATATTATAATATAGATCATTCTGCTATACAGTAAATCCTTCCTGTTTATCTATTTTATGTTTAGTAGTTTGTATCTGTTAATCCCATACTCTTAATTTACTCTCCTGCCACTCCCTTCTCCCTTAGGTAACCATAAGTTTGTTTTCTATGTCTGTGAATCTGTTTCTGATTTGTATATAGATGTATTTGTATTATTTTTTTTTGGTTCCATATATAAGTGACATTATATAATATTTGTCTTTCTCTGACCTACCTCACTTTATTTGATTATCTCTAGGGCCATCCATGTGGCTGCACATGCAATATTTCACTCTCTTTTATGGCCATATAATATTCCACTGTGTGTGTGTGTGTGTGTGTATCTATATATATCACACTTGCTTATCTTCTTAAGCCAATTGTCTGTTGATGGTCACTTGTTTTCATGTCTTGATTATTGTAAATAGAACTTCTGTGAACAATTGGGAGCATGTGTCTTTTTGAATTAGAGTTTTCATCTTTTCTGGATATGTGCCCAGATGTGGGACTGCTGGATCATTTGGTAGCTTTGTTTTTACCTTTTTAAGGAAACACCATACTGTTTAGTGGTTGTACCGACTTACTGTCCCACCAACATTGTAGGAATCCCTTTTCTTCACACCCTCTCCAGCCTTTATTTTGTGTAGACTTTTTAAGTCTTCACCTTCTGATTCCACGTTTTCATGGGCAGACTTCACCCTCTAGTAGTTCGTCCTGTGTCAGTGATTCATTCATTGAAGTGGCAGCCCATTTCTTTTTTAAATAGATGTAATTATTCAGACTTTCTTTAATTCAGCAGATATCTCTATTTCTTTCTATGGCCTAGTCATGTGTTCTAATTTCCATATTGAAGCTATGAATATAAATAAGTTTCCTCTTTGGTAAGACCTTTCCAAAAAATTAGGCTATTGATTGAAGACATTAAGGTCTTTTTAAAAAACAGTACCTGTATTTCCTTCATTCTCATAGCTCTAGAACAGTGAGTAAGACGTGAGTTCTTAGTTCAAACAACTTTAATTCTGTCCCATGATACTTCCTTCCTATTGATGTCTCAATTAACTCTAATGTATCTTATTTCTACTCTTTCTAAAAATGTGGTTACTGCTCTTAACTTTTTGGTGATGTTTGAAAATGTGCTTGTGCACAGCAGAATATCAATAAATGATAGCTATTATTAATATAATTATCGATATTAATCTTTTTGTGGCAATTATTTATGAATCACAACTCAGAGTAGAGTATGAAAAACAATTAGCTGCTCAATCCTGTCTATTTTGCAACCCTGCGAGGCTCCTTAGCGTGGGATTGTCCAGGCCAGAATACTGGAGTGGGTGGCCATTTTCTCCAGGGGATCTTCTCAACCCAGGGATCAAGCCTGGGTCTCCTGCATTGCCAGAAGATTGCTTACCATCTGAGCCACAAGGGAAGCCTTAAGCATAGTGTAGAGCTGTGATTTATAAAATGCGATCTTGAGACAGATTGCCCAGAATAGAATTTTGGTCCACCAACTTACTTTCTTTGTGACCTAGACAAAATTACTTAATCTCTCTGAACTCTACAGTGAGTAGATAGATACATACCTCTACAGTGGAACAGTAAATATCCCCTACATTGTAAGTCTGATGAGTGAATAAAATGAGACAATGTATGGGCTTTTTCTAGTGTGGTTCTTGTGACATGCAGTGGACATCTAGTAAATGTGACCTATTCTTCACATATATCTTGCATGGCTATCATCGAGCAATATTCCCCTTAGAAAGGGTGAAATATCAAAGATAAAATCCTGATTGTTATAAACATAAAAGGTCTGTTACCTCTTTTGACTCCCATGCACCACTTCTAATTAATGATCATTCCCAAGGCTCCCACTTTCAGAGACCACCTGCCAGGTGGATTCTTGCAAGAAAGGGAAAAATCTTATGAACTACATAGATAAGAGATGGAAACAAGACCATAAAACCATTAAAACAAAATACAAAGTGTGTGAGAGAGTATGAGTGTATGTGTTCATGCTCACAGTTGGAAATGTGTTGTATAAAAGTCAGTGGACTTGGGACTTCCCTGGCAGTCTATTAATTCAAACTTTGATTTTCAAAAGAGGGAGTGTATGTTCAGTGTCTTGTTAAGATCCCACATGCCTCATAGCCAAGAAACAAAAACAGGAAACAGAAGCAATATTATAAAAATTTACAATAAAAATTTGTAAAAATCAGTGGACTTAACTGCAAGAAAAGTATGATGGATAGATTTGATTTTAAATATTCAAAGCTTCTATAAATCAAATTTATAAAAACTGAAAGGTAAATTTAAGGTTTGAAAAAATGTTTGCATCCATTATGATAGAAGAGTTCGCTATTAATGTCTAGATAATGCTATTTAATTAAGAGACAAAAAGTCACTGAGAACTAATTTGCTCTGAGAAGGTGGGTAGAAAAAGTTTCTCTCTGAAACACAAATATTGAGCTGTGAGAGGAAGGATGGGCATTGTTAATCAGAGGAAATAAGGAAAGGGCAAGCATTTGGGGCTGAGAGAACAGATTTCATGTTTGCTCTGAGACTGGTGAACTTCATAATGGAAGGCATGTGAGAGGTCAGTGAGATGGAGAGCAGAGTGAAGCCAGCAGGACAGAGAGTGAAGCCCACAAGTCCAGCATCTTGTACTATTCTTGACATGCATCTCATGTTGGTAATTTTATGTTTATTTGTGGGTCAGAAGTTGTGACTGTTTTTGCTTATCATTGTCCTTCCAGGGGCTTACATAGTGCCTGGCACATAGAAGGTGCTCAGCACAGGCAAATGTTAGATATATAATAAAGACTGAGACCATAAGCATCAACTGTAACACAAAATGAACCCTCCAAGTTTATCATATGCCTGTATATAGACACAGCACAGAATAGTTAAATGAAACAAAGTACATTCATATAGCTTTTAAGATAGTAATATATCATGAATAATAACTATTCTTGGAATGGGAAGCTGGCTATACTATGATGTTTGTTAACATAATTCATTACAAAACTATATCAATAAAGAGAAATCGTAATCAAAATCACAAGAGAAAATGCATTTGAGAAAATGTAAGAGCCATTACTGTAGTTAGTAGCCAAGACAGAGTCTCTCACTAAATGAGGATACAAAAGACAGTTTCTTAGCCCAACCAAGAATAGGTATTTTAAAACTACAGGAGTAAGATATTCTACAAAATGCTAAAATATTTGTTAAATTCATGAACAGGCCAATTCTGTGAAATTCATGAACAGACCATCTGCTTCAACTTCTATCTCTCCTTATTATCCTGAACAAGGGTACGCAAAGTCTGGGCTGCACAGCAGGAGGCTAACAGCGGGTGAACAAACAAAATTTCACCTGTATTTACACCCACTCCCCATCACCAACCTTACCACCTGAGCTTTGCCTCTGTCAGAGCAGTAATGCCACTGGATTCTCATAGGAGAGAAAACTCTACTGTGAACTGTGCATGTGAAGGATCTAGGTTGTGCATTCCTTATGAGAATCGAATACCTGACGATCTGAGGTGAAGCTGAAGCAGTGATGCTAGTCCTGGGGAGTGGCTGCAAATACAGACTATCATTAGCAGAGAGGTTTGACAGTACAGTGCATGCTAAGTCACTTCAGTCGTGTCCGACTCTTTGTGACCCTATGGACTATAGTCTGCCAGGCTCCCCTGTCCATCGGATTCTCCAGGCAAGAGTAATGGACTGGGTTCCCATTTCTTTCTTTTTTTTTTTTTATCAGTACTTGACTTAACGATTTTTCATGTCTGGTACCTCAAGTTCACAAGGGTCAAACCCAGGGAACAAACTCACATCTCTTATGTCTCTTGCACAGGCAGACAGATTCTTTACCACTAGCACCTCTGGGAAACTCCTTGACTGCATAGACATCAAATGTTTATAGCCTCATATCCAAACTATCAATGAGTGGCAAGTGATAACTGTATAATTATTTCTTTATATATTGCAATGTAATAATAGAAGTAAAGTGCACAATAAATGTAATGTGCTTGAATCATCCCAAATTCTTCCCCCCAACCTCTATCTATGGAAAAATTTTCTTCCATGAAACCAGTCCCCGATGCCAAAGGTTGGGGACTGCTGATTAAAGACATTGGTAAGATGAGAAAAGAAAATGAGCCTGAGTACAGAACATGAGAAATAATTATATTATTTGTTGATGATACTGAGGACACTAAAGTGAAGCAACATAAAGAATGCGATCAATACGGATCTCTTAAGTTTTATCAAAAGTTGAATTTTCTGCAAAAACATTTGAACAATATAATAGATAAATCCCATCACACAAGGAATATGTTAGACATTACCTGGTGTATATCTTTAGTCAGCAGTTAATGAATGAGTATTTGGTCACAGGAAATCAAGTAGGAGCCTACAATTCAAAGGAAAGAACAGAGAAGAGGCAGAGAGTCTCTGGAAAATAAGTATTATTGGAGAGAGACTTAAGTAGAGTCTAAGAAGACAGAGAAGGGAACAGCAAGATATAGAAAACACTGGTGTCAGTAGAAACTAAAACACCTTTAAAGTACATGGACTTCACTGCCTTAGAATAAGTCAATATGGGAATTATCCAGTTTCACTTTTTTAGAGGTAAAGGCTGATACCCACTTTCTCCCCCTTGCTTTTTTTTCTTACTCCATAGGCAACATCCTGAGGGACACACTCTGGTTTTATCACTGAAGATTTCTGTTCTCCATGTTCTGTCCTTGGGAAGTCCAGTTGAGTTTTCACTTGGCTGGGCTCAGAGAAATATATGTAAGGGGCAAAAAGAACATGCTTATAGTTTTCAGGGTCTCAGGGGTGGGATTCTCACAGGTCCTCATTAAATGAACTGTTCTATTGGCTTTCTACTCTCCAAACAATTCAGCTCCCTTAAGGTACAAAGACAAAAGAATGGAAAATTTTCAACCAGTCCCATGTCTGTGCAAATAGCCTTGGTGGGAGATGAACTGATTTCTCCATTACAGCGTTTGGGCCTCCCTAATAGCTCATTTGGTAAAGAATCCACATGTAATGCAGGAGACCCCAGTTCAATTCCTGGGTTGGGAAGATCCAATGGAGAAGGGACAGGCTACCCACTCCACTATTCTTGGGCTTCCCTTGTGGCTCAGCTGGTAAAGAATCTGCTTGCAGTGTGGGAGACCTGGATTCAATCCCTTGGCTGGGAAGATTCCCTGGCAAAGGGAAAGGTTAACCACTCCAGTATTCTGGCCTGAAGAATTCCATGGACTGTATAGTCCATGGGGTCACAAAGAGTCAGACATGACTGAGCGACTTTCTCTTTCATTATTGCCATTAATTAAGACATAACACCTGACTAACACATTCCATTGCCAAGTGGAAATATTAGTAGGGTGTTTCATGGGCACATCAAACTCAATCTTTTCAAGAACAAATTCAGTGTTTTTTCCTTTTTTCTTTTTTACCTTTCTTCCTTCCTTCAGAAGGATGAGATAGACAAATTTTCCGTTCAACCTTATAAAAGCTTTTGAATTTGAACCCTGAACCTATTCAGAAGATAAACAATCATTTTTAGTAGGATAAGAAGGCTCAAATTCTTAATATTACTAAATCATTATAGTGGAAAACCTGGACTGGAAACAATTTATGAGGAAAAGATATGAGAGCCCTAGTTATTGGACAAATGGCCAACGAGTGTGTAGAGAGACTCTTTTATTATTTGGCACATTGCATCATAAAACAAATGGGTTATGCAAATTTTTACTTTTACTTGAAGAAAAGACTGCTAAATCAGTTTGGACTGGTGTAACAAAATACTATAAATGGGGGAGGGGCTTGTGAACAATTTTCAAAATAAGTATTTCTCAGAGTTCTAGAGGCTGGAAGTCTGAGATCTAAGATTCCAGGATCACTGAATTTTTCTTTCGGGCTGCTGACTGTTCACGTTTCATCATGTCCTCACAGGGCAAAGAGCAGAGACAAAAAGCATTTCTCTCATGACTTTCACAAGAATAAGAACCCCATCATGAGGGCCCATCCCACTGGCATCATCAAATCCTCATTACCTTCCCAAAGAACCATCTCCTAATACCACCACATTGGAGGTAGGTTTCAGCATATGAATGCTGAGGGGACATAAATATTAATTCCACAACAAATATTAATGGAGAAATGAGAGGTTCTAAGGAGACTATGCCAAAGCCTTTGACTGTGTGGATCACAATAAACTGTGGAAATTCTTTAAGAGATGGGAATACCAGACCACCTGACCTGCCTCTTGAGAAATCTGTATGCAGGTCAGGAAGTAACAGTTAGAACTGGACATGGGACAACAACAATAGGGAAAGGAATATGTCAATGCTGTATATTATCACCCTGCTTATTTAATTTATGTGCAGAGTACATCATGAGAAACACTGGGCTGGATGAAGCACAAGCTGGAATCAAGATTGCCGGGAGAAATATCAATAATCTCAGATACGCAGATGACACCACACTTCTGGCAGAAAGCGAAGAACTAAAGAGCCTCTTGATGAAAGTGAAAGAGGAGAGTGAAAAAGTTGACTTAAAGCTCAACATTCAGAAAACTATGATCATGGCATCATTCCACCACTTCATGGCAAGTAGATGGGGTAACAGTGGAAATGGTGACAGACTATTTTTTGGGTTCCAAAATCACTGCAGGAGATGACTGCAGCCATGAAATTAAAAGACGCTTGCTCCTTGGAAGAAAAGCTATAATCAACCTAAACAGCATTTTAAAAAGCAGAGACATTACTTTGCCAACAAAGGTCCATCTAGTCAAAGCTATGGTTTTTCCAGTGGTCATGTATGGATGTGAGAGTTGGACGGTGAAGAAAGCTGAGCGCTGAAGAACTGATACTTTTGAACTGTGGTGTTGGAGAAGACTCTTGAGAGTCCCTTAGATTGCAAGGGGATGCAACCAGTCCATCCTAAAGGACATCAGTCCTGGGTATTCATTGGAAGGACTGATGCTGAAGCTGAAACTCCCCTAATTTGTACACCTAATTCGAAGAACTGACTCATCGGAAAAGACCCTGATGCTGGGAAAGATTAAAGGCGGGAGGAGAAGGGGACGACAGAGGGTGAGATGGTTGAATGGCATCACTGATTTGATGAGTTTGAGCATGCTCCAGGAGTTGGTGATGGACAGGGAGGCCTGGTGTGCTGCAGTCCATGGGGTCGCAAAGAGTCAGACACCACTGAGCGACAGAACTGAACTGAAACGAACTGATGGAGATTGTCAAGAGCTGCTACACACATCAATGGTATTTTGTTTCTAGAGAGAACTACACTATAGAATATGTTCTATAAAGCACTCACATGATAGATGCATTTCTTCCTCAAAATAGTCCCTGGCATCATGGACCCACTCCTGGAAATTACCTCTTGCTCAAGGAAATCCATCCTCTCAAACCAAAAACTGATGAAGCTATATGAATGACACAAAGGACTTTTCCATCTCTAAGATTCTGTGATTAAAATCTGTTAGTCCAAATTTTTCAAAAAGGTAGCTCAGATTTGGTTTTGTCCACTTATTTGGGAGCCTACACTCTTGCATACACTTGCTATGCACAGTCAGACCAAAGGTGACTGAATACAGGTCTTGTCTCCAGGGGAGTATATGTCTAGACTTTAGCAAAGAGCAGGAAGGAGAATAAGTTAGTGAAGAACTGGACTAGAAGAAATCTAAATAAGAGGATTTGATTTTACTTTTTTTAAAATTTATTTAATTGGCTGAGCTAGTCTTAGTTGTCCATGTGTCTTAGCTGGGGACACGGAAGTTTAATTTGTTGCAGCATTGAGATCTTTATTGTGGCATAGGAGTCTGGTTCCCCACCAAGGATTGAACCCAGGTCCCCTGTGGTGGAAGCATAGAATCTTAACCACACAACCACCAGTGAAGTCCCACAAATTAGGATTTTAGAATAATTTTGCAGTCCTTACTATGTCCCCAATAATTAGTTTCTTTTTTATCCCAAAGCTCCTCATTCCATTCATGATGTTGTCTTCATAAATCAGTCTTTATCTCTCATGTTAGTTTCAATTTCCACAGAAGCAGATGCTGGGCCAGGGATTTATGTGCAAGCACTTTATTGGAAGGGGCAAGAAATATAGATGGGAGAGAGGAGGAGAGAATATAGGGGTACAAGTTTGACACAAGTGAGCAAAGAGTCTATGATTATAGTTTTTTAATAGCAAAGGATACAAATTAAAACCTGATGAAAGATACAACATAGGGCAAGACCTGGAAAGGCCTATGGGTGAAGCTTTTTGGTTTCCTCTTTCCATTGAGTCCAGACCCATTACCTCCTCTTGGGGACAATATATGACAATAATAAAAAAAAAAATTCTAACTAGGTGGCTCACCTGAACTTCAGTCTCTAGAATTTTTATTGAGGCTCATTATATAAACATAATTAGTTGAATTGTTGCCCATATAGTTGAACTCCATTTCCAGCTTCCCTCCTTAGATGTTAACTTGATAAACTTGAGAACAGAGTTGTATAGACATATTGACTTTTTTTTTTTCATATTGACTTTTTTTAGTTCTTCAACCAGAACACATTCTTTTCAGCCTCTAGATCATGCATTTCTATCCCTCTGTCTCATATCCACTGAAACAAAAAAATGGAAGGATTATATAAACTGGAGGGAGCTAATGGAAAAGTACTAGAAGATGTTAGGGGAGGCAGTGGGTTGATAGGATTAGGCCATCCATCTAATTGCTGCTTTTCATTTTTAACTGGATGATAATTGCTTTACACTGTTGTGTTGCTTTCTGCCATAGAACAACAGGAATCAGCCATAATTTACATACACCCCCTCCTTCTTGACCCTCGCGTCCCACCTCCCATCCTACACCTCTAGGTCATCACACAGTGCCAGGCTGGGCTCCCTGTGTTGTATATCAGCTTCCATTAGCTATATATTTTACACATGATAGTGTATATACATCAATGCTACTGCTTTGGTTGTTGCTTTTTGAATTTAGGCTCTCACACTCCCACAGAAGCTGGGAGACAGGGGAACTAACTTTCTTGATGATTACATTTCAAAAGGCTTTATGAAAGTCATTCCTTGCTTGTAAAAAGGACAAGAGGCTTGGAGAAGATTTATCTATATTTACTAATAAAAGAAGCAGACAGGACTTCTCTGGTGGTTCAGTGGTAAAGGTTCCATGCTCCCAGTGCAAAGGGCATGGGTTCAATTCCTGGTCAGGGAACTAATATCCCACATGCCCATGGCATGGCCAAAAAACAAAAAAAGAGCAGAAAAAGAATTTAAAAGTTTTCTAATGTGAGTGCTCTAAGTAAAGAGAGTGGGGACAGATAGGTAGAAACTTGTTTAAGCTGAGGGGGAAATTTGAGGTAGTCTTAGTCTACATTAATGATTTAGTCTTAGTCAGTAAGGTAGTCTTAGTCCACTGCTGTTGAAACTTTGCAGTTCTTGGGGTTTTGATTGTGGTGTGGTAAGCTAAATTCCATTCTGAAGCAGCAATTTTAAATTATGCTTTCAAGTAACTTGAGTTATAAATTCAAATGACGGTGATAACAGTGAGAGGCAAGGCAATAAATCTGGAATGGTATGGCAGATGAGCACCCATAAAGAGCATTGCTTGAGTTAGCTAACCAAACAAATCAATAGCAAGTCAGCAAATGTCAGAAGGGGATATCAACATTATAAAGCATCTATATACCAATTAATAAAGCAAAGTTGAAAAAGATGCATGTTCCTCAATGTTCATTGAGGCACTATTTACAATAGTTAGGACATGGAAGCAACCTAGATGTCCATTGACAGATGCATGGATAAAGAAGTTGTGGTACATATATACCATGGAATATTTCTCAGTCATAAAAAGGAATGAATTTGAGTCAGTTGTCATGAGATGGATGAACCTAAAGCCTGTTATACAGAGTGAAAAAATCATAAAGAGAATAATGAGTATTGTATAATAACACACATATATATGGCATCTAGCAAAATGGTACTGATAAACCTATTTGCAGGGCAGGAATACAGACTCAGACATAGAGAACAGATTTATGGACACAGCAAGGGAAAGAGAGGGTGGGATAAATTGAGAGCATCATTGAAACATATTCATTACCATATGTAAAATAGATAGCCAGCGGGGAGTTGCTGTATAACACTAGGAACTGAACTGGGTGTTCTGTGACAGCTTAGAGGGATGAGATGGGGTAGGAGGTGGAGGGAGACTCAAGAGTGAGGGAACATGTGTATACTTATGGCTGATTCACGTTGATGTATGCCAGAAACTAACGCAACATTATAAAGCAATTATCCTCTACTTGAAAATAAATGAATTTCAAAAAAATAGTCAGTTCCCACAATTGAAAATCATGATTCTTTCCCCAGTTTCCAGACCCAATCTCTCAGTCTCAAAGCTTAGAGATTAAACAGACTAAATAGAAGATGAGCCCCCCTTTTGGAAGCCCATTCTTATTATGTCCTCTTCAAGGACATAATTTGGTGACCAGTTGATTCAATTAGACTCCAGTCCTGGTGTGAGCAATGATTCTTCTTTACAGAGATGAATATTTATGTGTTTATGTTTGCCTTTCCAGCCTGTAGTGCCTTGGCAAACATGAACAGTCAAAGACTTAAGGCATCATCCAATTTTGTTTTTTTTAACATTTATTTATTTATATTTCTTTTTGGTTGTGCTGGATCTTCCTTATTGCATGAGCACTTTCTCTAGCTGTGGCAAGCGGGGGCTACTCTCTAGTTGCGAGAGTAGTGATAAGTGTGGGCTTCTCCTTGTGGTGACTTCTCCTGCTGTGGAGTACAGGCTCTGGTGTGGATGGGCTTCAGTAGCTGTGGCCCGTGGGTTCTAGACCACAGCCTCAGTACTTGTGGGGCACAGGCTTAGTTGCCCCGTGGCAGGTGGAATCTTACTGGACCAGGGATCGAACCCACGTTCCCTCCACTGGCAGGCAGACTCTCAGTCACTGGGCCACCAGGGAAAGTCCCATCTGATTTCTTCATGGTGAAGAAGATGGGAAGATAAACATTCATCAAGACATCTAGTAGTCTGAACATATTCTGCACCCCCTGAAGATGTTCAGCATCACGTATCTCCAGGGTGGCAGTTCTGTGATTCAATTCCTATTCTCTTGAATTCTAATCCAGCACTGTGTCTTGGCACAATACCTGGACATATGTCCTCTTTCATCCAGATCTTGTCACCATCTGGATCTTGTGTTTCAACCTCAGTAAATTCACCTGCAGAATGAAGCATCTAGATCCAACCATTTATTAGCACCTGACCTTTTCTAATATGCTTGGCCTTGCAGTTTTTCTGTCTCTAGTGATACATGCTCATACCTTATTTCGGAAACATACTAAGTATATGCAGAAAAGTTCAACCATGCTGAAAGTCAAATAAATAATTTGTCAGTGTATTTCCTGTTCGGACATAGAGCGTGATCTGATAAACACTGAAATCCTGGATTAAACTCTATGAGGGCAAAGATTTTTGTCTTTTTTTTCTTCCCTTCACTTCTGTGTTCCAGATATTTGCATCAGCCTGGCACACTAAGCACCGCTCAGTAAGTACTGTTGAATAAATGAATTTGATAATAACTAACAATGGTATTGATAACAGGCACTATTTCATAATTCTTATTCAACTATTCTGAGTCTGTACTTGAAGTGGCTGGTATCAACCTTCAGGACTGGAAATCCAATCAACTTACAGTGATGGATAAGTAAAAGGAGGAATGCAGAGAATAAGACTGAGGTTAATAGAGTCATCACTGCAACAGGTGAAGACAAAGTACTCACTAGGCAATTCTTACCAAAGTCCCTTGGATGGATGAGAAACAAAACTCAATGTGACTAAGAGGCAAAATTTCTTGTTGGAGAGAGGGTGGAGAAAATGGTACCCTCCTATACTGTTGGTGGGAATGTAAATTGGTACAGTCACTGTAGAGATTCCTTAAAAAACTAAATATAGAAGTATACATAGAATATGATCCCGCAATCCCACTCCTTGGCATATAACCAGAGAAAACCATAATTCAAAAAGATACATGCAGTTCAATCTTTAATGCAACACTATTCACTAAAACTGGGACAAGGAAGCAAGCTAAAGGTCCATCAACAGAGGAATGAATGAAGATGTGTACATATATACAATGGAATATTACTCAGTTATGAAAAAGAACAAAATAATGCCATCCGCAGCAACATAGATGGACCTAGAGATTATCAAACTAAGTGAAGTAAGTCAGAGAAATTAGTATCACTTACATGTGGAATCCCATAAAAATGATACAAACAAAGTCACAAAACAGAAAGATTCATAAATCCCAAAGACAACCTTATAGTTACCAAAGGGAAACATGGGGGATGATAAATTGAGAGATTGCAATTAACATATATACACTACTATGTATCAAATAGACAACTAATAAGGACCTACTGAATAACACAAGGAAACCTACTCAATATTCTGTAATCATCTATGTGGGAAAAGAATCTGAGAAAGTACATATATATCTATAACTGATTCCCTTTATTGTACAGCAGAAACTAATACAACATTGTGAATCTCCAATAAAAAAATTTTAAATATTCTGTGGTAACCTATACCGGAAAAGAATCTGGAAAAGAATAGATGTAGATATACATATAACTGATTCACTTTGCTGCGCATCTGAAATTAACACACTGTAAATCAACTATACTTCAATAAAGAAAAATTTTTTAAAGATGCAAGATTTCAAACACTTGAATGACAATATAATATACTGAGTAAATGCAAGCTGTTGAGTAATTAAGCATAGGTTTATATTCTAAAATTCAATCAGTGGTCATTTAAAAACAGTTTCTCTATATGTGTAAAATTATTAAATAGCTGAAACTCTAAGTTTATGAAATGTGTTTCAAAACAGTTCTGATGTGTTTAAATGAACTGAATGCAAGATAGTAACATTAAAATATATATGCTCTGTTTAAATACAATACATATTTATTCAAATCACACACACAAGAAAGAGGCAGGACTTCTTTAGCCAACTACTGCTATCACTGTCAGCTCAAAACCCTCGGATCGGTGTTCCAATCACTGAACACAAAATGCTCTTCGAAGGACTTTTTGTAGCGCCCTCTTGATGTCCCTGTTCCTCAGGCTGTAGATGAAGGGGTTCAGCATGGGAGTGAGCACAGTGTACATCACCGAGGCGATCAAGCCTCTCCAGGAAAATGAATCAGAACTGAGATACACACCAAGGCCTGTTCCATAGAACAAAGAAACCATGGACAGGTCGAAAATGCCTTGTATTTCCCATGAGCTGATGGGATTCTCAGAATGGAGGAGACAATGCGGATGTAGGAGAAAAGGATCCCTGAGAAGGGAACAATGCCAAGAAATGCAGTCACCGTATACAGCAGGATGTAATTGATGAGTGTGTCTGAGCAGGCAAGTGTGAGGACCTGAGCAAGTTCGCAATAAAAGTGTGGAATAACCCAGTTGGTACAGAAAGACAGCCGTAACAGCAACAGACTCTGGATCAGGGAGTATGACAAGCTGGTGAACCAAGACACAAGAACCAGCAGACCACAGAGGCAGGGGTTCATGATGACTGTGTAGTGCAGGGGGTGACAGATGGCCACAAAGCAGTCATAGGCCATCGCAGTCAGGAGTAAAGTGTCCATACCTCCAAAAACCATGAAAAGACACATCTGGATGATGCAGCCTGCATAGCTGATGGATTTGCTCTGTGTCTGGATGTTCACCAGCATCTTTGGAACTGTGGTGGAAGTGAAACAGACATCAGCAAAGGACAGGTTGCAGAG
>ML663012.1:3545718-3579308 GCA_007570785.1 Antilocapra americana
ACTGTGGTGGAAGTGAAACAGACATCAGCAAAGGACAGGTTGCAGAGGAAGAAGTACATGGGGGTGTGGAGGTGGGGGTCTGAGCTGATGGCCAGGATGATGAGCAGATTCCCGAGCACAGTGACCACAAACGCAGATAGAAACAGCCCAAATAAGATTCGCTGCTCCTCTGAGTCTGGGAAAATCCCAGGAGTAAAAATTCTAAAACACGTGTTTGATTTCCTGGCTCCATGTTGCAGATGCATCAGCTAGATGATTGTAGAAGGAGGGGGGAAATGAAATAGCCACTGGAAAGACTCTGGAGTCTCTCTGTGTGTATTAGTAGCTCAGTCCTGCCCTACTCTTTAGGAACCCGTGGACTGTAGCCAGCTCCTCTGTCCCTGAGATTCTCCAGGCAAGAATACTGGAGTGGGTGGCTATTCCCTTCTCCAGGAGATCTTCCCAACCCAGGGAGTGAAGCCAAGTGAAGAATTGCAGGCGGATTCTTTACTGTCTGAGCTACTAGGAAAACCCAGAATCTACTTCTTCAGTTTCTTAAAGTGGAGGATTGGGTATAAAATACTTAAGATGACAAAGCTGACGAATCCTAAATTCTGTTATTTGTTCTGTGCAGCACTTCTACCTCTGTCCACTGACCTTTGGCATACTCATCCACCCTCTTGAACTCTGGCTTGTTGTTCAGTTGCTAAGTTGTGTCTGACTCTTTGCAACTCCACGAACTATAGCCCACCAGGTTCCTCTGTCCGTGGGATTTCTCAGGCAAGAATACTGGGGTGGGTGGCCATTTCCTTCTCCAGGCGACCTTTCTGATGCAGGGATCAAAACCACGTCTGCTGCATTGTAGGCAGATTCTTCACCACTGAGTCATCAGGGAAGCCTCTATCTCTCGCTTAGGATAACTAAATCTCAAAAAAAAGTTAGAGCAGAACTTCCCTTGTGGTCCAGTGAATAAGAATTCACCTGCCAATGCAGGGAACATGGGTTTGTTCCCTGGTCCAGGAAGATCCCGCGTGCTGCCGCACAAATAAGCACATGTGCCACAACTGCTGAAACCCTCACACCCTAGATTCGTGCTCCACAAGAGAAATTGTCACAATGAGAAGCAAACTCACTGCAACTAGAGAAAGCCCTGTGCAGCACCAAAGACCCAGTGTAGAGGAAAATAAATAAGTACGTTTTGTAAAATAAATTATTTTTAAATTAAAAATTAAGAGCAACTTTGGACCTTAGAGATAAATGATTCATTCTTGCTCTAAAGCAAAAGTGGTACATGAGGCCCAGTGAAATACAGTAACTTGTTCTAGGCTGTTTGCCTTGTCTGGGAGCCAGAAAAGGGTCAGATAACGATGTCTTAGAGGTGAGAAAATTTGAGAGACTATCTCAAATATCTGGACAGAGAATTGTGGGATGAGTAGAATTAAGGTTTATTTCTTACGGAAAAATGAAGACAATATTTTCACTAAATAATAAAACACATTTACAAATTTTAACCTGGTATACCAAGAACATTGAAGACAGGAGGAGAAGAGGGTGGCCTTGGATGAGATGGTTAGATAGCACCATTGACTCAATGGGCATGAGTTTGAAAAAACTCTGGGAGATGGTGAAGGACAGGGAAACCTGGCATGCTGCAGTCCATGGGGTCACAAAAAGTCAGAAATGACTTAGCAATTGAACAACAACAACAAATACCAAGGACAATCAATATCTTGTAGAAACAGGGCTATATGTTTCCTGGACGTTTGTCATGTGATGAAACACCCTTCACCTGTGATGTTAAGGGACTGGTTAAAATGTCCAAGAAAAGTGTGGCCAAATGTTCAAGCCTTAAACCATTTCATAACCATTAGATACTAAAATTGTCACAAACAAAATTTTGTTCTCTATGGTGCTCATTAAATATTTGGGAGGAAAGGAATTGCACCGGGATATTTACATATGAACCCGAAAGGGTGGGTCATATGCGGCACCCACATTAAAGTGATGCTTAGAAGGAGCTAAGAAGATGAGGACACTCACCTAGAGCCCACCTTCACTCTGACTCTCACCACCCGTAGTCCTGGAGGTCCTGTCCCCAGAGTAACGGGTCCTATAACCAGCAACAAGAACCAGCATAAGATCATACAATGATTGATACTGAAGGACAGGGAAGCCTGGCAGGCTGCAGTCCATGGGGTGGCAAAGAGTTGGCCATGTCTTAGTGACTGAACAACAATACAATGATTGTCAGTGTTCTGTTTGCCTGGACACAAGTGTTTTTGCACACTTGCTATTTTGTAATGCCCCTAATTGCAAAGGAGAAAGACCACCATTGGCTCTCATCACTGTCAGTCTCCTTAGGTATTAATAGCCAAGTAAGAGGATGAAGGATGGGTGAAGGGGGTCAAAAAGTGCAAACGTCCAGTTATGAAACAAATAAGCCCTGGGGTTGTAATGGACAGCACAGTGACTATTTGCGTATTTGAAAATTGCTAAGAGAGTAGGCTTGAAAAGTTCTCATCACAAGAAAAAATTTTGTAGTTCTTCCTTGTGTTTGTGATCTTGTGATCTGGTATTAACTGGCTTATTGTGATCATCTTGAAATATTGAGTACTGACTGTCTTCAAATATTGAATCATTACGGCATACATCTGAAAACAATATAGTGTTATACATCCATTGCCAGTCAATAGTTTAAAAAAATTCAAGGCAGATAGTATATTTGAAAAGATAAAAATGACCATATCATATGCAAATTGTTTAATTATAGATGAGTATTTTCATTCAATCTGATACATTGGGTGAGGCGGGCAGTTTGCAATTGTCTCTAGTGGCTTCTGATCAGTTGAAAGGCAGTCTGTTTTTCATGGCTCATATTTGAAGTATGATAGTTTGTAAAAAGATTCCCTTGACTTTTAGTAAATGTGGTTTGTTCTCTTGCATTCCAGCTTGCTTTATTCAGCGGAGTACTAGAGTATATGAGTATGCCTCAGATTCTAGGTATTCCCTGGAGTGTGCTGTGCAATTTAATGAATCAATTACCTTGGAAAAGAGGAAAGTAATTTTATCTCCCACTAATGTATTGCAGGCTTCCCAGGTGGCACTGGTGATAAAGAACCTGCCTGCCAACTCAGTATATGTAAGCGATGAGGGTTTGATTCCTGGGTCGGGACTGCAGATCCATCACAGAGTTCTTAGCACACAGGGACCCTCCATATGACTACAGCGAGTAAATTAATAAGTAGATGAGTGTACAAACCAATATTTCTCCATTGTTGCAGCTCATCAAAACCTCTGGGTGTCGATGACTCCCAAACCTTCAGCAACTCTTTCCCTGAAGGAAATTACTAAATGGAATGAAGATAAAATAAATAAGATGTTAATACTAAAAGGAGAAAGAGGGAAAAGAAATATAAATTTTCTGCTCATTAAAAAACCAAGTCTGGCTTCCCTGCTGGCTCAGTGCTAAAGTATCTGCCTGCCAGTGCAGGAGACACAGTTCAATCCCTGACCCGGGAAGATCCCACAATCAGTGGAGCCACTAAGCCCGTGCACCATAGCCACAGAGCCCGTATTCTAGAGCCTGGAAATCACAACTACTGAGCACCTGGAGCCTGTGTTCTGCAATAGAAGAAGCCACCAAAATAAAAAACCTATGCATCATGACTAGAGACTAGCCCCTACTTGTTGCAATTAGAGGGAAAAGCCTGCACAGCAACAAAGACCCACATAGCCAAAACCAAATTAAATTAAAAGGGCAACGTTCTCATTCCCAATGTTGACCCTTCCCTAGTCCCAACAATTTAGCCTATTTTCTCTTGCCCTGATATCTACTTATTCTTTCACCTGGGATCTTTCTTCTTTTCAGCTTTAATTTTTTATTGAAGTAGAGTTGATTTAAAATGCTGTGTTAATTTCTGCTGCAGAGTGGAGAGACTCATTTATACATATACATTGTTTTCTATATTCTTTTCCATTATGGTTTAATCACAGGATATTGAATATAGTTCTCTGTGCTATACAGTAGGACCTTGTTGTCTGTCCATTCTATCACCTGGGGTCTTTACACAGGAAAGTATCAGCAATTGCTTTTCTACAGTCCTTTTCTGAAATACCAACATATGTGTCTCTGACTTCCCCTCCTAATTATCCAAAGGCACAAGCAGAAGGTAACTGAGAGACTGTACAGGGAAATTACACATTTACAAGAAATTTCACAAAGGATGAATGATCACACAGATGTTTTTCTGCAATCATAAGTTAGGATACTCATCATCTGAATCCCTTCCTGGAATTTCTTCAACATTTATATTCTGAGTCCTTTTACTTTCATGTGAGATTGCTAAATACCTTTCATCTCTGAACCAAGAGATTTTGGCTTTTTTGTGCTCTCCCCTCAAACACTTGAAGATCTCCTTCCTGAACAGAGCAATTGTGCGTGTGTGCTTAGTCATTTGAGACTTGCAACCCCGTGGACTGTAGGCTTCCAGGCTTCTCTGTAAATGGGATGTTTTCCCAGCAAGAATACCCAAGTTTTTTGCCATTTCCTCCTCCAGGGGACCTTCCCAAGCCAGGTATCGAACCCTCATCTCCTGTATCTCGGGCACTGCAGGCAGATTCTTTACCACTGAGCCACGTGAGCAATGGCAGTTAAAAGGGTAAAGATACCCATTACTTTACCTCTGGTTACAGGACCTCGGGACCTGGAAAAGAGAGAGCCAGGGGACAGGCAGACTCTGGACAAATGCTCCCTCTTTCCATCTTTTCAGCATCACCTCATGAGTGACCCTCATTCTTTTGGGATCATACGTAAACATCCTGGTGCAATTCTACTCTTCTTATAAGTATTTAATGAACACCATAGAGCATAGTACTTTCCAGGTAGTGCTAGTAGTAAAGAACTTGCCTACCAATGCATGAGATGTAAGAGACACAGGTTTGATCCCTGGGTCAGGATGCTCCCCTGGAGGAAGGCATGGGAATCCACTCCAGTATGTATTCTTGCCTGGAGAATCCCATAAATGGAGGAGCCTGGCAGGCTACAGTGAAGACGTTTAACTGAACTGAAATCTCACTCTGTCATGGTAACTTCACCCAAGAAATGCAACCATTCACCCTCCCAAACAAGTAACCTTTAGAGCTATCTCTCCAGAGACATAACAGGGTTTTCTTTGCCTTGTGCTTGATGTTCATGCCCTTTCCACTCAACCACCTTTTTCCTGCTTCCCACAACACTTACTGGGTCATGCAGGCTTGCCAGTATGGGACCACTGCAGGGGCCAACTCCCCTGAATCCTGTTCTCTCATGGAGCGTGGATGATGAAGGAAGACAGTCTGACCCAATAAAAAACAAGGATATTCAGCCAGGAACATGGTTTGGGGTCTGGCTGATTTCTCCTGGAGAAGGCATTGAGTGTTGGGTCTGGCACACAGGGGCCATGGTGACTATAAGTTGATGTGTTACAGCTTTTATGGCCCTAGAGACTAAATACCCTCTGAAGCTTGTTATACAAATTGACTGAAGAATCTTCTATTCCCTGATCAGTTTGACTCCTCAAGGGCAAGGAGGAGGATCTCTTCGAAAGGATCTTGGACCTGTCCAATTCCTTGTCCCTGTGAGACCTACAGAGGGTCTACCTGTGGTTCCTCTCTTTTAGGTTTGTGGTCCCTCTCTTTTAGGTTTGTTTCCTCTGGAAAGAATCACCTTAGCCTCCCTTCAATTTCCTCTTAGCAACAAGTGTCAGCATTTTGGATTTGCATTTTCCTCATTAGGAAGGTTGGAGAGTACCAAAGTGCCCCTGCTGGGGGTAATAGTTCTCAATCTTAAGCCTGAACAAAGATGATCTTGAGAATGTGTCACAACTTAGATTTCTGAGTTTCACCCCAAATTTTTCTCAGTAGATTAGGGCTTGGGCTTCTCAGGTGGTTCAGTGGTAAAAAGTCCACCCACCAATATAGGAGACTCAAGTTCAGTCTCAGAGTCAGGAGGATCCCCTGGAGAAGGAAATGGAAACCCACTCCAGTATTCTTGTCTGGAAAATACCATGGACAGAGGAGCCTGGCAGGCTACAATCCATGGGGTTACATAGGAGTTGTACACAACTTGGCTAGCGAACAACAATAACAAGATTAGGGCTTGGGTCTGATAATTTGGATTTTTTAAAATTTCCAAACTTTGCCAGTTGCCACAACAATCCTTTGACAACCATTACCCTGGGAAAATGTTTCATAATTTGAGCTTTACCTAAACCATCATAAAATTAATGGAAAGGAAGAAAACTTAAACAGATATAGGCACAAAATGATACTAATCATGGATATGTGTGTGTGTCTATGTAAGAAAATGTATATACAGAGAATAAACTGGTAGAAAAGAAAATGAAGTATTAACAGTGGAGGGAAAAAAAAAACCCTATCGACTGAGGCTTTTGTTAATATATAGCTTCTCATGTTATCCCAGGCTTAACTACTCAACATCTCCAGGGGTAGTTTGAGAATTTATGTGTAAAAGTATTTTATTTATTTGGCTGCATTGAGTCTGAATCATGGTATGCAGGGTCTTCACGGCAGTCCACAAAAGCTCTACTTGTGTTCAAGGGCTCTGAAGGGCATGGGCTTAGTAGTGATGGCGCAAGGGCTTAGTTGCCTCCGCGTGACATGTGGGATGGTAGGTCCTTGACCAGTGATCTATTCTGCATCCCCTAAATATAAGGTGGATTCTTTTTTTTTCTTTATGTCATTGAAGAATATGATTTTTATTCTTAGGTAATACATGTGGAATATTTGAGAGGTGCTCTTACAGTAAAACATGAATCACTGTTACACAATTAAAAAGAAAAGTTAACTGTTCGGTATCTTGTAAAAAATACAGCACATATTTTTTTAACATTTCCAATATAGATGGAAGAACTCAGAGTTTTCTATTATTTTATTTTGTTTTTCCCCTCCTTGGGCATTCCTCCACTAGAGACTTTATTTATTTATTTATTTATTAGTATATCAAGAGTTACTTTTATTTTATTTTTTAATTTAATTTATTTTTTTAAGTGACTAAACAACAACATGCTCATTTTATTTTCTTTACACTATTGTGTTGGTTTTGCCATACATTGGCATGAATCCGCCATGGGTATACATGTGTTCCCCTTCCAGAACCCCCCTCTCACCTCCCTCCCGATTCCATCTCTCTGGGTTATCCCCGTGCACAAGCCCTGAGCACCCTGTATCATGCATCAAACCTGGGCGGCGATTCATTTCACATATGATAATTTACATGTTTCAATGCCATTCTCCCATATCAGCCCACCGTTGCCCTCTCCCATAGAGTCCAAAAGACTGTTCTATACATCTGCATCTCTTTTGCTGTCTCACATACAGGGTTATCATTACCATCTTTCTAAATTCCATATATATGTGTTAGTATACTGTATTGTTTTTCCTGCTGGCTTACTTCACTCTGGATAATAGGCTCCAGTTTTGTCCACCTCAGTAGAACTAATTCAAATGTATTCTTTTTAATGGCTGAGTAATATTCCATTGTGTACATGTACTACTGCTTTCTTATTCATTCATTTGTTGATGGACATCTAGGTTGCTTCCATGTCCTGGCTATTGTGGTACATATACACAATGGACTATTACTCAGCCATAAAAAGGAACACATTTGAGTCGGTACTAATCAAGTTGGATGAACCTAGAACCTATTATAGAGAGTGCAGTAAGTCATAAAGAGAAATATAAATATCATATTCTAATGCATATATACAGAATCTAGAAAAATGGTACTAAAGAATTTATTGACAGGGCAGCAATGGAGAAACAGACAGAGAATAGACTTATGGACATGGGGAGATGGGAGGAGAGGCTGAGATATACGGAAAGAGTAACATGGAAAGTTATATTACCAAATGGAAAATAGATAGTCAACGGGAATTTGCTGTATGGCTCCGAAAACTCAAACAGGGGCTCTATATCTACCTAGAGTGTGGGATGGGGAGGGAGATGGGAGGGAGGTTCAAAAGGGAGGGGATATATGTATACTGATGGCTGATTCATGTTGAGGTTTGACAGAAAACAACAAAACAAACTCTATAAAGGAATTATCCTTCGATTAAAAAATAAATAATTTTTTAAATGGGAGGATTTCTTAAGCTGGGGGAGTTAATAGAAAAGTACTAGATGATGTTAGGGGAGGGAATTGGGTTGATAGGGTTAGGCCATCTAATTGCTGCTTTTCCTTTTAATTGGATGATAATTGATTTACACTGTTGTGTTGCTTTCTGCCATAGAACAGCGGGAATCGGCCATAACTGCACCTACATCCCCTCCTTCTTGATCCTCCTCCTCCTCCTCCCATCCTATACCTCTAGGTATCACAAGTGTCAAGCTGGGCTCCCTGTGTTGTACATCAGCTTGCCACTAGCTCTTACACATGATAGCGTATACATGACAATGCTACTGTTAAGGTAGCTGCTTTTTGAATTTAGGCTCTTATACTCCCACAGAAGCTGGGAGACAAGGGAGCTGACTCTCGTGATGATTACATTTCAAAGGGAAGGCTTCATGAAAGTCATCCCTTGCATGTAAAAAGTACAAAAGGCTTGGAAAAGATTAATCTACATTTACTAATGAAAGGAGCAGACAGGACTCCCCTGGTGGTTCAATGGTTAATCCTCCATGTTTCCAATGCAAAGGGCATGGGTTCAGTTCCTGGAACTAATAGCCCAGATGCCCATAGCATGGCCAAAAAAGAAAGGAGTAGAAAAAGAATTTGAAAGTTTTCTAATATAAGTACTCTAAGAGTGGGGAGAGATGGGTAGAAACCTGTTTAAGCTCAGGGGGGAATTTAAGGTAGTTTTAGCAGAAATTAATGACTTACTCTGAGTCAATAGCTGTGGTACATATACACAATGAAATATTACTCAGCATTAAAAAAAATTCATTTGAATCAGTTCTACTCAGGTGGACGGAACTGGAGCCTATTATCCAGAGTGAAGTAAGCCAGAAGGAAAAACAACAATACAGTATACTAACGCATATATATGGAATTTAGAAAGATGGTAACGAGAACCCTGCATGCGAGACAGCAAAAGGAACGCAGATGTATAGAACAGACTCGTGGACTCTGTGGAAGAGGGCAAGGGTGGGATGATATGGGAGAATGGCATTGAAACATGTTAATTATCATATGTGAAATCAATCGCCAGCCCAGGGTTGATGCTTGGGGCTGGTGCACCGAGATGTCCCAGGGGGAAGGAATCAGGAGGGAGGAGAGAGGGGCGTTCTGGAGAGGGAGCATATGTAAACCCATGGCGGTTTCATGTCATTGTATGGCAAAACCAACACAATAAAGTAAAGAAAATTTTTTTTAAAAATCTTAAAAAAAATTAACTGCAGTTAAAATTAAATTCTTAACTGCAGTGTCAACCTTGTCTCCCTGGAGGAATATTTTAAAACAACTACCAATGAGGATGCTATATCAATAGGAAGAGGATTCATTTCCTGTAGAAATACATGTGAATGTTCTCTTCAGTGCAAGTTTTATAAACACAGTTAAACCAACTTCCATATAAAAGGGAAGATTATCAGAAAACCCATGCATATTTAAACAGAATTAAGGGCAAGAAGGCAACCAGAAGTGTTGAAGGGCTGGTCTCCAACCCAGAAAGCCTCAGAACCAATGTCATCATCTCTGTCTCTTTCCTTTTTACTCTCCTTGCCATATTCTCTCATGTCAAGTGATCTAATATCTCATTCTAAGTACTTGCCTCACTGCCTTCATCTCTGCAGACTATATTTCCAAACTTTTAAAGTTTATTAAGCCATGATTCCTTTAGGTTTCCATAGCATGTCAGGAACTCTTCTTTAAAATACTAACTCATTTATCCCTGTCAACAATCCTATGGAATAAATACCATTAATAATCCCCTTCTATGCCAGTGCACTGACAACCCAGAGGGATGGTATGGGAAGGGAGGTGAGAGGAGGGTTCAGGATGGGGGATACATGTACACCCATGGCTGGTTCATGTCAATATATGGCAAAACCCACCGCAGTATTGTAAAGTAATTAGCCTCCAATTAAAACAAATTAATTAATTTAAAAAAAAACAAAGATCATGGCATCTGGTCCCATCACTTCATGCCAAATAGATGGGGAAACAGTGGCTGACTTTATTTTGGGGGGCTTCAAAATCACTGCAGAATGGTGACTGCAGCCATGAAATTAAAAGATGCTTGCTCCATGGAAGAAAAGCCATGACCAACCTAGACAGCATATTAAAAAGCAGAGATGTTACTTTGCCAACAAAGTCCGTCTAGTCAAAGCTATGGTTTTTCTAGTAGTCATGTAGGGATATGAGAGTTGGACTATAAAGAAAGCTGAGCACTGAGGAAATGATCCTTTCAAACTGTGGTGTTGGAGAAGGCTTTTGAGAATCCCTTGGACTGCAAGGAAATCAAACCAATCAATCCTAAAGGAAATTAGTCGTGAATATTCATTGGCAGGACTGATGCTGAAGCTGAAACTCCAATAATTTGGCCACCTGATGCGAAGAATTGACTCACTGGAAAAGACCCTGATGCTAGGAAAGACTGAAGGCAGGAGGAGAAGGGGATGACAGAGGATGAGATGGTTGGATGGCGTCACCGACTCAATGAACATGAGTTTGAGCAAGTTCTAGGAGTTGATTATGGACAGGGAAGCTTGGTGTGCTGCAGTCCATGGGATCACAAAGAGTTGGACACTACTGAGTGACTGAACTGACTGAAACATTTTATATTTATAAAAAGTATAATCTGAGTTTATATGACTGTATGGCAGCTATGTACTAAAAAAACAGTCCTAAATTAAAATAAGCAGAAAACCAGGCAACATTAACAGAAAAATCATAATAATAACACCTTCTAATAAAAAAAATTATCTCCTTTTACTAAGTAGGAAACTGAAGCACTCAGAAATAAAAAAATTTGCCCAAGATCAACGAGATGTGAAGCCAGGATTCATGCCCAAGCAGTCAGACTCTAGAGCTCACTTTTGACATCATACAGTAATTGCTGCCACACCTAGCTTAATGGTTCAGTCCACTGGTTTTGGAGCAAAAGTGCTTTATTTTCAAGCCTTGTGATAGCCAGCTGTAAACCCCAGACCCTTGGTTGATGTGTACCATCAAGTCTACCCTCATAGATTATTCACCAGAATATGAGTTTTATTTACAAGTTCCTAGGGAGAAACTGTTTGGCCAGACTGGGCCAGCCACCACTCTCTGATCAAATGGGTTATTATCAGGGAGCAGGGCCACAAGCACCACCAACACACAGGGATCTACTAAAATACTAAATAACTATGGGAAAAGGCAGAATTATCCAGGAGAAAGATTTCTGCCCAAAATAAGGAAAAATGTTCACATCATTGATGTGCTGCACCTAAAATGGGCTGAAGCTGAGCTGGACGCCACAAAGGTTAATGGTCTATTGAGACAGATCTCTTTTTGGAAAAAAAATTTTATTGCAATGTGGTTGATTTATGATGTTGTGCTAGTTTCGGGTGTACAGCAAAGTGAATCAGTTATACATATACATATATCCACTCTTTTTTAGATTCTTTCCCATATAGGTCATTACAGAGTATGTGTAGAGTTCTTTGTACTATACAGTAGGTCTTTATTGGTTTTCTATTTTATATATAGCAGTGTGTATATATCAATGTCAGTCTCCCAATTTATCTCTCTTCTTCTTTCCCATTTGGTAACCATAAGCTTGTTTTCTATATCTGTGCCTCTATTTCTGTTTTGTAAACAAGTTCATCTGTACCATTTTTTTTAGATTCCACATATAAGTGATATCATATGATGTTTGTCTTTCTCGCTCTGATTTCACTCAGTATGACAATTTCTGAATCTTGAAGGTTGTGATTAATTTGTGATAAAAGTCAGAAAGAGGGACTAAATTTTCCCCAAGTGATACCTCTATAAGATAGAGGTAGTGATGTTTGCACTCAATCCCTCTTCGTGAATAAATAGGAAATTGATAGCCAAAATGTATGATTATTCTGTTTTCATTTGGGCATCAATAGGATAAAAATATCTTCATATTTGGGGACTCCTGTTTGTTTTAATTTAGCTTTTAGGGAGGTGGGAGGGTGGTTCAGGATGAGGGTGGACACATGTATACCTGTGGCCGACTCATGTTGATGTTTGGCAAAAACCGTCACAATATTGCAAAGTAATTATCATCCAATTAAAATACACAAATAAAATTTTTTTAATAACTGAAAAATTAAAAAATACTCAGTAGTGAAGCCTTGGTGTGGGGACATAGGTGAAGATGGTAAACGACTTAGGCCAGTAGTATCTGGGGAAAGAGTGCCCCAGGTAGAGGTTAAGGTTAATACAAAGACCCTGAGGTAGGAGACTGCATGGGGGTGGGGGCGGGGGTGGGGGTTAGCTGGAGCAGAGTGAGTGAGGGGGAGCATAGCAGAACAGGAGGACAAGTATCAGGGCTGATCCTCTGAGCCTAGCTCTGCTGCTGAATGACTCACACTTTCATTTACTCTGAATGACATGCGGAGTCACTGCAGGGATTTGAGCAGACATGTAATATGATCTGACAAGATATTAAAGATCATTCTGGCTGCTTGATTGAGCATGGGTTGTAGGATGTAAGGTAGCCTGTCTGGACTTACCTATAGGCAACCTGGTGAGATATAGGTACCTAGGACCAAGGAGAGGATAGCAGTGTAAGCACTAGGAAGCAGTCAGCTGAGTTGTATTTTGAAGGCAGAACTAAAAGGATCTGCTTCCAGGCAGGATACATGTGTGAGAGAAAGAGAAAAGACAAGAATGACTCCAGGACTAGGGGCCTGAACAACTGAAAACTTAGAACTGAATTCATTGAGATGGGTTTCCCAGTGATAAAGAATCTACCTGCAATGGAGGAGACAAGGGTTCGATCCCTGGGTCGGGAAGATCCCTTGGAGAAGAAAGTGGCAACCCACTCCAGTATTCTTGCCTGGGAAATCCCATCAACAGGGGAGCTGGGCTTACTATAGACCAGTCCCCAAAAAGTCAAATGCAACTGAGCCACTGAACACAGCAGCACACATCCATTGAGACATGGAGGGTGAGAATGGAGAAAATTTGAGAAGGAAAGAGGACATCAGAGATTCAGAAATATCTCAAAAGTGAGATATTTCAAATGGATATATATTATATGATTCCACATATGAGAAGTATGAAGAGTAGTCAGATTCATAGAGAAAAAACAGAATGGTGGTTTCCAGGGGATAGAGGAAGGGAAGAAATAAGATTAGTGTTTACCAGGTCCAGAGTTTCAAGTTGGGAAAGGTGAAAAAGATCTGGAGATGGATGATGGCAAAGATTGCCCAACATTGTGAATATATTTAATGCCAAGTGTATAGACTTATACACATAAAATTGGTTATGATGGAGAGATGGATCCAAAAAAATATTGCTGTGATGTATGTCAAACAGTATTCTGCCTTTGTTTCCCTCAGAGCTTCCCTGATAGCTCAGTTGGTAAAGAATCTGTGGAAGATCCACTGGAAAAGGGGTAGGCTACCCACTCCAGTATTCTTGGGCTTCCCTGTGGCTCAGCTGGTACAGAACCTGCCTGCAATGCAGGAGACCTGGGTTTGATGAGAAAGGCTACACACTCCAGTATTCTGGCCTGGAGAATTTCACGGATTGTACAGTCCATGGGGTCACAGAGTCGGACATGACTGAGCGACTTTCACTTCACTTCACTTCTATGTTTCCTTCTAAGAGTTTTATAGTATTCAACCTTACATTTAGGTCTTTAATCTATTTTGAGTCTATTTTTGTATATGGTGTTAAAGAATGTTCTACTTTCCTTCTTTTACATTTATGTTATGTAAATGTAATCACAATAAAAGCATTCAGTGGCACAAAATAATGGAGAAAGACCGAGGCTTAGTTCTGATAATATTTTCAACATCATTATGAAATAATAGAGCTTAGTTAAGATTTGGGGGATAAAATTTTTATTTTTATTTATCTTTTGACCACACCACACAGTATGCAAGATCTTAGTTCCCCAACTTGGGGTCAGACCCATGCCCCCTGCAGTGGAAGTGTGGTCTTAACCAATGGACAATTAGGGAAGTTCCAAGATAAAATTTTGATATTTTCCCTCAACAACGTAGACGAGGGCTTCTCAATCTCAGTCATACTGACATTTTTGGTCTGTATTATTAATAATTATCATAGAGTCTATCCTGTATCTTGTCTGATGTTTATCAGGATACCTGGCCTCTGCTCATGAGACAGCAGCACTGAGTTGTGATAAGCAGAAGCTGGTTATTGCAGTGTTCTCAACCAGACTGATTTTGCCAGTTGTTCCAGAGAGGGCAAAGTCAGTCTGGTTGAGAAAAATGGAGTAAAATAAAATTCTGTGGGTACAAGAATCGATGGTGTATGCTTTCAAAGAGATGGGGTCATAGAAGAAGCAGCATTTTGGGGAGGATAAAACGTCAGGTTATCTTGGAAAGGTTGAGTTGACAGCCTTCAGAACACCCCGCTATTATCTCAGAGGTAAGCGGTATTGGTCTGGGTATCATTAATCTGCATAAGTGACAGTATAAGTTAATTAATAATACAGACAGAAGAAGCTCCTTCTGAGAGATTCAGGAGTTATTAATAGAAATAGAAGCCCATGCTTGAATGAATCCTACCCGTGATGCTTCCGTTTTCAGTTATAGAGCCTCATCTGGATATATGATCTCATATGACCTATTATAATATCCAATCATCCACATTCCCATTTCTTTCAAGGGAAATAAAACACTCAGAGACCCATACTGCCCTTTGGGTATCGCTCCAAACCTTTAAAGAATTTGGTCAGTATTTGTTATTTCCATTTTCACAATATTCACTCTCTCCTCAACCAACTCATCAAGTGTATTTCTACCTCCATCACAACTGCCTTCCCTAAGGTCTGCAGTGACCTCATATGCCAAATAAGTTTTAAGGGATATTTCCTTTTGTTAAGATGCTTGCTGTCTTAGTGGCAATATCACTAATGGCTGCATTCCCTTTTTTGAAATAGGGACCTTTCTAAAGCATTTTGTTTCTGTTACAATGGGATTCCCAGAGTCAAGTCCACTGGGCATCTTGTAACATTAACACATCCCTAAGGGAGAAACTTCTAACTTTGAAATCAAATCCTATTAAGGAGAAGCAATAATTAGGGCAGAATCTTAAGGAGCCCTGGGAAACTTCTTCATGAAGAAACCTTTTTAATCTCCAGGGGAATAATCTTGGCTGTAAATGTTTGAGCATAGCCAGATAAATTAAGGATAATTGGAAGAAAGAAATTTGATTCTCTTTACTGCAGTCTTCAGGGAAACAGCAGTGGCAGAAAGTTTCTTTTCTATTATTCTTCTTCTACCCCAGGGGAGCTTAATTGTTTAAAGAGTAGAGTGACAACAGGCCAATTTATTTAATGAGGCAGTCTGAGAATTCAGCTACCAAAGTCCTGGAAATTTTTAAAGTAAGTTTTCAGTGTCCCCAAGGCAAAGTATCTTGGGTTTCCCGAATATAAGGTGTGAATTCCCTTCTTGGATAATCTCCCTGTACTTTCTGGAAGAAAATGTATTCTATAGGAAAACAACCAAGACAACTAGGGGTTTCCATGATGTCATCTGAAAGAAGCAGTTTATCAAAGGAAAGGTTGGGGGTGGGATAAAGGAGGGAGATGTAAGCAATGGAGGGAAAACTTATTAGACAGAATCCTAGGGACACAAAGAAGAATAGTGTTTCTCATAGTTTTGTCTCCAGACCAGCAGCATCAACATCACCTGGGAGCTTGTTAGACATGCGCATTTTTGGCCTTCATCCCAGATCTATTGATGCTAAATTAGGAACTCAGGGTCAGCCCTAGCTACTTGTGTTTAACAAGCCACCCAAGCGGATCCTATGGGTGGCTAAAATGTGAAAACAACTGCCTTAGGGGATTTGTTGAAATGAGTGATGAAGGACCCTCACAGGCTGCATCTTCAGAGATCTGAGAGATCTTCACCTCCAACATCTGATCTACAAATGATGATACATTTGTTGTCACTTTAAAATGTTCATCTCCCTTTCTTGTTTTCATTTTATGCATTTGTTTGAATTCTCAAAATAATATTAAATACTGTGGTTTATAGCAGTTAATTTTTGCACGTTTGCTAATTGCCATTTCTTAAAGCTTCCACATGCCTTTGAATGTTACTATTAGGGGAAGCACACTGATTGAAACTGCCTACCCTGGCCAGGCACCATGGTAACCATTTACATGAGTTGTTTTATGACAGAAGATCCTGATAAGGAATACAGAACTAATAAGCCACCACCAACAGGAAGAGTTTGGGAAAGGTCTAAAGGAGACACCGTGTGTTGGTCCACTTCCCAGAATCCCTCTCGCTAGCATCCATCTTGGCTGAGCGATGCATAAGCCACCAGGAAATACTCTGAATTAGAATGATTGGCCAAAGACCACCTGGAAACTAATCCCATCATCATAAAACCCAAGCCTGTGAGCCACACTACTGCTCTCCACCCCGTGCCCTTTCCCAATAAAATCTCTTGCTTTGTCCGCACATGTGTCTCCTCAGACAATTCATTTCTGAGTGTTAGACAAGAGACCAGTTTTGGGCCCTGGAAGAGGTCCCCCTTCCTGCAACATTACCTCTCATATAAAGATCAAAATTTATTATTTTAAAGATATATCTTTATTTTTTTAGCTTGAGATCCTGCACCCTTCCCCTCCACATATTCATGTACACATTGCCCTTTGCAGCAATGGCTGTTAAAAATGATCAAATACATTTTTAAAAATTAATTTTTATTGAAATATAGTTGCTTTGCAGTGTGTTAGTTTTTAGCATATAGCAAAGTGAATTAGCTAAATATATATATATATATATGTATACATATATCTTCTTTTTTGAATTCCCTTCTGATTTGAAAAAGTGAAAGTGTTAGTCCCTCAGGTATGTCTGATTCTTTGTGACCCCATGGACTGTAACCTCTGTCCATGGAATTTTCCAGGCAAGAACAGTGGAGTAGGTAGCCATTTCCTTCTCCAGGGAATCTTCCTGACCCAGGGATAAAACTTGGGCCTTCTGCATGATAGGCAGATTCTCTACTGTCTGAGTTACTAGGGAAGCCCTGACTATAGTTAGATCTCCAGAATTTATTCATCTTCTATCTGGAAGTTTGCATCCTTTGACCAGTATCTTCCCATTTCCCCCACCTTTTGTCCCTGGAGAAACTGCTTGCATGAAATAAAAATTAAATTGTGTAGAGTCAACAGAGATAAGGAAAGAGATTTATACATGTGACAATGAATGTAGGAGCATATGAGAATACATAGCTGGGATCTTTAATTCTTGATTCAAAAATATTGTGGAAAATTGTAACTCTTACTGGCCCTATTTTAAAACTAAGAAACTGACATTTCAATAGACTGAGCAACAAACTTTTTAGAGACAGTAGGTATTAATAGTTTCAACTACAATTGATACTTAGAATTACAAGTTGATTCAAAAGAGGGGTTATGGGCTTCACTTTCATGTGTGCTCAGTCACTTTAGTTGTGTTCAACTCTCTTCAACACTGTGGACTGTAGCCCACCAGACTCCTCTGTCCGTAGAATTCCCCAGGCATGAATACTGGAGTGTGTTGGTATTTCCTACTCTAGGGGATCTTTCTGACCCAGGGATTGAAGTGAGACCTCCCTCACTGCTGGCAGATTCATTACCGCTGAGCCACCAGGGAGAGGAAAGTAAGAGAATTTGTGAGCCATGTCTTAAAACTGCCACAAATTGTGTCAAATACGGGTTTACTGAGGGAGCTACATGGAGAATTGCAGAGTTCCTGCAAAGCTCTTAAATCAGTAAGACCTGAAAAGAGACAAAGAGAAAGAAGGTGGTAAACTATTCACCTCTTCTGCAAGGCATTCACCCAGTTCCATTCTCCTTATTATCAACCCATGAAACAGATGGTGTTCCATGTTTCTGTGCATTGTGACACTTGTGGCTGAACATACATTCCAACCAAGACCACAGCTAGCATCAAGTTACTCCAATTGAAGATCCTGCCTTTTTGAAGGTATCAACTTAGAGAAAGATACAATCTCCATGACTCAAGATATTCAGTTCCCTTATGGTTGTCGGAAGGAGGGCATGGCAACCAACTCTAGTATTCTTGCCTGGAGAATGCCATGGACAGAGGTGGACTGCAGTCCACAGAGTGGCAAAGTGTCAGACACAACTGAAATGACTTAGCACTCATGCATGGTTGCTGGAGAGGAAGGGAAGGGATACTTAGGGAGTTTGGTATAGACATGTACACACTGCTATTTTTAAAATGGTTACCAACAAGGACCTACTGTATGGCACATGGAACTCTGTTCAATGTTATGTGGTATCCTAGGAGAGTTTGGGGGGAGAACGAATACATGTATATGTATGGCTAAATCCCTTCTCCGTTCACCTATCAGGATCCAAACATTTGTAACTGGCAAAAAGATAGGACACTGAAAGATGAACTCCCAGGTCGGTAGGTGCCCAATATGATACAAGAGATCAGTGGAGAAATAACTCCAGAAAGAATAAAGGCATGGAGCCAGAGCAAAAACAATGCCCAGTTGTGGATGTGACTGGTGATAGAAGCAAGGTACGATGCTGTAAAGAGCAATATTGCATAGGAACCTGGAATGTTAGGTCCATGAATCAAGGCAAATTGGAAGTGGTCAAACAGGAAATGACAAGAGTGAACGTCAACATTCTAGGAATCAGCGAACTGAGATGGACTGGAATGGGTGAATTTAACTCAGATGACCATTATATCTACTACTGTGGGCAGGAATCCCTTAGAAGAAATGGAATAGCCATCATGGTCAACAAAAGAGTCCGAAATGTAGTACTTGGATGCAATCTCAAAAATGACAGAATGATCTCTGTTCGTTTTCAAGGCAAACCATTCAATATCATTGTAATCCAAGCCTATGCCCCAACCAGTAACGCTGAAGAAGCTGAAGCTGAATGGTTCTATGAAGACCTACAACACCTTTTAGAACTAACACGCCCAAAAGATGTCCTTTTCATTATACGGGATTGGAATGCAAAAGTAGAAAGTCAAGAAACACCTGGAGTAACAGGGAAATTTGGCTTTGAAGTACAAAATGAAACACAGCAAAGGCTAATAGAGTTTTTCCAAGAGAATGCACTGGTCATAGCAAACATCCTCTTCCAGCAACACAAGAGAAGACTCTACACATGGACATCACCAGATGGTCAACACCAAAATCAGATTAATTATATTCTTTGCAGCCAAAGATGGAGAAGCTCTATAGAGTCAGCAAAAACAAGACCAGGAGCTGACTGTGGCTCAGATCATGAACTCCTTATTGTCAAATTCAGACCGAAATTGAAGAAAATAGGGAAAACCACTAGACCACTCAGATATGACCTAAATCAAATCCCTTATGATTATACAGTGGAAGTGAGAAATAGATTTAAGGGACTAGATCTGATAGACAGAGTGCCTGATGAACTATGGACGGAGGTTCGTGACATTGTACAGGAGACAGGGATTAAGACGATGCCCATGGAAAAGAAATGCAAGAAAGCAAAAGGGCTGTCTGAAGAGGCCTTACAAATAGCTGTGAAAAGAACAAAAGTGAAAAGAAAAGGAGAAAAAGAAAGATATTCCCATCTGAATGCAGAGTTCCAAAGAATAGCAAGGAGAGATAAGAAAGCTTTCCTTAGCGATCAATGCAAAGAAATAGAGGAAAAGAACAGAATGGGAAAGACTAGAGATCTCTTCAAGAAAATTAGAGATATCAAGGGAATATTTCATGCAAAGATGGGCTCAATAAAGGACAGAAATGGTATGGGCCTAACAGAAGCAGAAGATATTAAGAAGAGGTGGCTAGACTACACAGAAGAACTATACAGAAAAGATCTTCATGACCCAGATAATCACGATGGTGTGACCACTCACCTAGAGCCAGACATCCTGGAATGTGAAGTCAAGTGGGCCTCAGAAAGCATCACTACAAACAAAGCTAGTGGAGGTGATGGAATTACAGTTGAGCTATTTCAAATCCTGAAAGATGATGCTGTGAAAGTGCTACACTCAATATGGAAATTTGAGCAAATTTGGAAAACTCAGTAATGCCACAGGACTGGAAAAGGTGAGTTTTCATTCCAATCCCAAAGAAACGCAATGCCGAAAAATGCTCAAACTACCACACAATTGCACTCATCTCACACACTAGTAAAGTGATGCTCAAAATTCTCCAAGCCAGCTTTCAACAATATGTAAACCACGAACTTCCAGATATTCAAGCTGGTTTTAGAAAAGGCAGAGGAACCAGAGATCAAATTGCCAGCATCTGCTGGATCATCGAAAAAGCAAGAGAGTTCCAGAAAAACATCTATTTCTGCTTTATTAACTATGCCAAAGCCTTTGACTGTGTGGATCACAATAAACTGTGGAAACTTCTGAAAGAGATGGGAATACCAGACCATCTGACCTGTCTCTTGAGAAACCTGTATGCAGGTCAGGAAGCAACAATTAGAACTGGACATGGAACTACAGTCTGGTTCCAAATAGGAAAATGAGTATGTCAAGGCTGTATGTTGTCACCTTGCTTATTTAACTTATATGCAAAGTTAAATCATGAGAAACACTGGGCTGGAAGAAGCACAAGCTGGAATCAAGATTGCCGGGGAGAAATATGAATAACCTCAGATATGCAGATGACACGACCCTTATGGCAGAAAGTGAAGAGGAACTAAAAAGCCTCTTAATGAAAGTGAAAGAGAAGAGTGCAAAAGTTGGCTTAAAGCTCAATATTAAGAAAATTAAAATCATGGAATCCAGTCCCATCACTTCATAGGAAATAGATGGGGAAACAGTGGAAATAGTGTCAAACTTTATTTTTTTGGGCTCCAAAATCACTGCAGATGGTGATTGCAGCCATGAAATTAAAAGACCTACTCCTTGGAAGGAAGCTTATGACCAACCTAGATAGCATATTAAAAATCAGAGACATTACTTTGTCAACAAAGGTCCGTCTAGTCAAAGCTATGGTTTTTCCAGTGGTCATGTATGGATGTGAGTGTTGGACTATAAAGAAAGCTGAGCACTGAAAAATTGACGCTTTTGAACTGTGGTGTTGGAGAAGATTCTTGAGAGTCCCTTGGACTGCAAGGAGATCCAAAAAGTCCATCTTAAAGGAGATCAGTCCTGGGTGTTCATTGGAGGGACTGATGTTGAAACTGAAACCAATACTTTGGCCACCTCATGTGAAGAGTTGACTCATTGGAAAAGACCCTAATGCTGGGAAGGATTGGGGGCAGGAGGAGAAGGGGATGACAGAGGATGAGATGGCTGGATGGCATCACCAACTATATGGACATGGGTTTGGGTAGACTCCGGGAGTTGGTGATAGACAGGGACACCTGGCGTACTGCAATTCATGGGGTCACAAAGAGTCACACACGACTGAGTGACTGAACTAGGAACTATACTCCAGTACTAAATGAAAAAAAATTTTTAAAGATATTTAGTTACCCCTTTTCTCTGCCCAGTATTAAGAGATTAAACTCTTGGGGAGAGATGGGAAATGGATGCCCCATCGGTCTCATACACTGTCCAGCTTAGCCCCTGCTTGGGACCAATTTGTACTTTCCAAAGATTCTGCCTGCTGGAGGGAAGGGTCTTCAGGGTTCAGTTCAATTCAGCCACTCAGCCGTGTCCAACTCTTTGCAACTCCATGCACTGCAGCATGCCAGACCCCCTTGTTCCAACTCCCGGAGCTTGCTCAAACTCATGTCTATTTAGTCGGTGATGCCATCAAACCATCCTATCCTCTGTCATCCCCTTCTCTTGCCTTCAATCTTTCCCAGCATCAGGGTCTTTTCCAATGAGTCAGTTTTTCACATCAGGTGGCCAAAGTACTGGAGCTTCAGTTTCAGCATCATTTCTTCCAATGAATATTCAGGACAGATTTCTTTAGGATAGACTGATTTGATCTTCTTACAGTCCAAGGGACTCTCAAGAGTCTTCTCCAACACCACAATTCAAAAGCATCAATTCTTTGGCACTCAGTTTTCTTTATAGTTCAACTCTCACATCCATACATGACCACTGGAAAAACCATAGCTTAGACTAGACAGTCGACAAAGTGAAGTCTCTGCTTTTTAATATGCTGTCTAGTTTGGTCATAGCTTTTCTTCCAAGGAGCAAGCGTCTTTTAATTTGATGGCTGCAGTTACCATCTGCAGTGATTTTGGAGTCCCCCCAATAAAATCTGTCAGTGTTTCCATTGTTTCCCCATCTGCTTGCCATGAAGTGATGGGACTGGATGCCATGATCTTTGTTTTTCAAATGTTGAGTTTTAAGCCATTTTTTTCACTCTCCTCTTTCACTTTCATCAAGAGGCTCTTCAGTTCCTCTTCACTTTCTGCCATAAGAGTGGTGTCCTCTGCATATCTGAGATTATTGATATTTCTCCCAGATACCTTGACTCCAGCTTGCGTTTCATCCAGTCTGGCATTTTGCATTATGTACTGCATATAAGTTAAGTAAGCAGGGAGACAATATACAGCCTTGACATACTCCTTTCCATATTTGGAACCCATCTGTTATTCCATGTTCAGTTCTAGCTGTTACTCTTAACTTACATACAGTTCTCTCAGTAGTTGATATAATCGTGTTCAGGGTAGACATCCTGTTACTGAACCAAACCTGGGTTCTCTTGCTTGTATCCAGAAAAGCCAATCTACTAACTTCAGACTCAGGTAAAGGAAAGTGCAGACTTTATTTGTGAGCCCAAGCAAGGAGTATAGGCAGCTAACGCTCAAATGGCTCAGACCTCCCTGATGGCCTTCCAGGAAATGTTTCTAAAGACAAGGTGAGGAAGAGGATTGCAGAGTTCATTATCAGCTGGTGCACAATTCTCTAATTGGTTGGTGATGAAATAATTGGAGGTCAACATTATCAACCTTCTGGTTCCAACCAGTGTTCTGGGCTCTATGTGCTTATAGTCAGCATGCAGTTAAATTCTACCATCTGGTGAGGGTTCAAATATTTTCAAAACAACTCAAGCATATGGCTCAGGTTATAGTCAGCTTTGGGTTGCCCAGGTGGCTCAGTGGTAAAGAATCTGCCTGCCAATGCAGGAGACTCAGGTTCAATCCCTGGGTCAGGAAGATCCCCTGGAGAAGGAAATGGCAACCTACTCCAGTATTATTGCCTGGGAAATCCCATGGGCAGAGGAGCCTGATGGGCTACAGTCCATGGGGTTGCAAAAGATTCAGGCATGACTTAGCAAGTAAAGATCAACAATCAGCCATTGTATTACTCTTTGTTCCAGGTTCTTTCTTTGCAGAATTTTTTTCTTGGTTTATGTTCAGGTTTTGGAGAAGCAGATTTTGCTGGGAACTTGGCAAACTGTTTGGTTGGCCCCTATTCAGTTACTTTGGATCCATCATTGCCCTATGTATTCTCTGGAGACTTTCTCTTTGGCATAATGACTATATTCCTATGCTCACGCAGCTAAAAAGTGAAGCAGTGGGCTGGAAATGCTGGCACTACTGCTAAATAATGTTGCCCCTGCAGCTGCTCAGTCCCAATGAAATCCTTTTAAAGGTATATTTTCAGGATTCATCAATGCTGTGTAGGTATATGCCCCAAAGTATTGAAGGCAGGAATTCAAACAGATTCTTGCACACCAATGTTCAGAGCTGAAGCTCCAATACGTTGGCCACCTCATATGAAGAGTCAACTCACTGGAAAAGACTCTGATGCAGGGAAAGATTGAGGACAGGAGGAGAAGGGGATGACAGAGGATGAGCTGGTTGGATGGTACCACCGACTCGATGGACATCAGTTTGAGCAAACTCCAGGAGATGGTGATGGGAAGCCTGGCGTGCCGCAGTCCATGGGGTCACAAAGAGTTGGACACAACTGAGTGAGTGAACAACAACAACATCAAACACAAGCCCACAGATTCAGGCATGATGAGCACACCAGGCAGGATAAATGTGTGTGTGTGTTGGGGGGCGGGTAATACGAAGAGGCATGTCATCTTCAAACTATAGAGACTCAAAAGATAAAGTCCTGAGAGAGGCTGGGGGAAAAACACCTACCTACTGAGGAACAAAGATTTCATCTGAATTCTCAGAAACCTTCAAAGCAAGAAGATAGTGGAATGAAATATTTAATGTATTTCTTGGTTTTAAAAAAAAATCACAAGAGCCAAAAGATAAAAACAACCCATGTGTCCATCAATAATGTAAGAGTAAATAAAATGGGATATATACACACAGTGGAATATTATTCAATCTTGGAATGAAATTTTGATAGGTGTTGCAGCATGGCTGAATTGTGAAAACATTTTATTAAGTGAAATGTTTATCATTAAATATTTTAATGTCAGACTTAATAGGATAAATCAAATGTTATATGATTTCATTTGCATGATATATCTAGAATAGGCAAATTCAGAGAGACAAAAGGTAGAAAGGAGATTTTCAGGGTCTGATCAGATTGAAGAATGGGGAGTTGCTGTTTAATGGATTTACAGCTTCTGTTTGGATAATGAAAATGTTCTGGAAATAGATGGAGGTAATGGTTGCATAACATTGTGAATGTACTCAATGCCATAGAACTTTTACATATAAAAATGGTTAAAACGATGAATTTCATTATATATACACATATACAATATAAAATATACAACATGAATATTGTATATATTGTGTGTTGTTGTTCAGTTGTTAAGTGGTGTCTGACTGTTTGTAACCCCGTGAACTGCAGCATTCTAGGCTTCCCTGTACTTCACTATCTCTTGGAGTTTGCTCAAACTCATATCCATTGAATTTGTGATGCCATCCAACCATCTCATCCTCTGTCAGCCTCTTCTCCTCCTGCCTTCATTCTTTCCCAGCATCTGGGTCTTTTCCAATGAGTTGGCTGTTCCCATCAGGTGGCCAAAGTATTGGAGCTTCAGCATCAATCCTTCCAGTGAATACTAAGGATTGATTTCCTTTAGGATGGATTGGTTTGATCTCCTTGTTGTCCAAGGGACTTTCAAGAGTCTTCTCCAGCACCACAGTTCAAAAGCATCAATTTTTCAGCTCTCAGTCTTCTTTATGGTCCAAATCTCACATCTGTACATGACTACTGGAAAAACCATAGCTTTGACTATACGGACATTTGTTGGCAAAGTGATGTCTCCTCTTTTTAATACACTGTCTAGGTTTGTCATAGCTTTCCTACCAAGAAGCAAGTGTCTCTTAATTTCATGTCTGTGGCAGTCACTATCCACAGTGATTTTGGAGCCCAAGAAAATAAAATCTGCAACTATTTCCACTTTCCCCCTATCTATTTGCCATAAAGTGATGGGATCGGATGCCATGATCCCAATTTTTTGAATACTGAGTTTTGAGCCAGGTTTTTTGCTCTCCTTTTTCACTATCATCAAGATGCTCTTTAGTTCTTCTTCGCTTTCTGCCACGAAAGTGGTATCATCTGCATATCTGGGGTTGTTGATATTTCTCCTGGTAATCTTGATCCAGCTTGTGAGTCTATATGCAATAAACATAAAATAAAGTAAAACTATTGTTGTTCAGTCACTAAATAGTGTTCACCTCTTTGCAACACCATGGACGGTAGCACACCAGGATTCCCTTTCCCTCACTATCTCCTAGAGTTTACTCAAACTTATGTCCACTGATTCAGTGATACCATTCAACCATATTCCAGTGAGTCAATTCTTCCCATCAGGTGGCCAAATTATGGGAGCTCCAGCTTCAGCATCAGTCCTTCCAGTGAATATTCAGGGTTGATTTCCTTTAGGATTGACTGGTTTGATATCCTTCTTGTCCAAGGGACTCTCAAGAGTCTTATCCAGCACCACAGGTCAAAAGCATCAGTTCTTTGGCACTCAGTCTTCTTCAACTCTCACATGCGTTGTAATTTTCTTTCAAGAGTAACCCCTCAGTTAGGACTTCTCTAGTGATTCAGTGGTTAAGAATCCACTTTGTAATTCAGGGAATAAAGGATAGATCCCTGGAAGGGGAACTACAATCCATGTGTCATGTGGGTGCAACTAAGCTGCCATGCCACAACTACTGAGCCCTTGAGGTCCGGAGCCCTTGAACTACAACTAGAGTATCTGTGGGCTATAAATATTTTTAAAAAGTAAATTCTCAAACTCTTCTCCTGGAGATGTTGAGCAGGTAAGTCTGGGATATGATGGGAAGCTATATATTAACTAAAACATCAGTCAATCAGATTTTTTTTTCACTGTTGACACTTCATTTTCTACCAGTCTCTTCTCTATATATACATATTTTTTTACATACACACACATATACCCACAATTAGTATCATTTTGTGCCTATGTTTGTGTAAGTTTTCTTCACTTCCATTAGTTTTATGGTAGTGTGGATAATACTCAAATTATTTGACTGTGTGGATCACAATAAACTGTGGAAAATTCTTAAAGAAACGGGAATACCAGACCACCTGACCTGCCTCTTGAAAAATCTGTATGTAGGTCAGGAAGCAACCATTAGAGCTGGACATGGAACAACAGACTGGTTCCAAATAGGAAAAGGAGTATGTCAAGACTGTATATTGTCACCATGTTTATTTAACTTATATGCGGAGTACATCATGAGAAACGCTGGGCTGGAAAAAGCACAAGCTAGAATCAAGACTGCCAGGAATGAAATAGCAATAGCCTCAGATATACAGATGACACCACCCTTATTGCAGAAAGTGAAAGAGCTTCTTGATGAAGGTGAAAGAGGAGAGTGAAAAAGTTGGCTTAAAGCTCAACATTAAGAAAACTAAGATCATGGCACCAGTCCCATCACTTCATAGCAAATAGATGGGGAGACAGTGGAAACAGTGGCTGACTTTATTTTTCTGGGCTCCAAAATCACTGTGGATGGTGATTGCAGCTATGAAATTAAAAGACACTTATTCCTTGGAGGGAAAGTTCAGACCAACCTAGACAGCATATTAAAAAGCAGAGACGTTGCTTTGCCAACAATGGTCCATCTAGTCAGGGCTATGGTTTTTCCAGTGGTCATGTATGGATGTGGGAGTTGGACTATAAAGAAAGCTGAGCGCTGAAGAATTGATGCTTTTGAACTGTGGTGTTGGAGAAGAATCTTGAGAGTCTCTTGGACTGCAAGGAGATCCAACCAGTCCATCCTAAAGGAGATCAGTCTTGGGTGTTCATTGGAAGGACTGATGTTGAAGCTGAAACTCCAATACTTTGGCCACCTGATGTGAAAAGCTGACTCATTTGAAAAGACCTTGATGCTGGGAAATGTTGAGGGCAGGAGGAGAAGGGGATGACAGAGGATGAGATGGTTGGATGGCATCACCAACTCAATGGACATGGGTTTGGGTGGACTCCAGCAGTTGGTGATGGACAGGGAGGCCTGGAGTGCTGCGATTCATGTGGTCATAAAGAGTTGGACATGACTGAGCGACTGAACTAAACTGAACCCCAGGACAATGATTCTTAAAAGATTGTCATGGGGATTGGAAAAATTTGGAAACTTTAAAAAGTCCTAACTATTAGATCCAAGCCCCAAACTTGCTATTATTGTTTAATTGCTAAGTTGTGTCCAACTCTCATGTAACTCCATGGACTTAGCCCACCAGGCTTCTCTGTCCATGGGATTTCCCAGGAAACAGTACTGGAGTGGATTGGCATTTCCTTTAGTGGATCTTCCTAACCCAGGGACTGAACTTGAGTCTCCTGCATTGGCAGCTGGATACGTTACCACTGAGCCACCAAAAATCTCAAGCCCAAATCTACTGAGGCAGAAATTTGTGGTTTGACTCAGCAGTGTGTGATGTAACACATTCTCAAGATGATTTTGGTGCAGGCTTAAGTTTGAGAACTACCGTAGTGAAACCTGGGGCCCTTTGGTACTCTTCAATCTTTCTAATGTGGAAACTACAAATCCAAAATGCTGACACTTGCCTCAAAGAGGAGATTGAAGGGAGACCAGAGTGATTCTTCCCAGAGTAAACAGACCCAAAGTAGAGGAATCACAGGTAGACCCTCTGTAAGTCTCACAGGGACGAGGAATTGGGCAGGTCAGAGATCCTTTCCTGTGTGCTCCTTGTCCTGGAGGAGTCAAACTGATCAGGGAATGGAAGATCCATTGATCAATTTGTCTAACAAGCTTCAGAGGGTATTCAGTCCCTAGGGTAACAAAAGCTGTAACACATCAACTTATAGTTACCAAGGCTTCCATGTGACAGACCAAAGACACTCAATGCCTTCTCCAGGAGAAATCAACCAGACTCCAAACCATGTGCCTGGCTCTATATCCTTGATTTTTGGTGGGACAGACCTTCTCCCTTCATCATCCACACTCCACGAGAGAACAGGATTCAGGAAAGTTGGCCCCTGTGGTGATCCCGTATTGGCAAACCTGAATATCCCAGTAAGTGTTGTGTGAAGTAGAAAAAGCAGGTGATTGAGTAGAAAGGGCATTGATTTATTAAGCACAAGGTATAGAAAACCTTATGATGACTATGGAGAAATAGCTCTAGAGGATAATTGCTTGGGAAGGTGAATGGCTACACTACTTGTGTGAAGTTGCCACAACAGAGTGAGATTTCACTTCAGTTATATATATGAAGTTTATATATATAGTTTATATATATTTATATACATTTTATATATATTTATATACAGTTATATATACAGCCTGCCAGGTTCCTCTGTCCATGGGATTCTCTAGGCAAGAATACTAGAGTGGATCCCATGCCCTCCTCCAGGGCATCTTCCCAACGCAGGGGTCAAACCCACATCTCTTACATATCATTGGGAGGCAGGTTCTTTATCACTAGCACTACCTGGGAAAGTACTATCCTCTATGGTGTTCATAAATACTTATAAGAAGAGAAAAATTGCACCAGGATGTCTGTGTATGATCCTGAAAAGATGAGGGTCACCCATGAGATGATGCTGAGAAGATGGAGAGAGGGGGCATTTGTCCAGTGTCTGCCTACTCCCTGACTCTTTCCTTTCCAGTTCCTTAGGTCCTGTAACCAGAGGTAAAGAGATAAGTGTCTTTATCCTCTTACCTGCCATTGCTCAGATGGCTCAGTGGTCAAGAATCCACCTCTAATGCAGAAATCACAGGAGATGAAGGATCAATCTCTGAACTGGGAAGATCCCCTGGAGGGGGAAATGGCAAACCACTTCAGTATTCTTGCTGGGAAAACATCCCATTTGCAGAGAAGCCTGGAAGGCTGCAGTCCACGGGGTCACAAAGAGTTGAAAGCCTAAGCTCGCACACACAAACCAGTGTTCTGTCCTGGGGGAGGTCTTCAAGTGTTTGAGGGGAGAGCACAAAAAAGGAAGGATCTCCTCATTCAGAGATTAAAGGTATTTAGCGAAAGTGAAAGAACTCAGAATATAGATGTTGAAGAAATTCCAGAAAGGGAAAGCAGGAAATGATGAGTATCTTTACTTATTATCACAGAAAAATAGCTGTGTGATAATTCATCCTCTGTGAAATTTCTTGCAAATGTGTAATTTCCCTATTTAGTCTCTCAGTCTCCTTCAGTTTGTGCCTTTAAATAATTAAGACAGGAAGTCAGAGACACCTATGTTGGTATTTCAGATAAGGACTGTAGAAAAGCAATTGCTGATACTTTCCTGGGTTAACACCCCAGGTGATAGAATGGACAAACAACAGGGTCATACTGTATAGCACAGAGAACTATATTCAATATCCTGTGATAAACCATAATGGAAAAGAATATAGAAAACAATATATATGTATAAATGAATCATTTCACTCTTCAACAGAAATTAACATTTTAAATCAACTCTACTTCAATAAAAAAATTAAAATTGAAAAGAAGAAAGATCCCAGGTGAAAGAATAAGTAAATATCATGGCCAGAGCAAATAGGCTAAACTGTTGGGACTAGGGATGGTTCAACACAGGGAATGAGCATGTTGCCCTTTTAATTTAATTTATTTTTGGCTATGTGGGTCTTTGTTGTTGTGCAGGCTTTTTTCTCTGATTGCAACAAGCAGTGGGTATTCTCTGGTTGTGGTACATGGGTTTCTCAATATGGTGGCTTCTTCTGTTGCAGAACACAAGCTCTAGGTGCTCAGTAGGTGCTATTCCCAGGTTCTACAGTATGGGCTCTGTAGTTGTGGTGCATGGGCTTAGTTGCTCCACTGCATGTGGGATCTTCCTAGACCAGGGATAGAACTCTTATCTCCTGCACTGGCAGGCAGATTGATTACAACTGAGCCAGCAGGAAAGTCTGGACTTGATTATTTAATGTGCAGCAACTTTATATTCCTTTTCTGTCTCTCTTTCTCCCTTCTATTAATATTAACATCTTATTTCTTTTATCTTCTCTCCACATGGTAACTTCCTTGAGGGCAAGAGTTGCTGAAGGTTTGGGGGTCATAGACACCCAGAGATTCTGATGAGCAACAATGGAGAAATACTAGTTTGTACACTCATCTACTTATTAATTCACTCGCTGTAGTCATTTGGAGGGTCCCTGTGTGCCAAGAACTCTGTGATAGATCCGCAATCCCAACCCAGGGATCAAACCCTCGTCTCTTACATACACTGCATTGGCAGGCAGGTTCTTTATCACCAGTGTCATGTGGGAAGCCCACAACAGATCAGTAGGAGACAAAATTACTTTCTTCTCTTTCAAGGCAGCTGGTGCATTAGCTTGCATAATCTGAGGCATTCTCATATACTCTCTACTACCCTGCTGAATAAAGCAAGTTGGAATGCAAGAGAACAATCTACATTTATATAAAAGTCACAGGAATCTTTTTACAAACTATCATACCTCAAATATGAGTCATGGAAATTGGACTGCCTTTCAACTGATCAGAAGCCATTATAGACAATTACAGACTGCCCACCTCCCCGAAAGAGTCAGATTGAATGAAGATACCCATGTATAGTTAAACAATTTGCATACGATATGGTTATTTTTATCTTTCCAAAGACACTATCTACCTTGAGTTATTTTTAATTATTGACTGACAATGGACATATAGAACTATATTATTTTCAGATGTATAGCATAATGATTCAATATTTGAAGACATTCAATACTCAATATTTCAAAATGATCCCAACAAGCCAGTTAAGACCAAGTCACAGAAAAAAAAAAAAGAAGACCAAATCACAAGATCACAAACTAAAGAAAAAGATTACAAAGTTTTTTCTTGTGATGAGAACTTTTAAGTTCTACTCTCTTAGCAGCTTTCAAATATGCAAATAGTTCCCCTGTTATACAGTAAAACCCCACGGCTTATTTATTTCATAACTGGAAGTTTGCACATTTGGAGCCCCTTCACCCATTTGGCCCATCCTTCATCCTCCTAAGGAGACGTAGGGGGCTTGGATTTAAATATCTAAGGAGACTTACAGTGATGACAGCCAACGGCAGTCTTTCTCCTTTGTAATTAGGGACATTACAAAATAGCAAGTGAAGAAAGACTTGTAACAAGGCAAACAGAACACTGACAATCAATGAATTCTTATTTAGTCACTAAGTCATGTCTGACTCTTCGTGACCCCATGGACTGCAGCATGCCAGGCTTCCTTATGCTTCACCATCTCCTGGGGTTTGCTCAAACTCATGTCCATTGAATCAATAATGCTATCTAACCATCTCATCCTCTGCCACACCTTTCTCCTCCTGCCCTCAGTGCCCTTGTCATACCAGGCATTAAACATTTGTAGGTGAAACTTGCTCAGTCGTGTCCGACTGTGCAACACCATGGACTATACAGTCCATGGAATTCTCCAGGCCAGAATACTGGAGTGGTAGGTTTTCCCTTCTCAAGGGGATCTTCCTGACCCAGGGATCGAACCCAGGTCTCCCACACTGCAGGTGGATTCTTTACCAGCTAAGCCACAAGGGAAGCCCAAGGATACTGGAATGGGTAGCTTATCCCTTCTCCAGCGGATCTTCCCAACCCAGGAATCGAACCAGCGTCTCCTGCATTGCAGGTGGATTCTTTACCAACTGAACTATCAGGGAAGCCCTTAAATATTTGTAAATGTGTTTTATTATTTAGTTATTATTTAGTGAAAATATTTTCTTCATTTTTCCATAAGAAATAAACCTTAATTCTACTCATCTCATAATACACTCTCCAGATAGTTGAGATATTCCTCAAATTTTCTCACCTCTGAGGCATGGTTAACTGACTCCTTTCTGGGTCTTAGACAAGGCAAATAACCTAGAACAAGTTACTCTATCTCACCAGGCCTCATGTTCCACTTTTGCTTTAGAGTAAGAATGAACATCTATCTCTAAGTTTCTCTTAACTTTTAATTAATTTTTTTAAATGTACTTATTTATTTTTCTCTATGCTTGGTATTTGGTGCTGCATGGGGCTTTCTCTAGTTGCAGTGAGTGTGCTTCTTATTGCGGTGGCTTCTCTTGTGGAGCATGAGCTCTAGGGCATGAGGGCTTCGGCTGTTGTGGCACATGGGCTTAGTTTTGCCCCAGCATGTGGGGTCTTCCTGGACCAAGGATCAAACCTATGTTCCCTGCATTGGCAGGTGAATTCTTATCCACTGGACCACCAGGGAAGTCTTACACTAGCTTTTTGTATTTGATGATCCTAAGCCAGAGGAAGAGGCTTCCCTAGTGACTCAGTGGTAAAGAATCTGCCTGTAATGCAGCAGACGTGGTTTTGATCCCTGCATCAGGAAGACACTCTGGAGAAGGAAATGGCCACCCATTCCAGTATTCTTGCCTGGGAAATCCCCATGGACAGAGGAGCCTGGTGGGCTGCAGTCTATGGACTTGCAAAGAGTCAGATATGCCTTAGCGACTGACCAACAATAACAAGCCGGAGTCAAGAGGATGGATGTATATCCCAAAGATCAGTGGAGAGTGGTTGAAATGCTTTGTAGACAAATAACAATATAGGATTCTGAAGCTTTGTCCTGTTAATGCTCTTATACCCAATCCTTCACTTTAAGAAATTAAAGAAGTAGAGGGACTCCAAGGTCTTCCCTGGTGTCTCAGACGGTAAAGAATCTCCCTGCAATGAAACCTGGGTTCGATCTCTGGGTTAACAAGATCCCCTGGAGAAGGGGTAGGCTACCCACTCCAGTATTCTTGCATGGAGAATTCCATGGACAGAGGAGCCTGGTGGGCTACAGTCCATAGGATCACAAAGAGTCTGACATGACTGAGCAAATAATACATACACACAGAAACTCTAGAGACGGTGCAGTGGTTATTTCATGTTTTTCCCCCCCTTCTTCAATCATCTAGCTGATGCATCTGCAACATGGAGCCAGGAAATCAAACACGTGTTTTAGAATTTTTACTCCTGGGATTTTCCCAAGACTCAGAGGAGCAGCGAATCTTATTTGGGCTGTTTCTATCTGCGTTTTTGGTCACTGTGCTCGGGAATCTGCTCATCATCCTGGCCATCAGCTCAGACCCCCACCTCCACACCCCCATGTACTTCCTGCTCTGCAACCTGTCCTTTGCTGATGTCTGTTTCACTTCCACCACAGT
>ML663012.1:3594308-3741667 GCA_007570785.1 Antilocapra americana
GTTTTGATTTGCATTTCTCTGATAATGAGTGATGTTGAGCATCTTTTCATGTGTTTGTTAGCCATTTTTATGTCTTCTTTGGAGAAATGTCTGTTTAGTTCTTTGGCCCACTTTTTGATTGGGTCGTTTATTTTTCTAGAATGGAGCTGCAGGAGTTGCTTGTATATTTTTGAGATTAATTGTTTGTCCATTGCTTCATTGGCTATTATTTTCTCCCATTCTGAAGGCTGTCTTTTCACCTTGCTTATAGTTTCCTTTGTTGTGCAGAAGCTTTTAATTTTAATTAGGTCCCATTTGTTTATTGTTGCTTTTATTTCCGATATTCTGGGAGGTGGGTCATAGAGGATCCTGCTTTGGTTTATGTCGGAGAGTGTTTTGCCTATGTTATCCTCTAGGAGTTTTATAGTTTCTGGTCTTATGATTAGATCTTTGATCCATTTTGAGTTTATTTTTGTGTATGGTGTTAGAAAGTGTTCTAGTTCCATTCTTTTACAAGTGGCTGTCCAGTTTTCCCAGCACCACTTGTCAAAGAGATTGTCTTTTCTCCATTGTATATTCTTGCCTCCTTTGTCAAAGATAAGGTGTCCATAAATGCGTGGATTTATCTCTGGGCTTTCTATTTGAATTTTTGGAATTTCCCTGTAGCTCATATGGTAAAGAATCTGCTTGCATTGCAGAAGAGTCAGGTTCTATCCCTAGGTCAGGAAGATTCCCTGTAGAAGTATATGGCAACTCACTCCACTATTCTTGCCTGGAGAATCCGATGGACAAAGGAACCTGGTAGGCTACATCCATGGGCTCACAAGGAGTCAGACACAACTGAGCGACTAAGCACATCTATCTCTTCGTAGCTGTGTCACTGAAGGGTTATATGATCCATTTGAGCTCTTAGTTAAAAGGGTTATAATGATGCAATGCCATAATGAATGTAAAAAGACTGGCACACAGTAGGTGTTCAATAAAAGATATTACTATTATGATTTATGTACTTCTCTAATGACATAGTTTTTAATTTAGCAGCCCATTTCTCATCTCCAGAGTCAGTATTCTTCCCTGATCTCCCTCTTACTTTGAGGAAACCAAAAGGACTGGAGAAAAACACAACTGATCTGACCATTACAGATCGGAAAGGGTACATCACATCCTTTGTTTTTCCACTTGGGGTTTCTGTTAATGAAGATAACATATTTCAAACCCAACTAACATTTCACTGTTAATGGACAAGCTCTTGGCACGACTGCTCACAGTGGTACAGAAGCTTTGAACCTCCCCCAGGTTTCTCCACCTCATGAACAGAAATAAAATGAGATCGTTAACAGGAAGAGACTCACAGACCTAGAGAATGAACTTGTGATTGCCGGGGGGGCAAGGCTCAGGGGGAGGAATAGTTTGGGAGTTTGGGATGGACGTGTACACAATACTATATTTAAAATGGATAACCAGCAAGGACCTACTGTAGAGCACATGGAACTCGACTCAATGTTATGTGGCAACCTGGAGGGGAGGGGAGTTTGAGGGAGAATGGATACATGTATATGTATGGCTGAGGCCATTTCCAAAGAAAGGCAATGCCAAAGAATGTTCAAACTACTGCAGAATTGTACTCATCTCACATGCTAGAAAGTAATGCTCAAAATTCTCCAAGCCAGGCTTCAACATGAACTTCCAGATGTTCAAGCTGGATTTAGAAAAGGCAGAGGAACTAGAGATCAAGTTGTCAATATCCGTTGGATTATAGAAAAAGCAAAAGGATTCCAGAAAATCCACTTCTGCTTCATTGACTATGCCAAGGCCTTCGACTGCATGGATCAAAACAAACTGGAAAATTCTTCAAGAGATGGGAATACCAGACCACCTTACCTGCTTCCTGAGAAATCTGTATGCAGGTCAAGAAACAACAGTTAGAATGGGACATGGAACAACAGACTGGTTCCAAATTGGAAAAGGAGTACGTCAAGGCTGTATATTGTCACCCTGCTTATTTAACTTACATGCAGAGTACATCATGAGAAATGCTGGGCTGGAAGAAGCACAAGCTGGAATCAAGATTTCAGAGAGAAAATCAAATAAGCAAATGACTCCACCCTCATGGTAGAAAGCAAAGAAGAACTAAAGAGTCTCTTGATGAAAATAAAAGGAGAATGAAAAAAATTGGCTTAAAACTCCATATTCGAAAAACTGAGATTGTGGCAACCGGTCCCATCACTTCATGGCAAATAGATGGGGAAACAATAGAAGCAGTGACAGATTTTATTTTGGGGGGCTTCAAAATCACTGCAGGATTGTGACTGCAGCCATGAGATTAAGACACTTGCTCCTTGGAAGAAAAGCTATGACCAACCTGAACAGCATATTAAAAAGCAGAGACATTACTTTGCCAACAAAGGTCTGCCTAGTCAAAGCTATGATTTTTCCAGTAGTCATGTATGGATGTGAGAGTTGGACTATAAAGAAAGCTGAGTGCCAAAGAATTGATGCTTTTGAACTGTGGTGTTGGAAAAGACTCTTGAGAATCTCATGGACTGCAAGGAGACCAAACCCATCAATCCTAAAGGAAATCAGTCCTGAGTATTCATTGGAAGAACTGATGCTAAAGCTGAAACTGCAATCCTTTGGCCACCTGATGAGAAGAATTGACTCACTGGAAAAGACTCTGATGCTGGGAAAGATTGAAGGCAGGAGGAGAAGGTGACGACAGAGGATGAGCTGATTGGATGGCACCACCGACCCGGCAGACATGAGTTTGAGCAAGCTCTGGGAGTTGGTGATGGACAGGGAAGCCTGGTGTGCTACAATCCATGGGGCCACAAACAGTCAGATACAACTAAGCGACTTAATTGAACTAAACCGAGTCCCTTCACTATTCGCCTGAAATTTTATAAACATTGTTAATCGGCTATGCATGCTAAGTTGCTTCAGTTATGTTTGACTCTTTGTAGCCCTCTAGACTGTAGCCCACCAGTCTCCTCTGTCTAAAGGATTTCCCAGGCAAACATACTGGCGTAGGATGCCATTTCCTACTTCAAGGGATCTTCCTGACCAAGGGATCAAACCTGCATCTCTTTTGTCTCCTGCATTGGCAGGCGGGGTCTTTACCACTAACGCCACCTGGGAAGCCCAATACCTCAATATAAAATTAAAAGTTTTTTTAAAAAGAAAAAAATCAGGGAAAAAAATGAGATTTTGTCAAGACCCTGTGGTATTAAGACAAATCACTGTTCTGTCTAATAAGGGTTTCTCTGATAGCCTATTTCTGCTTTATTGACAGTGCCAAAGCCTTTGACTGTGTGGATCACAATAAATGTGGAAAAATTCTTAAAGAAATGGGAGTTCTGGACCACCTGACCTGCCTCTTGAGAAACCGGTATGCAGGACAGGAAGCAACAGTTAGAATTGGACATGGAACAGACTGGTTTCAAATAGAAAAAGAAGTATGTCAAGGCTGTATATTGTCACCCTGCTTATATAATTTATATGCAGAGTACATCATAAGAAACACTGGGCTGGAGGAAGCACAGCTGGAATCAAGATTGTCAGGAGAAATATGAATAACCTCAGATATGCAGATGACACCACCCTTATGACACAAAGTGAAGAAGAACTAAAAATCCTCTTGATGAAAGTGAAAGAGGAGAGTGAAAAAGTTGGCTTAAAGCTCAGTATTCAGAAAGCTAAGATCATGGCATCCGGTCCCATCACTTCATGGCAAATAGATGGGGAAACAGCGGCTGACTTCACTTTTCTGGGCTCCAAAATCACTGCAGATGGTGACTGAAGCCATGAAATTAAGAGACGCTTATTCCTTGGAAGGAAAGTTATGACCAACCTAGACAGCATATTAAAAAGCAGAGACATTACTTTGCCAACAGGTCCAAAGGTCCGTCTAGTTAAGGCTATGGTTTTTCCAGTAGTCATGTATGGATGGGAAAGTTGGACTATAAAGAAAGCTGAGTGCCAAAAAATTTATGTTTTTGAACTGTGGTGTTGGAGAAGACTCTTGAGAGTCCCTTGGATGGCAAGGAGATCCAACCAGTCCATCTTAAAGGAGATCAGTCCTGGGTGTTCACTGGAAGGTCTGATGTTGAAGCTGAAACTCCAATACTTTGGCCACCTGATGCAAAGAGCTGACTCATTTGAAAAGACCCTGATGCTGGGAAAGATTGAGGGTAGGAGGAGAAGGGGATGACAGAGGATGAGATGGTTGGATGGCATCACTGACTCAATGGACATGGATTTGGGTAGACTCCGGGAGTTGATGATGGACAGGGAGGCCTGGTGTGCTGTGATTCACGGGGTCGCAAAGAGTCAGACACGACTGAGTGACTGAACTGAACTTGATAGCCCAATTGGTAAGGAATCTGCCTGCACTGCCGGAGACCCCAATTTGATTCCTGCATTGGGAAGATCTGCTGGAGAAGGGATAGGCTACCCACTCCAGTATTCTTGGGCTTTCCCATGTGGCTCAGCTGGTAAAGAATCCGCCCGCAATGTGGGATACCTGGGTTTGATTCCCTGGGTTGGGAAGAACCCCTGGAGAAGAGAAAGGGTACCCACTCCAGTATTCTGGCCTGGAGAATTCCATGTACTGTATAGTCCACTGGATCTAATAAAGATATGAAGAAAGGAAATAAAGGTAGTTCAAAATACTCCATTCTCCATGGGCTAAGACAAGATTTTAACTGTCTTTACTTCTTCATGTAATAATTGATTCACATATTTAATCATTTACTTCATATCAACACCAACAGTGAAGCCATTTACAGATTAATAACAGCTTCATGCTTTTCTCTCTTTTAGAAAATTGTCCAAGCTTAGAACATTTCTGTTCAGCCAAACCCTCCTCTGTTCAAAAATTGTGTTCCAGCAAACTTTCCAATTTTTATGTGCTCTAGGTGGTGAACTGTTCAAATCCAAAATGATTTCAAGTAGTGAAATGCTTTTATTGTTTTCTCTTCACCTCTTTTTATTAGTTTGCTGTCACTGACTAATATAATACTAAATATTATATGCTATATGGTAAAATCATTTTTTTCAAATAATACAGAAACTTTAAAGTAAAAGTCAAGGGAACTCCCTGGCAATCCAGTGACTAGGTCTCAGTGCTTTAACTAGAGCATGCTTGTGCTCTACTTCAGTCATGTCCAACTCTTTGCAGCCCTATGGACCATAGCCCAGCAGGCTCCTCTGTTCATTTATGGGATTCTCCAGGCAAGAATACTAGAGTAGGTTGCCATTTCCTTCTCCAGGGGATCTTCCTGACCCAGGGATTGAACATGCATCTCTTACGTCTTCTGCATTGGAAGGTGGGTTCTTTACCACTAGTGCCACCTGGGAAGCCCGTTAACTGCCGTGGCTCATGTTAAATCCCTGCTTGGGAAACTAAGATCCTGCAAGTCACATTAAAAAAAAAGTCAAGTGCCCACCTCATCTTTGGTAAATGGTATTCACATTTTGGCGAGTTTATTTCTAGATTGTTCTTTCTAATGAGGCATTTCCTGCCATAAGGGATTAGAAACAGACAAACCTGAGTGACATCCCTCTGGTGTGGAAAAGCACAGCATCCCTGTGCACCATAACACTTCCATATCTTTGGCAGATAGCAGCCTGAAGTACCCCATGTATTTCCAGTGATCCAGAAACTAGAGGATTATCACCTGCAGCCTTCAGAACTTGGGTAAGCCTGTGTCCATGCCGGGTTGCTAACTAGTTGAATATCATACCTTCTCTTAGTTTGGCACCTTGCTTTCTTGCAATCCTCAGTGTAAACCCCAGATCACCACCAGCATGTTGAGTGCCTCAAAGTCCTGCTTCTCAGGTTCTGCCTTAATAGAGAGTATTTGGCAGGTCTGAGCAGAGTGGTGACCATAGATCCTAAAAGGAGAAGCACTTTCTCACTCTGAGTGCTTCTGCCACCCCTACCACCCAGCAGTGAGTGGACAGATGGAAGGAAAAGGGAAGCTTGGAGACTGCACTTCCAGGGCCACCTCTATGTGGCCAGGAAACAGCTCCTGAGGCTTCCCCTTGGCTGTCTCCCCTCAGAGATTAGCCAGCTCTAAGATGCTTTTTTTCACCTGTTCCAACCCCGTACCACAGTACCCTTGGCATTTCAACACTTCTGGTCTCTAAATAATGGACAACTTGCTTCTTTGTCTGACAACAATGTTGGCTATTGAATATATAATAGTATCAGGCACTCTTACTCACTTTCCTGATAGTATTTCATTTAACCCTTACCACAGCTCTAGACGGCAGGTACCACTTTATCCTTCACTTTAACTGAGGTACAGGGAGGTCAGATGAATTCTCTAAGGTCACACACCTGGTATGATACAGACTAGGGATCTGATGCCCAGCACCTCGGCTTGCACCTCCCACAAGTGGACATTCCAAAGTTCCAAAAGTACTAAAAATTGGGCAGTTTTACTAAAAATAACAGTGAATAGATGAGCTCCCCAGGTGACTCAGTGATAAAGAGTCCACCTGCCAAGCAGGAGATGTGGGTTCTATCCCTGAGTTGGGAAGATCCCCTGGAGAAGGAAATGGCAACCCATTCCCGTGTTCTTGCCCAAGAAATCCCACAGAGGAGCGTGGTGGGCTTCCGGTGAGCCTGTGTCCAAAAGATTTGATGTTATATGATAATAATACAAAGAGCTACCAATGATAGTACAGAAAGAAAATTAAAATGAACTCTACATGACCAATAAGTGTTTATCCTCAGAGTTGAAGACTGCTTAACAACAGAGGATGAGATGGTTGGGGATGGCATCACTGACTCAATGGACATGAGTTTGGGTAGGTTCCAGGAGTTGGTGTTGGACAGGGAGGCCTGGTGTGCTGTAGCTCATGGGGTCACAAAGAGACACAACTGAGTGACTGAACTCAACTGAATTAATAACTAATAAATATATTGTAAAATAAGAAATATATACTTTACACAAATAGATACATTCTGAAAACAATGATACCATCATTTACCAAAATTTAAAAGTGCTTCCAAAAGGTAGGGAGTTATAATAAGAGATGTGTGTTTGAGGATCACTTATAGTACACAAAAAAAGAGAAGCTGTTTCCCTAAATGAAAAGAAATACATAGCTCAAACCAACAGGCGGTGTTGTATCAAGCACTGAATTGGCAATCAGATTACCACTAAAGATAAGCATGTCTGCTCCCATCATCATCAATATTTAATTCACCCTAGATTCTGGAGTCCCCTTAGGAGCCACAAGCCTAAAATCTTTAGAAATTTTAAACTAGACTCTCAGCCTCTACTCGTATCCATGTTCCTAGAATTATTTTACTTCTGGTAAAAGCCTTTTTACATGTGCACATGTAAACACTTCTCTCTCTAAAAGCACTTACTAAGCCCAATGGATCATCCGGATTGTAGCAAGGAAGAAGAACCTGGTTTCACTGATGGGCAGAAGGATGGATGGTGAGCAGTCTCCAGAAATAGTATTTGTTATGGGATCCAAATAGACCAGGGGTCAGGAAGATATTCTTCTTGGCCTTCCATCAGTGATCTGGGAGCAAAAGAGCGAATAAGGAGCGCTGATCCTTTGAGAGACATCCAAAGTTGAATTCTCTAAGCTCCTAATTAAATTAATGTTCTTATTGTTACTCTAAACAGCTTTTCCCTTGGGAGAGAGAGAACCATTGTCAAACGGAAGCTGTTCTTGACAATTCTATTCCCATGTGGGAAACTGAGGTTGGGGGGAGGTACTCATCCTTTTCTTCAAGTTAGCAGTTCTCTTCTCTTTAGGTTTGATGTCATGGTTCAGGATGCTTTCTGAAAAATATTCCATTAGAATCTGAGTTACATGTTCCTTACCAATCAAAATCTTTAAATAACAATTGTATCAGGTCTGCTAAGTCCTTGACAGCAACCTAAACCAAAGACTTGTCCCATCGGATATGAATATAATAATATGCAACACTGTTAATAAAATATATTAACATCTGGTGCTCTTTGATGACCTAGAAGGGTGGGATGGGGTGGGAGGTAGGAGGGGAGTTGAAGAGGGAGGGGACATACATATACCTGTGGCTGATTCATGTTGATGTATGGCAGAAGCCAACACAATACATCAAGCGATCATCCTCCAATTTAAACAAATAAATAAAAATTTTTAAAAACTTATTAACAAAAATAATAACAGTGAACACCACACTCTCTGTTATTATTGAAAGTGAAAGTGTTACTCACTCTTTTCAATCCCATGGACTGTAGCCTGCCAGGCTCCTCTGTCCATGAAGTTTTCCAGGCAAGAATACTGGACTGGGTTGCCATTCCCTCATCCAGGGGATATCCCCTACCCAGAGATCGAACCCAGGTCTCCTGCATTGCAGGCAGATTCTCTACCATCTGAGCCACTAGGGAAGTAATAATTAATACTATTATTTGAATTGAATAATAATTGAATATTAACCCTAATGTAACCATTATTACCTCTATTTGAGGCAGGAATGACATAGTAGAGAAGACAACCAATTTGCTGCACTCATGTACTATAAATGGCAGAATTGAATATGGGCTGACTTTGGAGTAGATAGAAAATTGTGATATGGGAATTTAAAAATAAAATGATGCCTCTATAACAGGGAAAAAGGACTAATAGAGTGTTAGAAAAATTGGTTTTCATAAGGAAAACATAGTTTATCTGCATCCCACAAAGGAAAATAAATCAGAGGGGATAAGTTTCTAAGACTGCAGAGTTGGGAAGATCCTAAACTCACTTCCTCCAAGTGAGGGTCCAAGAGCTCTGGGAGGGAAGGGCTACAGCCACTTGGGGGCTTCCCTAGTGGTTCAATGGTTAAGACTCCATGATTCCAATGCAGGGGGCACAGATTCAGTCCCTGGTCTGGGAACCAAGGATACCACCTGTGCACAGCACAGCCAAAAAATTAAAATAAAAAAAATAATAATCAAAACAAAACAAAACAAATTTCAAGACCCTTATCAATAGGTAACAGTTGTCCAGTGAGGTTTTTCAAAGCACATAAAGTTGGCTGGTCTAAATAGTTTAAAATATGATTATCTGGAATATGTTTTGTTTAGGTATATTCATTGAGGTATAATTGATTTACAATGTTATGTTAACTTCTGCTGTTCAGCAAAATGATTCAGTTATACATACATATATATTCTTTTTTATATTCTCTTCCATTATGGTTTATTATAAGATATTGAGTATAGTTCTCTGTGCTATACAGTAGGACTTTGTTGTTTATCAGGATATTTTTAAAAACTGGATGTTTGAAATTTTGAGTTTGGTGCTGGTAGGCTTTTGCATTCATGAGTCTTAATCCACTATTTAACTGTGCTGGGTATCAGTTGTTGCATGCGGCATGAACCACAAAGAAAGCATGACCCCTGCCAAAACTAAGATCCAACACAGCCAAATATATATATATATATATATATATATATATATATATAAATGAATGCTTCACACCATGCAGGGCTGTCTTGCATTGTCCCTGACTCATAGGTACTCCTTTGATGTCTAATTCCTGTGAAAGTACCAACCTCATGACCATCTCCTTTTTGCCTTGCTGTTGACATCTCTTCAAGTCCCAGCGAAATTCAGAGAGGAGATCATTGGGAGTTGCAGAATTTAATTATGTCTTATTACCCTCATGCCATTTGACTTGAGTTTCCTAAAGGAAATCAGTCCTAAATATTCACTGGAAAGACTGATGCTGAAGCTGAAACTCCAATACTTTGGCCAACTGATGTGAAGAACTGACTCACTGGAAAAGACCCTGATGCTAAGAAAGATTGAAGGCATGAAGAGAAGGGGATGACAGAGGATAAGATGGTTGGATGGCATCACTGACTTGATGGACATGAGTTTGAGCAAGCTCCGGGAGTTGGTGATGGTCAGGTTATCCTGGTGTGCTACAATCCATAGGGTCACAAAGAGTCAGAAACAACTGAGCAACTTAACTGAACTGAACTGGTTTGCCTTGAAACAACATCTTGAAGGACACCATTCTCTGTTTCAAGTTTGACTCAGGGAAGGATATTGTGTGAAGACTTTATTGATAATTCTTCCATTATCATATAGTAGCTTCTCCATTACTGTTCTAATTAATCCCTCTTGGTGTTGTAATATCAATGTAGCAAAATACACCCTGATCCCAAAGACGGAATCAGAGCCCCCACCTTGCATTCTAGTTGTGCCCAGCATGTTTGTGTTGTCAGTCTCTAGGTTGAGAGGACGATGCCTTTTCTATTTCATTTTCATTTCATAACCTTAGCATTTGGTATATAGTAGATGGTGCAAAAATATTTGTTGAGTGAATAACAGAAATTATCAGCTTAGAGTAGAGGTAATTCCCTGTCATAAAATCTTTTTATCAAGAACAAAAAGACCATACAGTATACTAACGCATATATATGGAATTTAGAAAGATGGTAACGAGAACCCTGCATGCAAGACAGCAAAAGAAATGCAGATGTATAGAACAGACTTGTGGACTCTGTGGAAGAGGGCAAGGGTGGGATGATATGGGAGAATGGAATTGAAACATGTTAATTACCATATGTGAAATCAATCGCCAGCCCAGGGTTGATGCTTGGGGCTGGTGCACCGAGATGTCCCAGGGGGAGGGAATCGGGAGGGAGGAGGGAGGGGGTTCTGGAGGGGGAGCATATGTAAACCATGGCGGTTTCATGTCATTGTATGGCAAAACCAACACAATAAAGTAAAGAAAATTAAAAAAAAAAAAGAACAAAAAGACCATTTACATGAAGTCTTTTCAATTGAAAATAAAGAGAATGAGGTGCCAGGAGCCGTCAGAATGCCCCCCTCACCAGGATGACAAAGTCACGAGACTGAGAAGGAGTTTCCTTATTGGGCATCCCTGGGCAAGGCCCCTCCTGGTATTTTTCTTGGGAGTTCTGTTCATGCCATCCTGGGGGTCACGGCAAAGCCACCACCAGATGGGTTCGTACTTGGGTCACCTTTCCACCTCTCACCCCCCCGACCACTCCATGGTGGAGGCTCCTTTCCTTAAAAAGACCAAGAGGGATGAGATTTAAGAATGCTCATAACTGTAGTCAACATAGTTAGAGACATTGATTGCTTTAAGATAGTGTAGACATAGAAATTCATTATAGTAGTTATATAAGGTTAATAGGGTTTTATTGCTAAAGCAGTGCTGCTAGACTGTCTCATTGTTCCCTTTCCTTGTAAAATCCGGAGTGTACAGACAACACAGTTGTATCTGCCTTAGTTAACCCCTCATTTATTTTCTCTATAGGTATAAAATAGCAGGTGTGAGACAATAATTATAGACAAGGTTTTCAGAACAGAATGAGACAGATAGTGGTCGAGGTCACTGGAATAAAACCAGTTTCAAGCCTAGCCTTTCCCTCAAGCCTCCACACAGCTGCGCCTAATAAGAGCAAAATGTAACCTTGAATGATGTGTGACGTAATGGGGATGTTCTTTGGACATAAAACTGTAAACCAACAATAAAGTGAGAGACTGCTCCATCAGCACATTGACTCAGCTTAGTACTTTCCCGACGTCACTCATCCCTCAAGACCCCTGGACCCACTGGGGCTGGACCCCAGTAATGAGAACCTTCTTCCTTTTATTTCACTCCTTAAAGTTAAAAAAAAAGCAATGGTTTCTCTGAATTTTACATCTGCCACAGGACGGAATTTCTAAACTCAGAGAACAACTGTCCTAAATTTCATATACGTTTAAGAAAAGGTGCCTTCCTTTGAGTTGAAATGGGTCTTTATAACTTACATAGTTTCAATTCCTCTCTCTGAAGATCATTTCTCTTTGTCATGATAATCTAGATGTTTATAGATAGTTAAATGATTCTCTGCATCTCCTCATCGTTCATTGATTCCACAATTATTTGAGTGTCTACTGTATGCCAGACACTGGGTTGAGCTAAGTGTGAAAGGTAAGAGACGTGGGCTCTGCTGTCCTGTAGTGTTGAGTGTTATGGAAATATTACTGCGTTTGACTCTGCTGAGGTCATTATTCTGATTAAGACTCAAGGAAAATGATTAGTAGGACGATTAGTAGAATTAGTAGGAGTATTAACTGGTCAAACTAAAGGAATAAAACTTACTTGAAAATCCAAGAAAGTTTGTAAAAGGAGATGAATGAGGACTGCTGCTGCTGCTGCTAAGTTGCTTCAGTCGTGACCAGACTCTTTGCGACCCCGTAGACTGCAGCCCATGAGGCTCCGCCGTCCCTGGGATTCTCCAGGCAAGAACACTGGAGTGGGTTGCCAGTTCCTTCTTCAATGCATGAAAGTGAAAAGCGAAAGTCGCTCAGTGGTGTCTGACTCTTAGCAACCCCATGGACTGAAGCCTGCCAGGCTCCTCCATCCATGGGATTGTCCAGGAAAAAGAGTCCTGGAGTGAGGTGCCATTGCCTTCTCCGTGAATGAGGACAGGTAATGTTTAAAACAGTGCAATGGACATAAACACAGAAATATCAGTGGGACAGACTGGGTAGTCATGAATAGATATTAGCCAATATGAGAATTCAGTTTGTAATATAGATACATCACAAATTAGCACCTAAAAGATAAATGATATAATAAATGGTGTTTAGAAAACATTTTTAAAATGTCTCAGAGTAAAAACCCTAACAGAAAAGAGATTGGCAAAACTGAAATCAGAACACTATTAGAAATGAATACAGATAATGTATTTCTATGACTTCATGAAGTGTGTAAAATTCCTAAGCTGAAGAACAGTGAAAGGAATCAGAAAGGACTAGATAAGTAGTTTAAAACACATTCAATACATCACATGGTATCAATAATATCAAATGACATGAAGGAGAGAAAATCTAAAGGAAAATATGAAAGTGTGGTTATTTAATATATTAGAAAGCTCTTAAGACAGTAAGAAAGAAACAAATAGAGAAAGTAAAAACAAAAGGCTAAATACAAGTGGATGAAAACATGAAAAAATGGGGGATTCCTTGGTGGTCCAGTGGTTGAGACTGGGCACTTCTACTGCCAAGGGCCCAGGTTTGATCCCTGATCAGGGGACTAAAGATCCCAAAAGTTATGCCACGTGGTCAAAAAAAAAAGTGCTGATAGTCAATATAGCTTTAAAAAAAATGAAAAATTAATCTCAAATTCTATAACATAATCAGTGAAAACCAAAGTAAAGGAAGAATTAGCAGACTCCCCTAGTGGTCCAGTGGTTGAGGATCTGCCTTCCAATACAGCGGCCATGGGTTCTATCTCTGGTCAAGAAACTAAGATCCCTCAAGCTGAGGAGCAATTAAGCCCAGGAACCACCAACTACTGAGTCCACGAGCTGTGAAGTCCGTGCACGGCAAAAAGAGAAGCCTGTTCACTGCCTCTCAAGTCACATAATCTTTGTAGCTCTCATCGATTTCATTCCTGATGATGCTGTATATGTGAATATTTCCCCTTTGGGCATATATTTAGTGGAATATTCTGAGATCCGACACTTGTCAAAATCACATTGAATTTGAAACCTGTAACATCTTTAGAATCCTCTGAATTGCTGATTAAGACACTCAGGTAAAATGCAAACTGTCTTTTTTTTAAATATAAATAGACTTTTTTTTAATATACATACAACCCTTTCCAGAGTCTATTGTTAAAAAAAATTTTGGCATTAATCAAATCTGCCGTGAGAAAATGCATGTCATTGGTCCTTCTCTTGGTTTATTGGAAGTCCCTGATGAGCTTCAAATATGCTCATTCCTGATTGTATCACCAGGGATTCAGATTTAACTGGACTGGAGTATGGCATGGTGGATAGTGGTGAAGGCTGTATGACAGTGTGGATGTTCTTGTATACTTAAAATGGTGATGATAGTAGATTTTGTGTTATATGTATTTACTACTGCAGAAGGGAATGGCTACCCACTCCAGTATTCTTGCCTGGAGAAGTCCATGGACAGAGAAGCCTGGTGGGCTGCAGAATTGTCCAATACTCAGACACAACTTTATTTTCTTGTTAAGATTCCATTTTGCTTTCAGAGTGGGTTGTAGTGTCTTGTGTGAGCCTTATGTGTGGTTTCATTCAGTTTGAATGATTTTTTTAGGTTCGCCTATCATGCACTTTCATTAAACAGTAATTTAATGTTCATTTACTAAATGAACAATTTATTGAATTCCACAAACTGAGTAGCTAGGAGGATCATAATTCCTATTTTCAATTACCTTTCTATTGTGGTGCTGCCAGAGACTTTTATTTATTGTTTTGGTTGTGCTGGGTCTTTGTTGCTGTGTTCCGGCTTTCTCTAGGTACTGTGTGAGGGCTTCTCGTTACAGTGGCTTCTCTTGGTGTGGAGCACAGGCTTTAGGCTCACGGGCTTCAGTAGTTACAACACATGGGCTCACGTGGTGCAGAGGTTTTAGTTGCTGCATGGCATATGGGATCTTCCTGGACCAAGGATCAAACCTGGATCTCCTGCATTGGCAGCCAGATTCTTATTCACTGCACCACTAGGGAAATCTGTTGAGGATCTTTTAATCAGACATTCTTCTAGCACATGAGTGGAAATGATGCTTAACATGATCTGTATGAATTAATGACTCTCAAAGCACAGAGAGGGGAGAAATTTCTAAAATCTATGAAGAAATAAGCCAGGAGAAAATTTCCAGCCATAGGTTAAAATACATTCCATTGTTCATAATGTTTCATTTGAAGTGATTTTGTCCTTAGGGATACAACATTATCTAGAAGAAAGGAAGTCCTGGCCTTTGGAAACAATAACCCTTTTAGATTATTCAAAATTGCCAATGCATCTGATTAAAAATATTACTTGTCACATTTCTTGGGAGCACCTACTACCACCTGACAGGTGTTTTATGGCTGGTCATTTCACTTATTAGTAGTGAAGGGCTACACACTCCATGAATGATTTTTTTAATGCAATAATGTAACATTATAATGTCTTCATGTGAATATAAAGCACAAGTTACAATGATACCATGTACACTGTAGTTGGTAATTACACTGAAATTATTGTTTTAATTATAGTACAATTATTTTTCTAGTTTAGAAAATAAGTATGGAATAATAAAAAAAAAATAAGTATGGGACTTCCCTGGTGGTCCAGTGGTTAAGAATCTGCCTGCTAATGCAGGGGGTACTAGTTCAATCTCCAGTCTAGGAAGATCCCACATGCCTTGGGGCAACAAAGCCTATATGCCATGACCACTGAAGCCCACGTGCCCTAGAGCCCATGTTCTGTACCAAGAGAAGCCACCTCAATGAGAAGCCTGAGCACCACTGAGACTAGAGAGTAGCCTGCTCACCAAACCAGCGAAGACCCAGCAGAACCAAGAATAGAATAAATAAATTTTAAAACAAAACAAAAAAATACAGAGTGATGGCAAAGATATTTTTGAATCTTGCCATAATGGAATTGTTGCTAAGACTATTTACTGAAAGGAATAAAGAAATTCCCTACATAATATTGACATTTTGTATTTATAGTTTCAATGGCTCTTGGGTTATACTACTGAGTTTACCTATCTTTCTCAAGTGATTATATATTGGGTTGGCCAATACGTTCATTCAGGTTTTCCATAAAATCTTAAAGGCTATAGACATGGAAGCAACCTAGATGCCCATCAACTGACGAATGGATAAGAAAGCTGTGGTACATATACACAATGGAATATTACTCAGCATTAAAAAAAAATTCATTTGAATCAGTTCTTCTCAGGTGGACGGAACTGGAGCCTATTATCCAGAGTGAAGTAAGCCAGAAGGAAAAACAACAATACAGTATACTAACGCATATATATGGAATTTAGAAAGATGGTAACGAGAACCCTGTATGCGAGACAGCAAAAGGAACGCAGATGTATAGAACAGACTCGTGGACTCTGTGGAAGAGGGCAAGGGTGGGATGATATGGGAGAATGGCATTGAAACATGTTAATTATCATATGTGAAATCAATCGCCAGCCCAGGGTTGATGCTCGGGGCTGGTGCACTGAGATGTCCCAGGGGGAGGGAATCAGGAGGGAGGAGGGAGGGGGGTTCTGGAGGGGGAGCATATGTAAACCCATGGCGGTTTCATGTCATTGTATGGCAAAACCAACACAATAAAGTATAGAAAATTTAAAAAAAAAAGACTATAGATCTTAAAACCCAGTACATAGTAGAAAACTGCTAATTTAATGATGTTATTCTTGGTGATGGGAGGTTACTTTAACCCATGAAACTTGTGATAACACCACATCTTTCTTTGATTTCACTGTTCTAGTTCTATTGTCAACTAATTAAAGATGACATATTACTTAGAACTAAGAATAACTTATAAAATATTCATTCTTTTAGAAATATACCATATATAATTTTCATTAAATGACATAGTACCAATTTAATTTGCTACAGCCAAGTGAAGCATTTCTTTTGCCATCTAAATACTTTCTCATATTTGAAACGAATAAAAAAACACCATATGAAACTATTGTCTCTTTCTTTCCCTTCACCACCAAAATTCTTGGCAGAATGTTTTATACTCATAAGGTCAAATTCCTCATTGCCATGTCACTACCAAGCTCACTACAAATAGCCCACTTCCCAGCACTCTACCAAAATTTCTCTTTCCAGAAAGTTTCCATGTCACTAAATCTACGGACTGTCATTCAGCCTTTGTTCCTTGACCTCATAGCATCATTTTACACAGTTGATGACCCTCTCTTGAAACAAGACTCTTGTCTACATAACAAATATCCAGTGTCATGAGGAATTCACTGAGACAGATGTGTCTCTTTTCTTCTGTGTTACTTTGTGACCCTGTGGTGTGTCTACAGGGAGATGGCTCTTTACATCAGAGACACATTCCTGAGGGGGAACTTCTTTACCTCAAAGCTAAATCAAAAATGATGCAAAGATTTTCCAGGAAGGAAGAGGGTGGTAGTGGGAGAGAGACCCATCTAGCCCCAAAGCTGCCTTCCTGGAGCACACACCATTCCGTTCCACCATCTCCTCCCCACCCAAAGGGAGCTGAATAACTTGAAGAGCAGAGCACCAGAGGAACAATTTATTTAATGATGAGTGGTGAGAATTCTTCCCCCTGGGGCTGGAGAAACTGTAAATACCTCCCTAGCAGCCTCACCCTAGTTCAGTGATGCCTGACCAGGAGGAGACCACAGGGGTACCTCCCACAGTCATGGCTTTGTGACAGGTTCCATAACCCTCGGAGAATCTGTCTTCAGCATCCAAGAGACAGAGGGGAAGAGGCTGTGCAAGCATTTCGTTGAGCAATCCCAGCCAAGGGGATCACACTGTATGAGTGATTTCTGTGTATAAAAAGGACAATCAAAACAGTGGTGGTTCCCAGAAGGAGGTAACAAAATAGATAATAACCCAAGATGGTTTCCTGTTAAATTTCTAGTATTTATCTTCTTGGCTATTTATGTCTTTTTGATTCCATTACAGTTGTTTTCTGTCTGCTTCAGCCCCTCTAGAAACTAGTGACTTTCTCAGTATCAAGAATTGCCACTCTCTCAGATGTAATATGGGTTTTTCAATCCACCTGCTAATACCTTTTTTATTCTTCTCTAGTACAGTAGCTCTCGGGCTTCTCTGATGGCTCAGCTGGTAAAGAATCTGCCTGCAATGCAGGAGACCCTGGTTTGATCCCTGGGTCAGGAAGATCCTCTGGAGAAGGGATGGCAAGCCACTCCAGGATTCCTGCCTGGAGAATTCCAAGGACAGAGGAGCTTGGCGGGCTATGGTCCATGGGGTTGCAAAGAGTCAGACATGACTGAGCGACTAACACTTTCACTTTCTTTCACACTCAGTTAACATAGTTGTACTTTATCATCTGTGGGCAGTACTCTTCTGTTCTTAGGTGACTGAAGTTTTGCTCTGTTTCTTTCCCATCAATGATTCAAATTTTGTTAAAGGAAACTTGGTTTGAAACTTATCATTATTTTGTGCATTGATCTATTGAGATAAATATGTGGTTATCTGACTTACTAATATTAAATATTTTTTGCACTCATCAGATGGATATTAATTCATAATGGGCTATACCGGATTTTTTTTCAGATTTATTTTTTAATGTATTTATTTTAACTGGAAGATAATTACCTTACAATATTGTGGTGTTTTTTTATCAGATAACTTCTTACTACTCCTTTTTTACCTTGGGTGCATCTATAGTCAATGTGAGGTTAACTTGTAGATTTCCTGTTTCTGTTATATATGATGATATTTGTTTTCAACCTTCATTCAGCTTTCCATATTCTTTGATAACACAGCACTGGGGATACAAAGATGAGTAATGTGTGATCTGAACCTGTGTGATTTATGATTCAGTAAGAGGGACAGCTCGATTACTTCCATAAGTAAATGCAAAAACATAACTATGATTTGTTTAATGGAGAAAAATAAGGTTCTAGAGGCATGGACTAGTGAACTGCAGTTGGTGGGCAGGGAGGGTTCATCTGAGAGATGAGGACAGGAGTCATCACAAGATGACTAAAGCAGGGATGAGGATCTCAGCAGAGAGGGCAGGACTTCCACAGGCATGGCTGGGGGCAGAATCCTAGCATTTAGGACTCCTAAAGGCATACATGTTGGAGCTTCAAGAGTGAAAGGCTGGTATGATGCTAAATAAGACTGGGAGGTTGGGAGGAGCAACATGTACAGGAAAACCTGGAAAGAGTATTAAAAGAAAGAAAAACTGCTGACCTCCCTTCTGGAGACTGCAAAACTGTCTCCCTTCTGGATATTGAGGAGAAGATCCTGGGATGAGAGCACCTTCCAGAGCAGATGTGTTTGCTTCTGCTTGGGATCTAGGGTACTGTTCATCGGGGACCATTTTAGACTAAGTTCCTCAGGCTGAGGTTTCTAGGAATGTGACTGTGGGTTCCAAAATCTGTGAGTGGTGACCCCAGCAGTAGTGTTCTTTGAAAAGTAAAAGTGTTGGTTGCTCAGTTGGGTCTGACTCTTTGCAATGCCATGGACTGTAGCCTGACAGGCTCCTCTGTCCATGGAATTCTCCAGGCAAGAATACTGGAGTGGGTTGCCATTCCATTCCCTTCTCTAGGGGATCTTCCCCACCCAGGGATCTTCCCCACCCAGGGATCGAACTCTAGCCTCCTGCATTGCAGGCAGATTCTTTACCATCTGAGCTACCAGGGAGTCTGACTCTTTTCTAACAGCATCTCACAAAGGGGTTTTCTTCTTGTTTTTCTCCCCTGTACTACTGGGCATAATGTGAAGGGGATACTTTTTAACTTTTGATTTTAACCTCATTTCTTTTTTTTTTTTTTATTGTTTTTGCCTTACATTGTCATGATATCACCATGGGTTTACATATGCTTCCCCTCCGGAACCCCCCTCCCTCCTCCCTCCCCCCCCCCAGGAAATCTCGCTGTACCAGCCCCGAGCATCAATCCTGGGCTGGCGATTGATTAGACACATGATAATTAACATGCTTCAATGCCCTTCTCCCATATCATCCCACCCTTACCCTCATCCACCAAAGAAGATATAAAAATGGCTAACAAACACATGAAAAGATGCTCAACATCACTCATTATCAGAGAAATGCAAATCAAAACCACAATGAGGTACCACTTTACACCAGTCAGAATGGCTGCCATCCAAAAGTCTACAAGCAATAAATGCTGGAGAGGATGTGGAGAAAAGGGAACCCTCCTACACTGTTGGTGGGAATGCAAACTAGTACAGCCACTATGGAAAACAGTGTGGAGGTTCCTTAAAAAGCTGCAAATAGACCTGCCATATGACCCAGCAATCCCACTCCTGGGCATACACACCGAGGAAACCAGAATTGATTTTAACCTCATTTCTGATTTACAGAAAAGTTAAAAGAACAATATAAACAGTTCCCATGTATATTTTCTATTGGATCTCCCCAGTTTTAACACTTTACTATCTTTACTTGTTTTAATCCACTCTTTCTTCCTTTTGTATGTGTGTATGTGTGCCAGTGTCTCTTGATGAAATTTTTCAGAACTACTTAAGAGAAAATAGAACTGAACATATGGGATCTCTTTATCTCTAAGTCTTCAAAATTCACTAGAAACAAGGGCATTGCCTCACACAATGATAGTCCCGTTACCAAAATAATGAAATTCACATTTATATACTATTATTAAATTTACAGAACTCATGTCTATGTCGACAGTTATCCTAATAATTTCATCTGCAGCAAAAGAACATCTAAGATTACATTCAGCTGACATGTCTCTTTAATCTCTTTTAATCCAGAACAATTGCTAGAATTTATTTGAATTTGTTGGCATTTACATTTTTGAAAGGGGCAGGTCAGACATGGTGTAAAATGTCCTTCAACTTGAGTTTGTCTGATGTTCCCTAGTCTTTATGTTTTTTATTTCCTTTTTTTATTTCTGGTTGTGCTGGGTCTTTGTTGTTATGTGCAGGCTTTTCTCTAGTTATGGTGAGCTGGGGCTACTGTCTAGTTGTGGTGCATGGGTTTCTCATTGCAGTGGCTTCTCTTGTTGCAGCTCCTGGGCTCTAGAGCACAGGCTCAGTAGTTGTGGTGCTGGAGCTTAGTTACTCTGCAGCATGTGGGATCTTCCCAGACCAGGAGTCAAATCCCTGTCTCCTGTGTTGGCAGGCAGATTCTTTACAACTGAGCCACCAGAGAAAGCCCTGATGCTGCCTAGTCTTTAGACTGAACTCCTGCACTTTTGGCAGGATCCCAAATGTGCAGGATTTCAATTCCACAGAAGCAACATTATTTCCATCATATTGATTTGTCCCCATTGTGAAGATCCATAACATCTGACAGGGTTATTATAAAACAGATCCTTCAGGTAAGTGACCAGGAATGACAGACTCCATTTTATAGGATTCTATTTTCATTTTTTTGTCATAAAATGGATACTTAATACAAGAAATTAGGATAAGATATAAGATTAAAAACAGGATTTCATGTTTGAGTGAACAAAGCTCCAAATCTTAGACAAAATGGCACACTTTATAAATATTAAAAACTTGAGTGAAAGGCATGGTCAATATTTCTAACATGTGGAAGATGCCAGTTTGCTGCTAATTCCTGCTGTTCTTGTCTCTTCCTTCATAGATGTATCAGCTACATGGAAGCAGGAAACATAACAGGAGTTTCAGAGTTTATCCTCCTTGGATTCTCTGAGGACCCAGAACTGCAGCCTCTCATATTTGGGCTGTTCTTGTCCATGTACTTGGTCACTGTGCTTGGCAACCTGCTCATCATCTTGGCCATCATTTTCGACTCCCACCTCCACACCCCCATGTACTTCTTCCTCTCAAACCTGTCCTTGGTTGACATCTGTTTCAGCACCAGCATAGTCCCCAAGATGCTACTGAGCATCCACACAGAGAACAAAGCCATCTCTTACATGGACTGCCTCACTCAGGTGTATTTCTCCATGCTTTTTCCTATCCTGGACACTCTGCTCCTGACTGCCATGGCCTATGACCGGTTTGTGGCCATCTGTCACTCCCTGCACTACATGATCATCATGAACCCACACCTCTGTGGTTGGCTGGTTTTTATTACCTGGTTCATTGGTGTCCTGACATCCCTCCTTCACATTTGTCTGATGAAGCACCTGACCTTCTGTAGAGATCTTGAAATTCCACATTTCTTCTGTGAACTGACACATATTCTTGAATTGGCCTGCTCTGATACCTTCCTGAACAGGACTTTGATATATTTTATGACTGGTGTGCTGGGTGTTTTCCCCCTCATTGGGATTCTTTTCTCCTACTCACGAATTGTTTCATCCATAAGGAAAATGTCCTCATCTGGGGGAAAGCAAAAAGCACTTTCCACCTGTGGGTCTCACCTCTCAGTCGTTTCTTTATTTTATGGGACAGGTGTGGGGGTCCATTTTACTTCTGCAATGACTCACTCCCCCCAGAAAGTCTCAGTGGCCTCTGTGATGTACAGTGTGGTGACCCCCATGTTGAACCCCTTCATCTACAGCCTGAGGAACAAGGATGTAAAGGGGGCCCTCAGAAGGCTCTTCAACAGAGCAACCTCTTGTTTGTGATAATTCCAATGGCTTCAGGACTAAGAGGTTTTGTGAGTTGTCGTTGTTCAGTCATTAAGTCCTGTCCAATTCTCTGTGACCTCATGGACTGCAGCACACCAGGCTTCCCTGTCCTCCACTATCTCCCAGAGTTTGCTCAAACTCATGTCCATTGAGTCGGTGATGACATTCTCACTCTTGGAACTTCCCTGGTGGACCAATGGTTAAGAGTCCACCCCCCAATGCAGGGGACATGGGTTTAATTCCTGGCCCAGGAACTAAGAATCCACATGCCATGGAGCAACTAAGCCCATGGATTATAACTACTGAAGCCCAGATTCCCTAGAGCCTGTGCTCCAAAACAAAAGAAGCCTGAGCGCTGCAACTAGAGAGTAGCCTCCACTTGCTGCAACTAGAGAAACGCCCACATGCAGCATAAAAGACTCAGCACAACCTACAAAAAAGGAAAGAATTACTCTGGCATGTCTCAAATCACCTTGTTTTTTCACCCAGTCCTGTAACATCTGTGACTTTTTTTTCCTCTCCTAGTTTTTGTTTAGTTTTTTTTGGCTGTGTCTCATGGCTTGCAGGACCTTAGTTCCCTGACGAGGGATTGAACCTGAGCCATGGCAGTGAAAGTGACGAGTCCTAACCACTGGACCACCAGGCAATTCCCTCTTCTAGTTTTTAACCCACATTCAAACAATTAATCTCCCAGTAATTTCTGCTCCATCTGCTATCCAAAAAATTATGTCTTTGGTCTTACTTCCACACTGGTGAGATCAAAACTTCGATTTGAAATTTACTACAGCTTTGTTACCCCCAATGTTGGCATAGCATGCTTAAACTCCTGATTGTTCACTTTATTTTTATGAGTTTGATTGTGGATTTGTGTTGTTTATATGTTTGTTATAGATGTGTTGTTTATATGTTTGTACCACCATCAGTGTTTTTTAAATTGGTTAAAGTATGATTGAATACATATGAAAATATAGTTGATGTTTGAGTGCTTATTTTATGGTAAGCCTATGCTAAGTGCTCTGTTATTTCATGTAATCTTCCCAATAGGATTAAATCTATTCCCATTTTAAAGGTGAGACAGTTGAGACTCTAACAGCCAACAACACACACACACACACACACACACACACACACACAATGGGATATACACAAACACCAAACAGTTGTACCCACTAGATGACATGCAAGACACAGACACTATAATACAACCGTTTCAATACTATGAAAGTGAAATGGAACCTCAACAAGAAAATAAAGTTGTGTGTGTGTGTATGTGTGGGTGTGTTGTTGTTGTTCAGTTGCTCAGTCATGTCCGACTCCTTGTGACCCCATGAACTGCAGCATGCCAGGCCTCCCTGTCCTTCACTGTCTCCCAGAGTTTGCTCAAACTCACGTCCATTGAGTCAATGATGCCATCCAACCATCTCACCCTCTGTTGTCCACTTCTCCTCCTGCCTTCAATCTTCCCCAGCATCAGGATCTTTTCCAATGAGTTGGCTCTTTGCATCTGGTGGCCAAAGTATTGAAACTTCAGCTTCAGCATCATGCTCCCAATGAATGTCCACTGTACGTACATTACACATTTTCTTTGTCCATTCATATGTTTATGGACAGTTGGGTTCCTTCCATCTTTTGGCTACTCTGAATAATGCTGCTATGAACATGGGTTTACCACCTACAGGAGGTTTAAAACCTTTTTTAAAACAGATCTGCATTTATAACTTTTGTCAGGTATAAAAGGACTAGGATTCTTGCACACAAAATAAACAAAAATATTTTCTCATCCATGATCAACTGGATTTTTGTCAACTGAACAACAGCTCTTCCCATGCTCTCTGCCTGTGATCACAGCAATTCCTCTTTAGTTGATGCCTCAGATGCCATCCACTTCCCCACTGTGGTCTCCCAGGAGCCCCCAGAGGGAAAGCAGAGTGAGCAGGCAATCTCTTCCTGGAGTGTCCAGGGAAGTGAAATGTCTAATTGAAAGGGGGAGAATACCATTCAATACCAATGCCCTGTGTTGGGAGTCAGACGGCTTGATTTAAACTTGGCTTCACACCTTTCTATTTCATGACTGGTACAAATTACATAAAAATTCTTACCTCCTTCTCTCTTCTAGAAACTAATAATAAAGCAGAAAAACAGGATCATAATATCATTTATACATGGAATCTTAAAAAAGTGAAGTGATTTTCTGAGCAGAGATAGAGTTACAGATGTAGAGAACAAGCTTATGGATATCAAGGGGAGAAGGGGTGGGATGAATTGGGAGATTGGTATCGATACACATACACTACTGGTACTCTGTTTAAAATAGAGAACCTACCGCAAAGCACAGCGAACTCTGCTCCATGCTCTGTGGACCTAAATGAGAAAGAAATCTAAAAGAGTGGATATATGTATATGTACAGTTGAATCATTTTGCTGCACAGCAGAAATTGACACAACATTATAAATAACTATATTCCAATGAAAAGTTTAGCAATAATAACAGAGCATGCAAGTAGATTTTGAGGGTGATCATGCAGATGAAATGAAACAAGTTACATAAGCTCAGACTTGGGACACAGGATGCCCTCCACAAAGGTTCATAACACGGTTGCTGTCCTCTTTGTCTTCATTCCAATGATCCCCTTCACCATCTTTTTGGAACACTTAGAGGACACTTTAGAGGCACCCATTTGCTGCTTATAGCTGAGATGCCTATGGGAGCTCAAATAGGTGTGGGAGAAAAGGAGAACTCTGAGGGAGACTCCTTGGACCCCTATTAAAACAAAGAACACAAACTGCAGTCCTCAGAGCAGAAATCTTGCATATTGTTACCCTAGCATCAGTCTGTCCCAGCTGTCCTGTTTGTCCTGATAATGAGGAAATGCTGCTCCAGCAGTCCTTCCCATTCACCCCATGGACCTCCTGACCCACACAAATCCAATGGACCTCTTTAAAGATGCATTGTGGACTTCCCTCGTGGTCCAATGGTTAAGAATCCATCTGCCAATGCAAGGGACATGGGTTCAATCCTTGATCTGGAAAGATTCCACATGCCAAGGGGCAACTAAGTCCATGCACCACACTACTGAGCCCCAAAGCTGGAACTACTGAGCTCACATGCTGCAGCTACTGAAGCCTGTGTGTCGTAGAGCCTGTGATCTACAATAAGAGAAGCCACCGAAATGAGGAGCCTGCACAACTAGAGAGTAGCCTCTGCTTGCTGCAACTAGAGAAAGTCCCCACACGGCAAAAAGATCCAGTGCAGCCAAAAATAAAATAACAAATAAATAAAATTTATCAAAAAGGTGCATTGTTTCCCATCATGAAAACCTGATATCAGACCCAGAAGGAAGAGAAAGGTTACTATGGGGTGACAGGTTGGCCAGTTGGCAATTCCACCTTTTTTTGTAGGTGGTTGGCATTTTCTTGCGGCCTAGGCATTTCATACTGTCCATGGGGTTCTCTAGGCAAGAACACTGGAGTGGGTTGCCATTTCCTTCTCCGTTACTGAAGTTGAAGCTCCAATACTTTGGCCAGATAATGTGAGGAGCTGACTCATTGGAACAGACCCTGATGCAAAAAATTAAAGGCAAAAGGAGATGGCAGCAGAGCATGAGATGGTTGGACAGTGTCACCGACTCAATGGACATAAATTTGAGTAAACTCTGAGAGATAGTGGAGGACAGTGGAGCCTGGCATACTATAGTCCCTGGAGTTGCAAAAGAGTTGGGCATGACTGAGTGATTAAACAAGGCATTTCATAATCTTGGTAAATTTTTTGTGCTCCCTTTGGGATGATCAGGTGAGAATTAAACTAATTGAAAATATATAAGACAGATAGACTGATCAGAATAAAAATCTCCTAAAGAGTAATGATAGTTGTTGCCATTGCTCTCCCAGATGGTCTCCATGTCTCTTCATTGGTCTCCCTAATTTCAGTCTAGTCCACCTACAGCCCAATCTCTACACAGCAGCCAGAGAAAATTGAGAAATAAGAAAAGGACATCATATCACATCATTTTTGCTACAAAGCATTGCAGTGTCTTCCCATCTCTCTAAGATTAAAACCCTAACTCCTCAAATGGGTCTATAAAGCTCTGAATGATCAGGGCCCTAACATTTGACCACACCCATCTCACATATTTTCTGTGTTGGCTTCTGAAACACTGGCCTGTGACAAAAATATCAAACCAGTTGCTGTCTCGGGGCCTTTGCATATGTGCTTTCCTCTCCCGAGAGTGTCGAGTATGCTTTTTTCCCCCTTGCCTTTTGCCTGGCTCCGGGTCTTTTCTGAATATTTTCATCTTAGCTCCAAATGTCACCTCCTCTGAGAAGCCTCAGGCTCACTCTAGCCCATAGCCCTACTTCATTAATATTTTAATCATATATACCATTATCTATTTACATAATTACATCATTATCTATATACATCATTTTCTATTTACATGTTTATTTATCCTTTGTCTCCTTGAATAACCTCAACAGGTTGTACAACCACAAGGAACTCCAGTAAGGCTTACTCTGACTTGTTTATCACATCATCAAACATGGAAGGTGCTCCAGGGAACTCTTCTCAGTGCCATGTGGCAGCCTGGATGGGAGGGCAATTTGGAGGAGGATGAATACGTGTATACGTATGGCTGAATCCCTTCACTGTCCACCAGAAAGTATCACAACATTGTTAATTGGCTATACTCCAATATAAAATAAAAAGTTAAAAAAAAAAGGAAGGGGCTTAAAAAGGGTTTATAAGTTGAGTGAACAGGGAGCATCTGCTAGGCCGACTATAAAGCAGACCACAGGGCTCTGTGAAGGTCCTGACATCCCCATCACTCAGTTTCCCCTGACTTCTGACTTACTCTCTCCAGACACACAGTATCAAGTTGCCTCATGCCCGTTTGGGCCTGGGAATGGTAAGGGTCATTGTTCTGTTACTGCGGTGACTCTTGAAAGCTTGTCTTCCCGTCCACTGCTTTTTTTTCCCACTTTTTGGCTGCACCCAATTTTAGTTGCAACACATGGGATCTTTGATCTTTGTTGAAGCATGCAGAATTTGTAGCTGCAAAATGCAAACTCTCAGTTGCAGCACATGAGATCTTCTAATTGGTCATATGAACTCAGTTTCCAGCCTGGGGGCTCTAGCTCCCTGACCAGAGACTGAACCCAGGCCCCCCGCATTGGGAGCATGGAGTCTTAGCCATTGGACCACCAGGGAAGTCCCTCTACTGCTTTCATATCTGTCCCAAAATGTGGTCTGCAGGTGTCCTCAGGGTCTTGAAGAAGACTTCACCCGAGATGTTTCTTAATCTTTAGACTTGTAATTGAACTGGAGGTGGAGTAAGATGCTCCCTAAGGGAAGCCGGGTACCCTAGAGGCCACACCCCAGGGGAGAAAAACTGCTTCAGGAAGAAAGGGGACTAATGAGGGCTGAGGTGTAGGGTTGTAGGACTTGGGGAGGAGGGGATAGCAGACCCCAAGTGTGGCTCCAGCTCTGCTCCCAGTGGGTGGATGTGGCAGAGCAGGTCACTGCCCGGACCCTCCAGGGGGGAGCTCTCCAGAAACAGACAACAAAAGCAGCCAGTCATTCAGTGGAAGTGAGGGGATTCAGCCCCACATAATCCTCCTGTGCTCTTCTCTGGCTCACCTATCCTATGGCAGGAGGAAACGCCCTGTGCCACACCAGGTAGCAGTCTAGCCCTGAGTCCCAGACTCAGCTCTTTGTCTCTGATCTCTGTCCTTGTTTGTCCTCCACTGAGAGAAACAAAGATCATAGAGTCTGGACCTTTAGAAATTGCACTGTGATGCCTTAGGTTGCTCAGAAACAGCTGTGGTAAAGAGGTAAGAAGGAGCCAAATCTTTTCCTTGCATGTTTTCCTGGCACACAGGTAGGTATGTACGGGGAAGAGGTGTTAGTCGCTCAGCTGTGTCTGACTCTTTGCAACCCCATGGACTGTAGCCCGCCAGCCTCCTCTGTCCACGCGATTCTCCAGGCAAGAATACTGGAGTAGGTTGCCATTCCCTTCTCCAGGGGATCTTCCTCACCCAGGGATCAAACCCAGGTCTCCGGCATTGCAGGCAGATTTTTTTTTTTTCCCAACTGAGTCACCAGGGGAGGAAAAGCCCACGAAAATCAAGGAAAAGTCCCTGGTGCTGGACAGCGCTCTCCAAGCCCCACTACACTGTGTTCTCTTATTTCTTGGTCAACTCTTCTTTAAGTGTCCCTCGGTTCTGGCCCACCCCTCATAACCCACTCTATGTGTTTATTAGTCCTTTGGTTGTGTTCAACCCTTTTCTACCCCATGAACCATAGACTGCCAGGCTCCTCTTTCCATGGAATTCCCCAGGCAAGAATACTGGAGTGGGTAGCCAGTCCCTTCTCCAGGGGATCTTCCCAAATCAGGATTGAACCCGGGTCTCTTGCACATCAGGTGGATTCTTTGCCACCTGAGCCATCAGGGAAGCCCACTCTGTACCCACCTGAATTATTTTCCACTTTTTCCTTCAAAAGGACATTTATACATCTACAGAGCTTTTCCTCTATGCCTAACACTGAGCTGGGTACTGCACATAAAGCAGTAACTATAATGTGTTGCTCTCCAGGTGGGATGTAAAAACCCAAAAATGAACACATGGATGCAATGCAATGCAATATGATAGCCTGCTTCAGGTGTGGTCCAGTTTCAACAAGGTACAGAGAAGGTCCAGAGAGAGTATGCCCATTGCCGCCTGGCGATGCCAATGATTTTAGGACAGAGTATGAAAGGGGGGATATGACTTTTCCAGGTGAGAGAGGACTCTCAATGAGAGGGGCAAAGGTCCAAAACTATGAAATTGTATAGGATATTCCTAGAATTATAAGATGTTGAGTAGTTGAGTATCTAATATCAAAGCATTATTTTCCAATAAATAAAAGTGTGACTCTCATACATAGTGTTGCTCATGCTCAGTTGCTCAGTCATGTCAAACTCTTTGCAACCCCATGGACTGCAGCCCACCAGGCTCCTCTGTCCCTGGAATTTTGGGGCAAGAATACTGGAGTTGATAGCCATGCCCTTCTCCAGAGGATCTTCCAGGTCCAGGGATCAAACCCAGATCTCCTGCATTGGCAGGCAGATTCTTTAATCTCTGAACCACCCGGGAAGCCCAATATGTCTATATTACAGACTAAATTCTCATGTTGGCTAATAACTATTTCATAACTGTCCAGTCTGTCCCATTGATATTTCTGTATTTATGTCATCTCACTGTTTTAAAAGTTGCCTGTCCTCATTCATCTTTCACAAACTTTCTTGGTTTTTTCAACTAAGTTCCTTACATTTGACTAGTTAATACTCCTACTAATTACTTTCTTTGAGTGGCTGGGTCATCGGAGTCTTAATCAGAATAATGACCTCAGAGGAGTCAAAGGCAGTAACATTTCTGTAACACTCAATGCTACAGAATAGCAGAGCCCATGTCTCTTATTTTTCATACTTGGCTCTAACCCAGTGCCTGGCATACAATAGGCACTCAAATAACCATGGAATCAATGAAAGATGAGGAGACTCAGAGAAGCATTTAGATGTCTGCAAATATCTAAAGTTATCATGGCAAAGAGAAATGATCTTCAGAGAGGGGAACTAAAACCATGTAAGTTATAAAGACACATTTCAGCCCAAAGGAAGGAACCTTTGCTTAAATGCATATAAAATTGAGGACAATTGTTCTCAGTTTAGAAATTCCCTCCTGTGGCAGAGGTGCAACATTTAAAGAGAAACTAAGGCTCTTTTTTAAATTATTATTTTAAGGAGTGCAATAAGAGACAGGAGGCTCTCATTCTCTCCATTTTCAATTGAAAAATGTCCATGATAAATAGTCTCTTTGTTCTTGGTCAAAGATTTTATGATAGGAAATTGCCTCTACTCTACCCTGACAATTTCTGTTATTCATTCAACAAATATTTACAGAGCACCTATTATATCCCAGATGGCTCAGTGGGGAAAGAATCCACCTGCAATGCAGGAGATGCAGGCAGGCTTTGACCTCTGGGCTGGAAAGATCCCCTGGAGGAGGGCATGGCAATCCACTCCAATATTCTTGCCTGGAGAATCCCATGGAAGAGGAGCCTGGTGGGCTTCAGTCCATAGGGTCGAGAAGAGTCAGACATGACTGAAGCTACTGAGCACACACATTATATACTAAGTACTATGCTAAGTGCTTAGGTTATGAAATGGCAATGCAACAGAAAAGGCACAGTCCTCTCAACCTGAAGAAATGCAAAGAACTACTGCACAAACTTGCTGGGAACAATTATGGTGGGGGCTCTGATTTTGCCTTTGGAATTAGGGTGTATTATGCTACATTGATCATTATGACAACCATAGAGGGATCAATTGGGATAGTAATAGAGAAGCTACTATATGATAATGGAGGAATTATCTATAAAGCTTTTTCACAGTATCCTTTTCCAAGTCAAACTTGAGACAGAGAATGGTCTGCTTAAAAATCCTGTTTCAAGCAAACGGCATGAGGATAAGAAAATATCATTTAATTTTGTAACTCCCAATGATCTCCTCTCCACCTTTCCCTGGGACTTGAAAAGACCACAACTGCAAGGCAGGAAGGAGATGGTCATGAGGCTGGTACTTTCACAGGAATTAGGGAGCAAAGGAACAGTCGTGAGTCAGGGAAGATGAAAGAAAGCCCTGCGTGGTGTAGAACATTCATGTTTAAAAAAAATATATATATATATATATATATATATATATGTATGTATTGGCTGTGTTTGGTCTTGGTTGTGGCACACCGGATCTTCTGTTGCAACGCCTGGGCTATTGTGGTACACGGGCTGTTGCGTTGTGGCACGTGGGCTGTATAGCCCACGCTCCATGCCATGTGGGACCTTAGTTCCCCAACCTGGGATCGAACCTGCATCCCCCACACTGGAAGGCAGACTCTTAATCACGGGACCACCAGTGAATTCCTAGAACATTCATTTTATAAAATTTATTAATTTATTCTTGGCTCTACTGGGTCTTTGCTGCCACATGCAGGCTTTCTCTAGTTGCAGCAAGCTGAGGTTCCTCTCGAGTTGCAGTGTGTAGGCTTCTCATTAGTCACTTCTCTTGTTGCACAGCAAGGGCTCTAGTGTGCACAGGCTTCAGTTGTTGTGACTCAAAGACCTAGATGCTTCAGGGCATGTGGAACCCTCCTGGACCAGGGATCAAACCCGTGTACCCTGGATTGGCAAGCAGATTCCAAACCACTGGACCCCTAGGGAAGTCCTGGAACATTCAATTTTTAAAGAGGTGTTCCGAGTAGCAGACGTCAAAACAAGGAAGGTATTATTGAGATCTCGGTCAATAAAAGAAAACTCACAGAGAAGAAATAAGACTTGAGTGAATGAGATTCAAGTATATGGCACATGCCTGTTTTATCATTGTTTGAATATTATTCTTGCCTCTTTCCATAAGGCAATTTCCATAAGTTATATGGAAACAGAGAACCAGACAGCTATTTCAAAATTTATCCTTCTGGGGCTCTCGGACGATGTGGACCTTCAGCCCCTCCTCACTGGACTGTTCCTGTCCATGTACCTGGTCTGTGTTGCAGGGAACCTGCTCATCATCCTGGCCATCATCTCTGAGTCCAACCTCCACACCCCCATGTACTTTTTCCTCTCCAACCTGTCCTTCACTGACATCTGTTTCACCTCCACCATAGTCCCCAAGATGTTAGTGAATATCCAGAAGAAGAACAAAGGCATCACGTATGAAGGATGCCTTGCCCAGATGTATTTTTTCATGATCTTTGCTGGGCTAGATAATTTGCTACTGACAGTGATGGCCTATGACCGGTTCGTGGCCATCTGTCACCCCCTGCACTACACGGTCATCATGAACCCTCACCTTTGTGGTCTCCTGCTTCTGCTTTCTTGGCTGATCTGCCTGACATATTCTTTGTTGCAAAGTTTGATGGTTTTGAGGGTATCTTTCTGCAAAGAGACAGAAATCCCCCACTTCTTCTGTGAACTTGCTCAAATTCTCAAGCTTGCCTGCTCTGACACCCTTGTCAATGACATTCTGCTGTATTTTGTAATTGGCCTGCTGGGTATTATTCCCCTGACTGGGATCCTTCTCTCTTATTCTAGAATTATCTTCTCCATAATGGGCATTTCATCTTCTGGGGGGAAGTATAAAGCCTTTTCCACCTGTGGCTCTCACCTCTCAGTTGTCTCCTTGTTCTATGGTGCAGGCCTTGGGGTCTACCTTACTTCAGGAACAGCCCATCCCTCCAGAAAGGGATCAATAGCCTCGGTGATGTACACGGTAGTCACCCCCATGCTGAACCCCTTCATCTACAGTCTGAGGAACAGGGACATGAAGGGGGCTCTGAGGAGACTTTTCACTAGAGGAACATACTCTCAGTGAGATAATGGAAGTTAAGGGTAGGCAATGGTGGTCCCAAGTGCTGATAACTGGTGTCCATGAAGGTGTAAGCTGAAGACATAGAAAAGAAACACTATTTATGACATAGAAGAAGAAAATATTTCTGAGCAAAAGACAAACTTGAAGCAGCACACTATAATGCTCACCATCTACCAAGGAAAAAGAATGACCAATCAATAAACTAAACTTCTTGTGGAAACAAATCACCCCAAGGATTGATTCCTATAAGCATCAAGGGAGGAAAAAGCAAGTCAAGAAATGCAGATGGGGAGAGGACAAGAATGACCACAAAAGTTTACACACTGGCTCACCTTTAAACCTTCTCAGTTATGTTCAAGCTTCTAGCATCGTGCCTGCTGGACCATGCTTTTCCCTAGTCTTGGTCTGAAAACCATTGTTTGGACTGTCTCATATCAACCTCCCTCACTCTGTAAGATTTTATTTACCCATAGTGAGTCTTGCTTTGGTGTTGGCCATTGACCCATACTCAGGACTTTAATGAGAAACTTCTTTAGGAAACTCAGTGTAGTTTCTACTTTCAGAAAAAAAGAAACTCTGGTCTCTGTTGATCCATTTGATCTAAAATAAAGGTCCAAAACATTCTACTCACTGTCTTCCTTCGCTGGTCCACACTTCCCTGAATCATCACACGCTAGGCTTCAAATAGAAACTCTGAGTTCTTCAGAGCGCCCAAACATGACCACCGTCCTCCTGTTCATTCATTTCCATAGCACTTACCTTATTTTGAGGTGGGGCAGATCTCAGAGGCCAAGAGGGCTCTGGGTTTATCTCTCTTCTTCATTCAAAAGGGTGTAATCTCATGCATGTTACTTAACCTCTTTGTGTCTCTGTGCCCCATATTTCCTTAAGAGTTCCAATGGAGATTAATTATACATAAGAGAATTCAGAACAGTATCTGGCAGAAGTATCATAAGATCCATGAGGGCCGTCTAGGTCCATGTTCACCATGCTGAAGGTACAAAGGGACCCATTATCACCAGACCAGGTGGAAAAGCTGACTGTAGTGGGTTGATCAGGCCATGGGTTTAGAAGAGGCTGAGTGAATCCCCAGAGCTAACTTATAGCACTGAGGACATCATGTAGGAGAGGCAGCCTGTCCAAGGCTCAGTCCAGAGCACCATATGCTGGAGATCAGATCTAGAGTCCAAGAGAGAACTTCCCTGGATCTAGAGACTAAGGATTGGACCAGGATTCCCTGCAACAGTTACCTGGGAGGGTAGAGCATCCTTTATACAGTTCAGCCCCAAGGGGAGATTCTCTTGAAGTGAGGGTAAAAAATTAAAACCTGCCTTAGGTTGACCCGAGGAATGTTGAACCATCTTGGTGAATACCAGATTTGGATCCTGGCAGACTTCAACGGTTGAATTATAACTTTCTCACTTCCTCTTGGACAGAGGAGCCTGGCAGGCTATACAGTCCACAGGGTCGCAAAGAGTTGGACATGACTAAAGCAATTTAGCACTGTTTCTAAGCAGTCTCAGATTCTTCATTGGTAAGTATTAAATAATTGCTGGGGTGATTATAGAAAATGAATATCAAATGCACACATCTGCAAAATCAGTGGCCACCATATTTATGAATACTGCATTTACTTATTTATGCCCCCATCTTGTACCAAAAGAGGTACACCTATCAGCAGGATCCTGGACTCCAGAAAGCTCTGCACAGCTGCATTCTTCTCCAGCAGGAGTCTGAGGCTGAGATACAAACTGATTGCTACTGGTGGAAAAAAAAAAATCACTTTATTCAATACGTTTTAGCTTCCAATCATTCTATGGAAACTCTGGCCCTGGTGACCTGGAGAATTAGAATAAGATGAAGCCAAGATAGGACCATTCTAACAAGCCTAGAACAGTATGATTGTCCTCCATATTTCAATTAGTTACAAGTGTAGAAACATTTGCTATATCACAGGGTTTTTCCGCCTGGGTACTGTTAAAATCTGGGGCCAGATAATTCTTGGGACAGAGGGTGAGGGAGGAGCAGAGGCACTGCCTCTACACTGCAGGATGCTTGGCGGCATTCGTGGCCTTACACACTAAATACCAGTAGCTTCCCCCACTCTCACATCCCATTCAAAGAAGATTTTTAAAAAAGTATCTCCAGACATTGCCAAATATCCCTTAAGAACAAAATCACTCCTGAATGAAAATCAGTGATTTACCATGATTCAGACAAGTGATGAAAGGACAATGAAGAGAAAAAAGTAAATGAGGGTTAGACCCTGGTTTTCCTAAGGCCCCAAACAGAACGGACCGAAGATACGAGCCTCTTCTTACAGGAAAAACAGGGCCTTAGGTCTGGTACAGAAGCATTAATGGACATTTGTGGAACTGATGAACAAATTTTAGTGCCAGAGGACAAGAACCTTGTCTGCTCATTGCCTAGGGAATGATGGGGAAGCATTAAAAGGACAGGAGGAAACATTTGGGGGGGGTCACCATCTTGACTGTGTGATGGTTTCACAAGTGTATATATAGGTCAAAACTTAGTATATATTTTAAGAATGTGCAGCTTCATATATGTCAATTTTTTAAAGACATTTATTTTGGCTGTGCTGGGTCTTCATTGCTGCACGAGGGCTTTCTCGAGTTGTGGAAAGCAGGAGCTACTCTTCATTGTGATGTACGGACTTCTCATGCAGTGGCTTCTCTTCTTGCACAGCACAAGCTCCAGAATGCATGCTCAGTAGTTGCGGTGCATGGGCTTAGTTACTCAGCAGCATATGGGATCTTCCCAAACCAGGGATCAAACCCATGTCCCCTGCATTGCAAGGTGGATTCTTAGTCACTTGACCAACAGGAAAGCCCCTTCCTTATATGTTAATTACATCTATATAAACTTATCCTCTCTCATTTGAAATCCTTGTAATATAAACATTGGGCTTGTGGCAACTGCAAAAACAGGTACCATTTCCTCCCTTTCCTGTACCCACTTCCCTTCTTTGTAGCTCTGAGGATTCTACCACCCTGGGCTCACCCACATGACCAGCACTGGGCAAGGGGATGCAGGCAAACACAACACATACAGGCACTTGAAAAGCACCTGCACAGTGGGGCTTGTGCTCTTCTAGAACCCTCCAGCATCATATGTACAAAGCCCTATCTCACAAGGCCCCATCTAGACTGTTGGAGGATAAGACCAGAATGAGGAGCAAGTAACCCCTAAGTCAAACCAGCAGTCGACTGCAAGCACATTAGTAAGCCCAGCTAAGCACAGTCCTAACTGTCAACCAACAGAACTGTAAACTAAATAAATGGTTGTTTTACACTACTGTGTTTCAGGTAATTTATTATGTAGCAATTATGAACAGGCTCCCTTCATCCCATTCTACTAAGAAGCATGCACAGGCTACTTTTCTAAACTGAACCTCACCAATGTCAACATATTTCTATCAACTTCAATTAACATTTAAACTGAGATTGATCAAGTCCTAATGTATGTGTGTGTGTGTGTGTTATATAATGTCCTATGTTACCCCTTTAGATTTATCTTCTACTTCCAAGATTTCCCTTTTTCAAGTCAGAGGATGTGATGCAGAATTTTCTTTGCCTTTGCACTCATGGTTGACATGCTTACTCAAATCTGATCCTGAACACTATAAATAAGCCTTCTAAGCTTAGCCTGTGTCATCTCTTCAATATGGCTGTCTTTGAACTCCAAAAGTTCAACATACCTCCTCAGGTCCTTGTTAATGGATTAACAGGCCATATTAGCTATCTTATTTATTTTTTATACCCATCTCTCCTCTTAGATCTTTACTCCTTTAAGGACAGCATCATGTCTTTCTTCCCAAAGCCTAATCCAGTATAAGGCCCTTAATTGATATTCACTGGTTCTTTAGAGGAAAAAATCCAGAGTGGGTTGGAGTTACCCAAACATTACACAAGATAGAGCTAGTTCCTGTAGGAGAAGCCCCAAGAACTCAGGCCATAATGAGACATGAAGACTGAGTAAGAATATAATTAGAAGTCCCCTCCAGAGAGACTGTGTATGGTAGCAGGTCTGTCCCAAGAACTGGCAGAAAAGTGTGATGAGATGGAAGAGCTCTGGGATACTTAGGTGCAGGTGGGAATTCAGTTTCCTTCTGCCCGGTTAACTGACATGATGTTGGAACTGGGCTGACGGGAGTAGCTGTGTTGGATTCCCAGGGCTCCTAATTAAAGAAACAGTCTTACATTAGTCAATGTTGAGAAAAAGTACTCTTCTCCCCTTGGCCTCTATGCTACATTTTTTTTCCCTCCAAATCTAGGCAAGGGATAGTCAATAATTGCTATTCCTTCACTGGTAAGCTGAGGAAAACTTTTGATCTGCAAGACACTCAGCACCTTCACTCACTGATGCACAATTACCGACACCAAGCACCCAAAGACCTGCATGGAGCACTAACCATCGAATGTGATGGTCATTTGTGATGACCATTTGAATCAAAAAATATTTTTAAATCATATGACCACTTTACTGACCTCTATGCTAGATGAAATGAGCTATTCCCCAGGAAAATACAGATTACTAATGCTGACTCCATTCAGGTTAGAAAACAACACAGACTAATTTCCATAAAAGACATAAAGTTCCTAAGAAAATAAATATACCACTAAAAAGCAATTCACCCAGATGGTTTCATAAGGAATTCTACGTAATTTTCCCAAAATCACATAGTCCCAATGCTGTACAAACTATTCCAGGGTACTGAAAAAGAAGGAAAAAATTCCTAAGTCCTCTCATGAAGCAGCCATAATACTAAAACCCAAACCAGAAAGACAGTTCTAAGAAACCATGTATCAATTACTCATGAATTCTCAACAAAATACTAGCAAACAGAATCCAACAACACATTAAGAAAATAATATACCATGACCAATGAAATTCATTCTCGGGACACAAAATTTGTTGAGTGTTGAGAAATTTATTAATATATTAATAAATCAGAGGAAGAGAATCACAATCCTCCTCACAGATGTTCAGAGAAACTCTGACAAAATACAATACAATCTATGATAAAATATTTAAGAACATAGAATACCTTCTCAGTATGATAAAATATTGATCCTTGAATAACATGAGTTTGAATTGCAGGAGTCCACTTACACATGGATGTTGTCAAAAAATATGTATTGCAGTACCACACAATCTGCAACTGAATCCTTGGATGTGGAATCATGGATATGGAGGACCAAAAAAGTTACACATGGAGTTTTTACTATGTGGAGTGTCAGTGTCCCTAACCCCCATGTTGTTCAAGGGTCAACTGTATAGTTCATTCTAAAAGACATTTATTTTAATCAATGGAAAAACAGGGTATTACCCCTAGAACAATACAAAAATGCCCTCTATTATCATACTAGAGGTACTAGCCAATGCAACCACAGAGGCAAAAAAATTAGAGGCTGAAGAACTGACAAACAGGGACTTCCCTCATGGTCCAATGGGTAAGCCTCCATGTTCCCAATGCAGAGGGCCTGGGTTTGATCCTTGGCTGGGGAACTAGATCTCATATGCATGCTATAACCAAGAGTCTGCATGCTGAAACTAAGAGTTCAAAACCACAACTAAGACACCACAGCAAAAATAAATATTTTTGAAAAGACTGATAAACAAGCAAAGCTCACTCAATCTGCAGATGATACAGTAGTATGCCTGGAATATCCAGGAAAATAAATAATGAACTCAAAAAAATTAAAGAATTCAGTGAAGCAGCAAATTATAAAATCAAGATACAGTATTAGTAGCTCTCACATACAAAAAGTGTGAAGACATAATGGTTGAGAAATTTTAATTAACAATGTCATATTAAATACTTACGGAAAACCTAATGAAACTAGAATACTTGTACAAAGAAAAACTTTAAACATTCCTGACAAATACTAAAGTAGACTTGAACAAATGGGAAAACATCCCTTGTTCTTGGATAAGACAACTTAACATTATAGAGATATAAATTCTCCTCCCAGTTAACCTATAAATTCAAGGCAATGCCAATAAAAATACCAACAAGCTAGTATTATGGAGATGGACGAGGTAACAGACAAGTACACACAACCCCCCCCAAACACACACACACCCACACACACACAAAAGAATACCTAGGAAAAGACTGAAAAAGAAAAACCATGAGGAAAAACTAGTCTATCCAGATACTGAGACTTATTACAAAGCTTCTTATTTATAACTTAAACACTGTGGCATGGTGTGTGAACAAATAGAACAGTAGAATAGAATTAAGCCTAAATTTAGACTCAATGCATATGGAATTCAGTATATGACAAAGGTGGAAAATTCCTGGGGTGAAGATGTACTTTTAAAATAAATGTTGGGTTAATATGGAAAAAATAAAACTTAATCCTACTTCACACTCTTACACAAAAAATCAGTTCCAAGATGCAGATCTAAATGTATACACAAAAAAAATAAAACTTGTAGAAAAAAATGTGGAATATCTTCTTGCCCTCTGGGTAGGTAAATGTTTCTTACACAAGAAGAGGATGCCCATAAAGACTAGATGACATCAAAATTAAGAACTTATTTCATCAAAATATAACAATTAAAATACTGAAGAGACAAGTCAGAGTTGGGAAAAATACCTGCAAAACATATCCAGCCATCAGGCCCACATCTGGAATATATAAATCAGTACAAAAAAGACAGGCAAATTTGGTATCATCTGATCCAATTCCATAAAAGAGCTTGTTGGAAAACTGTCTACAAACACTTTGGAAAACTGGCATCATTTATGAAATATGCATCCCATATGACCCAGTGATATTAGTCCAGGGTATAAACCCAACAGAAACTCATGCACTTATGCACTATTCAGAAATACTAAAATATGCTCATAGCAGCGTTATTTACAATTGCCTCAAACTGAGAAGTCAAATGTCCACCAACACAACCTGCTTAAATAAACTGGAATATTCAAACAATGGAACACAATAAAATGTACCACTATCTAGAGGAACTCAAGACAACATGGATCAGTTTCACAAAAATGTTGAGTAAATTAAGATCGACACTAAAGAACGTATACTGTTTGGCTCCATTAGGGTCCAAAAATAAAAATCCAAGCCATGCTGTCAGAGCCAGAACACAGGTCACTTGTGGGGAGTAAGGCAGGGTTTGTTACTTGGTGAGCAGCAGTTATCAGGAATGCTAAAACATATAAAACGTTTTTCTTGCTGGCTTACATGGATGACTTCACATCACAATTTAGTGGCACATAAGTTAGGGCTTCCCTGGTGGCTCAGTGGCAAAAAACTCTCCACCAACGTAGGGCACGTGGGTTTGATCACTGGGTTGGGAAGATGCCCAGAAGGAAATGGCAACCCACTCCACTATTCTTGCCTGGGAAGTCCCATGGGCAGAAGAGCCAGGCGGTTTATAGTCCCTGGGGTTGCAAAAAAGTCAGATATGACTTAGCAAGTAAACAACAACAAAGTATGAGTTAAACACTTTTCTGAAGTTCAGCAACACCTGTTTTAAATGATACCACATACAAACCATTACACAAACACTTAGAAACACCTTTGGCATTAAGATAAACTGAACACGCACAGACCTTACAACCTAACAATTTCACACTCCTGGAATAACTCACCAACACTCCAGAGAGTATTTTCTTACAACAGCATTGTTCATAATCGGGGAAAGTAGAAACAGTCCAGGAACTGTACATCAGCTGTTGTTAAACAAATTGTGGGATGATAAGGAACCACTTATTGAAGCAAAAAATGAAACTACAGCCACATTCAATGTGACTCTCGAAATACTCTCACTAGTTAGCCAAAAAGTTCATTTGGCTTTTTCCTAAGATCTTACAGAAAGACTCAAGTGAACTTTTCGGCCAACCCAATACTAATACTGTTACTTTTTTATTTTCAAATTCTCAACTTTTAATTTTGTATTGGGCTATAGGTGATTAACAACGCTGTGGCAATTTTACGTAAACAGTGAAGGGATTCAGCCATACATATACTGGATGCATTCTCCCCTAAATTCTCCTCCCATCCAAGCTGCCACATAATATTGAGCAGAGTTCCATGTGCTATACAGTAAGTCCTTGTTAGTTATCCATTTCAAATACAGCAACTGGACACTGTTATACTTAACTTGAACTCTGCAATGAACTTCTAACACATTTCTGGTTTTGTATCCTATCCCTCTACTCAGCCAACCAACCTGGAAGCCAATATGATTCTTGAAAACACAGATGGAATAGTTGTTACTTCTCTGTATAGAGCCCTCCACTGACCTTCCACAGAGAATAAAAGGCGAAGTCTTTCGAGCTGACCCACAAGATGCCTCCATGAAAAGGATCCCAATCCAGCTCTGATCTTACCACCTTCTGTGACTCGTAAGCTTCCCAGATTCCAGCCACACTGGCTCTAGCAAACAAAATTCTTTCTTCATGACCTCTGAACCACCTTGGGTGCTCCTGCCCACATTAGAACGTGGCACACACTTGCAGGGAATTTATATCTCTGCTCTATAATGTCTCCTTAAGCAACAGGTTGTCCCTATCCATAATAGATTCACTGAACTCCCACATCTCTGTCATCATCACCATGCTTAAATTTTGGGGCACTGGACTGCCGATATGCCACATATTTACTCATTTGTTTATCATGTGCCTTCATCCCATGTAGAATGTGATCATCATAAAGGCAAAAATCCTGATTCACTGCTATACACTCAGGGCGCAGAACAGGGCCTGACATAAGAATAAACTTGAAACACGGGCACAGGGACCTCCCTGGTGGTGCAGTGGGTGAGACTTGCGCTCCCAAAGCAGGCAGCCCAGGTTCCATCCCTGGTCAGAGAACTAGAGTCCGCATGATGCAACTAAAGATCCTGTATGACGAAACTAAGACCTGGCACAGCCAAATAAATAAATATTTAAAACAAATAAACAACAAAAAAGGCACGACAACTTGTTAATGAGCTGACCTCAAACAAGTAACATTAAACTTCCTTGCCTCAGATTGCCCATATGCAAAAGGGTGTTATTGGTGGTACCTCTTTCTTAGGGGTTTTGTGAAAACCAATACGCTTACTTCAACACAAGTCAAGAAATAATGCTTAAACACATCAGAGACATGAAATACAATTTAAAAACAGGGGTACAAGGATTTTTGCTGTTTAGTCACTAAGTCATGTCTGACTCTTTTGCGACCCCATGGACTGTAGCCTGCCAGCCTCCTCTGTCCATAAGATTTCCCAGGCAAGAATAATGGAGTGGGTTGCCACTTCCTTCTTCAAGAGATCTTCCTGACCCAGGGATGGAACCCAGGTCTCCTGCATTGCATTTGGATTCTTTACCACTGAGCCATCAGAGATGCCCTTAAGGGTTTTTAAAAACCCAAATCCAACAATTGTAAGCAGATTATATACACATATATAATCTACCCAACCCCACTAATGATTATATACACATATATAATTGTAAGCAGATTATATACACATATATAATCTACCCAACCCCACTAATGATCTGATGCATGGGTTACAGACAACATCCAGTCTGGTACAGTAGAACATTCCCACCACCAATAAAACAACTATTAAGTAGATTAAACAATGAAATATCCAAAGCAGCTTAAATCAATAACCAGTTTTATTTTTTCTCATGTAATAGTAAGTCTGGAAATAACAAATCCAGGGCTAGTGCAGACACTCAAAGAGGCCACCAAGGAAGCCAAGATTATTGTGATTTTTTTGCAGTAAACTGCCCCATCCCTCTTGCTTAGCCTGTGGCCTGCATCCTTATGGTCATAAGATGGATCTTTAACACTAGGTACTGGATCTCTTCTCAAGGTGAGAAGTAAGGAGAAGAACAAGGGGGAAAAAAATGTAGAGAAGACTCCAGGTAAAACAGACCCTTTTTCAAGCGCTTTCTCACAGCCTGTATTGTGGCATCTGCTTTTTTGTCAATGACCAGGCTGTGGACATGGACTCTACTAGTTGCAGGAAAACCTGTAAGAGATTTTCTAAAATAGCATACCTTACTAATCAGAACTTGGATCTTTCTGATATGAAAGAAAAAGATATTGAAGATGCAACTACAAGTTTAGGTTACTTGTGGCTGGACAGGAGGCCAAAAACATTCCAAAGGACCGATTTGGTGAAGATATCCTGCTCTAATCACAACTTACTTGAATTAGATATTTGTAACAAACAGGTACTAAAAATACCCACATGTTACACAGCATATGACACTAGTCTTAAAAAAAAACAAAAAACCCCACTGTTCAAAGTAAGTTGTCCAAAAGAAAATAAACACATATCACAAATGAAATTATAGTAGAATTACTATGTACAAAATTTCTGTGATGAGGCATGAGGGTTATTTGCAAGAGCATAACCTGAAAATTAAAGACTGAAAAATTAATGAGCTGGGGTCCATTTTTGTGATAGAAGACTGACTGATAAGTGTAATTCCACATGTACTGAGAAATCCTACTGGGGAAAGAATTCTCACACACACATGTGAGAGGTCTGTGGATGAAACTCCACAGACGGATTGTCTGCAGTGTGGGTTCTCATGTGATTCCTAAAACAATTACACTGAGTATAGTTTTGAAGCTGTAAAAAGGAATTTCTCATAATGTGAGTACCCACGTGTTTCACAAAAACATGAGGAATTGTTGGTTAAAATTTCTCAACCTTAGCAATACTGACATTCTGGGGCACATACTTTCTCCCTCTTGAGGAAAGCCCCTGTGCACTGTAGGATATTTAGCAGCATCCTTGGCGTCTTCCAAAACATGCCCATGGCTACCCCTCTCCACTTTCAAAGACCAACTATGTCTCTACATTTTGCCAAATGTCCCCCAGGGAGCAAAGTTATCCCCACTGCTGTAGATAAAGAACTGGCAATTTTTTTCTGTAAAGGGCCAGAGAGTTGAGTATTTTAAGCTTTGTGGGCCAAAAGTAGTCTCCATCACATATTTTTCTTCTTTAAAACACAACCACAATTCTAAACTTGCCAGCTGCATAAAAACAGACAGCTGGCTATAGCTTGTCAACCTGTTACTGGCTTCCCCGTGGTCCTTATTTCATAGATTTTTCTCTTTAGTGTGATTTCTCTCATGAGGGATACATCAGACCAGGAAAGGTTTGTCCAGTCGTGGAATTTACAGAGACCCTCCAGGATGAGCTTGTTCTTGTGCCCAGAAGGTATGAGGCAGTACTAAAGTCATTCTGACATTAAATACCAAGTTAGGGGTTCCCTCTCCAAGTTCTCCCATTTGTTGAGAGCTCCATGTACACTCACAGCTTCCTCACACTCACATAAACATTTTCTCACTCACTGTGAGTTCTCACATAGTTCCAATGCAACATGGAAAAACCCAAGTCTTTCCACAGTTATTATATGAACTGGATTTCTCCCAAGTTAACAATTTATGCCCAGTGAGATGAGTTCCTCAAAGCTTCCTGCCTTTCTGACACCTGCCAGGTTCCTTGCCAATCTGAGTTCTCATGTTTTTCTTTAAAAAAATATATGTCATTGGAGTCTTTTCCACACCGATGACACAAAGAGCTTCTCACCCCGGTGAGTTTTCACGTGGCTCCTGAGGGATGAATGGTCACTGAAGGCTTTCCCACAGGCCAGGCACTCATAGGGCTTCTCCCCAGTGTGTATCCTCCTGTGCACATTGAGGTTTGAGCCAATGCTGAAGGCCTTCCCACAGTGGTCGCACTCGTAAGGCTTCTCTCCTGTGTGACTTCTCATGTGTGTCTTGAGGGTTGACTGGTTTCTGAAGGCTTTCCCACACTGTCTGCATTCAACACGCTTCTTCACGAGATGAATGCTCATGTGCCTCCTCCGGGATAAATAGTCTCCAAAGACTTTTCCACAGGCAGCACACTCGTAGCGTCTCTCTTGGGTGTGGATCTTCCTGTGTGCAGTTAGGTTCGAGCTCGCACTGAAGGCTTTCCCACAGAGGTCGCACCCGTATGGCTTCTCTCCAGTATGGGAATTCATGTGCGTCTTGAGGATGGACTGGTTCCTGAATGCCTTCCCGCACTGTCTGCACTCAACAGGCTTCTTCACAATGTGAATTCTCATGTGTTTCCTCCGGGACAGGAGGTCCCCGAAAGATTTCCCACACTCTTTACATTCATAGGTTTTCTCTACTGCGTGGTTCTTCTTGTGCAAGTTAAAGTTTGACTTCCACCGGAAGGCTTTTCCACACTGCGTGCACTCGTAGGGCTTCTCCCCGGTGTGATTCCTGATGTGCTCTTTGAGATGGGAGGGGTGCTGGAAAGCCTTGCCACAATCACGACACTCGTAGGGTCTCTCCCCAGTGTGTGTCCTCCTGTGGGCAATGAGGTGGCAGCTCCGGCCATAAGCCTTCCCACACTCGTCGCACTTGTATGGCCGCTCCCCAGTGTGGACTCTCATGTGTATCTTCAAGGAGGAGAGGGTGCGGAAGGCGTTCCCACATTGAGTGCAATCAAAGGGCTTCTCTGTGAGGTGAGTTCTTGCGTGACTCCTGAGGGCCGAGGGGTCATTGAAAGCCTTCCCACAGGCACTGCACTCGTAGGGCTTCTCCCCAGTATGTATTCTCCTGTGCCGTGTGAGGGAGGCACTTGTGGTGAAGGCTTTCTGGCACTGATGACATTCGTGCATCTTCCTCCCGTTGTAAATGCTCACGTGTTGGGTTACATGGGACCTGTTCCTGAAAGTCACCCCGCAGTCCCGGCGGTGATACGGTCTCTTGCCAGTGTGCCTTCCCATCTGCTGAGTGAGATGAGCCCCTATGCTGAAGACGTCAAACAGGTTAGTGTATTCCGTGGACTTCTCTCCAAGCTGACTGCTTTCCTGTTGATGGAGAGGGAGGCACTGACTAAGGCATTTCCCATATCTGTTACATTCCTAAGACTATTCCCATATAAACTGGTATAAGTAGAAGCACATTGTAATTACTAATGTCACAATCTGCAAAGCAAAAGTATTGCTCCTGCCCTGTATGGACCCCATCAAAAAAGAAAACAAATGAATGCCATGCATGTAACTTTCACAAAGCTTATTGCATATATACTTTGTTAACTGTTTAAAACTAAATTAAGCCAACACTCAACATCTGAGACATAGTTATAGAAATAATTACTCAACAGAAGTTTAAGAAAAGTCTGGGGCCAAATTCAGGGTTTTCCCCAAACTGGTAATATTATCTCTATCATTGTTTGCTCTTGGGGGTGGCCGAGGGGTGTGGGGGACCTGCCTGGTTTTGAGAAATTTTCCTAAATCAGGCTGCCCCTGTCCTCTCCCAATATGGAAGATTCAGAATTATTCCAAGGAAATCTTACCACTGTCACATCATTAGGTGCTTCTTTCCCAAAAATATCTTCCATAAGAATTGACCATTTGGTTTTAGATGGCATCGCCCAATCTGAAACAAATTAGAAAAATATCAGTCTGCTGGTGACGGAAAATGGTGACGGATGATGGTGACAAAAACAGAGGTGGCTTTCTTTGCAGATACAAACCATAAAGAAAAAAAGGGAATGTGAGAGGGGAGAACACACACAAGTAAAAAGGACTGAGAAATTTGGACATGTGAGACATTTGGCAATGAAGGGGGTAGAAATTTAAGCTGACCCACTAAGAATTAACTCTTTAAATACTGACATTGATAATGGTATTAAGGGTATGACCAGGAACGTTGAGTAGGAAAGAATGGGACAAAGAGCACACATGGTCACCTCAAATTTAAAGATGAAGGGACACCAAAACCAAAAGACTTTGAGAGGATGGAGGTGCAGTGAAAGAGAAAGCATATTTTCAACCTGGGTGAGGTTTCCCAATGAAACCCCATTCATCCCCATTGCTGGCAAGAGCAGATTCTCAGCAGCACTTGTGTCTGCCAGGTGCTTACCGGGACAAGGGCCTTGGTGAAGTTCCCGATCCTCGGTCCTCAGCTCCTCTTCTTGCTCCAAGTGGGAGATGAGGCTGGGTTTGCCCACCTGGCACCCTACTCACGGGGAAAGACATATGTTGAGGGAGGATCGTGCAGAGGACCACCCCTTCCAATAGTCTGGGGTCAGTGTTCTGGTCTTCAGTGTTCTTAGGATGGACAAGCCTGACTTAGGAGCAGCAAAATGGCGGTGCCACATTTCTAAGGAACACAGTGAAAGGCTTTCATAAAACACAAAACCCCAAATATCCCCACACATTTTGCCCTTCAAAAGAATGAGGATTTCTTAACTCAGAAAACTATGCCCAAGCATAGACACACATAATCTCCAAGGTCAATGCAGTGGACAGATCTCAATATCCAAAGGGAGATACCACTAGGGCAGGTACCAGGTCAACTTGTTCATAACTGTATTCTAAATCCCCAGACAGTTTCTGGGCCACAGCAAGCACTTGTAACAAGGACATTCGATTCATGAATGAACGAATGAAGAAATGACACCAGCCTTACCCACAGAGGCAAGGTTGCTATAGTTCTCCAGCATCACATCTTTGTACAGTTTTCTCTGAGTAGAGTCCAGCAAGGGCCACTCCTTCTCAGTGAAGTCCACAGCAACATCCTGGAAAGTCACTGATTCCTGAAACACCACATATATTTGGGGTCAGTGAGAACCCAGCCTGTGTTAAAAGATGGCTGAGGATAAAGACTACGTGTGAGAGACTCTAGACACAGGATTTTCAATACAGGGCTCTGGGGTCTAAACATTTACTTTAGAAGACAGTCCTCAGATGTCTTCTCTTCCTTATGATATAATTTCATCCTATCTCATTGCTTCAAATGCAACTCTGACATGGGATCAAATCTCCTTTCACTTCTAGCCTGGCCTGAGAGCTTTGAGCTGTATGATGAAAAAACAACCTGTTACATGTCATTTTCCCTAACATCTCTGATACCAGCCTCACAACCTTCTTTGGCTCTTCCTCTTGCACTCTGATCAGGCATCCATCAGCCTACATGAAGACCACCCCCTCCATCTTTAGTGGTCTTAAAGAGATTGGTATACCTGGGATGGTTCAACACTGGTTGGTGTATGAGGCTCCAGGCCATTGCATGCAAACAGGTCCACATCCTGGGGACAAGAATGGTCTTTTGAAGAAAGAGGAATTTCTGATTCACGTACATAGGCAGGCTCCTGGTTGAGCATAGCTAGAGAAGAGAGAACCCATGAGGATTAAAGCCCACCTGACACTCGCAAATCAGGAAATGATGCCATACAAATTATGTGTGTGTGCAGTGCACATGCCCCAATCACAATCACAAACACATACACACACACACACACACACACACACACACACACACAAGTTGTGTAACAAGCCAGAGCAGCCCTGCTCCACTCAAGGACAGGAAAAAGGGTGGTGGGCCTACATAGCCATAAAGAAAATGACACACATCCTCAAAAAATAAAAAAGAAACTAATATACATTCTCAAAAAAAAAAAGGAAAATGATATACATTCTCAATTTATGAGTGAAGAAATGAAAGCTCTAAGAGATGGAGCTACTACTATGCTCAGCTTTATCAAAATAATAAATGGGTTATCAGTTACCTGTAGCCTTCCTTACTCATCAACTACCAACACTCTCTGCCTCATCCAAACTCACAAACACCCTGAATCAGCTGCCAGGGGAGCTCTCAGGACTTTGCCCCACGCACTTCAGTTCACACACCCTCCACCACTTTTGATCTGGCAGCCCTCCCACCAGCTGTGCACATTCTTGCCCTCAGTGAAGTGGCAGGAGCCATGGAAGCTTGATTTCTGAGGGCATACAACACCTTAAGAACCTACCACATGTGGGAGCCAGGCCAAGAGCCGCCATCTTGAGAGAATGACAGTAAATCTGCCTGAAGAGCAGAGCCTGGGACCAGGAAGCTACTTTCTCTCTCATGGGCCTCCTGGAGCAGACATCTGTAGGAAATGAGAGAAAGACTACTAGGTGTAGCGAAAGGTTTTCTGTCTCTCTTGCTCACACGACAATTCTGACTTTCGTTTTTCAGCATTTCCTCTTTTGAGCAGCAAGTTCTGTCTCATCCTGGGCCTTAACCTTGCTTAGGTAAAACCTCCAGGCAACATGGTGGAGGTCTTGGACCCATTTCAACTAAGATTCAGAGTCACTCTCTCAAGTAATATGTCACTAATTGTTATTCAGTCGCTAAGCCATGTCCAACTCTTTGTGACTCCATGAACTATGGCCCACCAGGCTCCTCTGTCCATGAAATTTCTCAGGCAAGAACACTGGAGTGGTTGCCATTTCCTACTCCAGGGAACTGTCCCAACCCAGGGATCAAACCTTTATCTCCTGCTTGACAAGCAGATTCTTTACCACTGAGCCACATGAGAAATCCATGTCACCAATTACAATTATGCTAAACTCTATCACTCACTAAACACTTAGGTTCCAGACTTCTTCAAGGCTCATCCTGGCTTATGATGGTTCAAGTAACCATGAGGAGGATCCATCTAGGACCGTGTGTTCTGATCCCCAATGCCTTTTGGCCCCATACTCGTATGTCAACATACACAACTGTGGGCTATACAGCTCAGGGCTTGTCATCACTAGAATCAAGCTCACCTCACTAACAATGATTCAAAAATCTGCTCTCTGAGAGACACAGATGTATATAGAACAGTCTTTTGGACTCTATGGGAGAGGGCAAGGGTGGGATGATATGGGAGAACAGCATTGAAACATGTAAATTATAAATAAATGAATAAATAAACCTATGAAGTTGTGACCACCAAAAAAAACCCCAAAAACACAAAAATTTGCTCTCTGGACAAAATCTCCTACACAATGTATACCCTGTTAGACAAGAAGTGCCAGGAAGACAAAGATTGTTCACTTCTTTGTTTTGTTCACTGCTGCAGTGTCTGAAGGGCTTCCCAGGTGGCTCAGTGAGTAAAAGAATCCACATGCCAATGCAGGAGACATAAGAGATGCGGGTTTGATCCCTGAATCAGGAAGATCCCCTGGAGAAGGAAATGGCAACCCACTCTCCAGTATTTTGTCTGGAAAATCCAATGGACAGAGGAGCCTGGCGGGCTACAGTCTATGGGGTCACAAAGACTTGGACATGACTAAGCCACTGAGTATGCAATGTCTGGAACAGTATCTCAAATAATAAACAGGTTTAAAGTGAGTGAAAGAATGAATGGTGACAAATAAGCTGACCCACATGTCTCTTCATACTGAGAAGACATCTCTGGGCTTGGGGGTCTTGGGAAGATCACAAGGGATGGAACTTGGAGGGGAGGGGGATCCTGTTCAGGTCCTGTGAGATGTATGTTGACACAGCCATGTGGCTCAGGCATGCCTTGGCCCTAACTGTTCACCATCTGCAATATGGGGCAAGGTACACAAGTGGTTCAAGCCTGGATGGAGAATGCACTCACATCAATTCCAAACCTGTGGGATATTTTCAAAGTCTCATGGTAATGTAAACTATAGACCAGAGCAAGGTTCTGGAGTATTTCTCATCTGAGCAATTAAACCACTTGTTGAGCTAGAATTGGTGACCCTGGATACAGATCTCAGCATCACACAAGCACAGAGTTAACACCACCATGTACTCTGCATGCTCACATGCATTTCTACCTCACCCTAATCTCACCCCTACTCCTCACAATTATAGAAGACCTACCTTCATCAATTTTTCAGTCCAGAACACATTTAATCCTTCACAATTGTTCTGATTTCTCCTTTTGTGGTCATAATTCCTCCAATATTTGATTTAAAATCCCCATATTCAACTGTCTAACACAACACAGAGATATTCAGAATTTGTAGGTGGAACTACTATAGAGAGAATAATCTTTCTGTTACTTTTATTGAGTGGTATTGCTGCCCCTGCTAGAACTGTATAGAAACAGTTCATTCCTGTAGGCCCAAAGAAACAATAGTTGTGAGAACACTGCAAGCCATTTTTTTTACTTCAGAAATGTGTCACACTCATAAATTAACATCTCTATACTTCACTATCTGTAAGCTTTCAACCAACCAGATGAAATGTCCTAGGGGATAAAAGGACAGATTAATACTTCTGTTTCCAACAGGCAATATACATATACTGGTTAAATCTTCCATTCAAAACTATTTTAAGCGCAATACAAAATAAACACAGCTATTTTTTTAAAATCATTCTCACACTGGTAATAAATATGCAGAAATTCTAAAATGTGTAATTTCTAAAAGGACAATTACAATTGTTAAAATAAAGGCAAAATGTTGAAATAAAGAGTTTCATCAGATTACACAGTCCCTCTATCAAAAAAACCCCCGTTTTTCAGTCTTATACAAAGTGTGATCTTCATGCCAGCTGCATAAACATCACCTAGGGGACTTTAATAATTCTGATGCCCAGTTCATTTCGAAGCCCAATTAAATCAGAGTTCTAAAGTACACTGATCAATCTATTTTATTAATAATAAGCACTATAAGTGACTTTTACACAGAGCTAAATTTAAAAACCACTTCTAGAGAATAAACATGAGGGCACACAGATAAAGAGATGATAAGCACAAAGAGCCATGGGGGACAGAGGCAAATGGCTGAACTGATTTTAAATAGAATTCTAAAAGGAGAAGGAAGGAGTCCAGGCAATTACTGCAAAACACAGTATCTGTGAACTTCTCATTTCAGAAGGCAAATATAAAGAGACTGAAGATAAAAAGAGATCACAGTTAAATACAATTAAACTGAATCAGAGAACAAAAATGGCAAAAGAATATCTGAACAGCAGCCAGGGAGGAAAAAAACACAGGTTACCTTTAAAGCAAGGTTACCTTTAAACTTCAAGTTGCATCTCAATCACCTGGAGAGCTTGTTGAAACTGGAAATGTAGTTAAAAAAACTCACATTGCTAGGCCCCAGCCCCAGTTTTTGACTCCAAAGATATGGGGTGTGAAATGTAAGAATATGCATTTCTAACAACCTCCCAGGTGATGTTGATACTGTTGGTCTGAAGAACACACTTTAAGGATCACTGCTTTTAAAAAGTAAAATATTAGGCTGACACCTGACTTCTGGCCAACAACAATGGGAGCCAGAAGATAGTGGAACATCTTCATGGCTCTGGAATATACTTTAAAAATCAAAATGTCCATTAAGATGGCAAAATAACATCATATTTGAGCTTGCCACTCACAGAAAAGAAATTCTAAAATAAATATTTTAGAGAGAAAGGCAAATTCAAGGAAGCAAAGACTGTTAAGGACTTACACCAAAGGGTCCAAAAATCAAAGAAAGCACACAAGGAGGAAAATGTGTGGGTATAATAAAACTAAACATGACTATACACAATAATCTCTTTAAAGTTAAAAAAAAAAAAATTAAAATGCATGATCAGTGACTTCCCTGATGGTCCAGTGACTAAAATTCTGCTCCCAATGCAGGGGGCCCAGGTTCAATTCCTGGCCAGGGAACTTGACCCTGCATGCCACAAAATAAAGATGAAGATTGAAGATCTTGTTTGCCACAACTAAGACCAGGCACAACTAAATAATTATATAAATATTTAAAAAATAATAATAAAATAAAACCATGGTTTTGATCATAAGACCATGTAAACCAGGTGAGTGATAAGGTATCAAAAGTCTAAATTTCATGAATGAACAAGGGTAAGAATTCTCCAAGACAACTACTAAGACAATACACATAAATAAATTCAATATATATATAAACACATAGATAAATTCAAAATATGCAGAGAAAAATGTGGAGTGAACAAAATTCTCAAATCAAAAGAAGCTAGAGGGGGGAAAAAAGATGCTATAAAAAAAGCTGACCAAATGCTTCAACTACAGTAGAGAGACTCTCAAAACGGAGTAAAAATAATCCAGTTATATGGTGTTTGCAAGAACATCTAAAAAATAAGGATATAGCAAGAATGGAAATATAAAGAAGATATACAAGGTAAAAGGGCTTCCCTTGTGGCCAAGCTGGTAAAGAATCTGCATGCAATGTGGGTGGACCTGGGTTCAATCCCTGGATTGGGAAGATCCCCTAGATAAGGGAAAGGCTACCCACTCTGGTATTCTGGCCTGGAAAATTCCATCGATTGTGTAGTCCATGGGGTTGCAAAGAGTCAGGGATGACTGAGTGACTTTCACTTCACATATAAGGTAAATACTTTTTTAAAAATCTGATTTAAAATATTTTAATACCAGAATGAATTAAAGCAAAAAGGCTAAGAGTGAAAACTGAGAAACTGCATAATGAAAAAAGGTATAACCCCAGAAAAAGCTATATACTGTTTTAGCTATATACTATAGATGTTTTAGCCTCAAAAATACAGGGGGCAGGGGATAGGTCTCTAAGGAGAATGGACAAAGCCACTACTAGAGCTCTCAATAATACGTTCAAGCAGACAACTCAATAACTATATGCAGACTGCACAAGATGAAATAGTATTTCCTAACTATAAAATCCAATCACACATGGGGTACAATGTATGTCTCAGAAAATGGCATCAATCTGACTACAGTGTAAGCTAGCAAACAATAACCAAAAGATAATCAGAAAAATGTCACAGAAATTGAAAAGTCCTTAATACTTTCATGTCAAAGAAGTCACAGTATTTGATAATACTTAGAACTGAAATACAGGAAGTGCACCCGGTGGCCCCCGCGGATCTGTCTCTTGCTTCAACAGTGCTTGGACGGAAGAGACCCAGGGACGCCCTTTGCTCCGGCCTCCGACTACCCTCCAACCTTTTTTCCAGTCGCAACCTCCGGAGTCAGCCACTCAGCTGTCCGCGATCACTGGGACCAGCCACCATTTTTTAACTCCTTATTACCGACCAATCATGAGCTCCCAGATTCGTCAGAATTATTCTACCAAGGTGGAGGCCACCGTCAACTGCCTGGTTAACATGCAACTGTGGGCCTCCTACACCTACCTCTCTCTGGGCTTCTATTTCAACCGCGTCGATGTGGCCCTGGAGGGTGTGGGTCACTTTTTTCGCGAATTGGCCAAGGAGAAGCGCGAGGGCGCTGAGCGTCTCTTGAAACTGCAAAACCAGCGTGGCGGCCGCGCCCTCTTCCTGGACGTGCAGAAGCCATCTCAAGATGAGTAGGTAAAACTCAGGACGCTATGGAAGCCGCTCTTCTCGTAGAGAAGAACCTGAATCAAGCCCTGTTGGATCTGCGTGGCCTGGCCTCTGCCCGCAGAGACCCCCACATCTGTGACTTCCTGGAGAACCACTTCCTAGATGAGGAAGTGAAACTCATCAAGAAGATGGGTGACCACCTGACCAACCTCCGAAGGCTGGCTGGTCCCCAGGCTGGACTGGGAGAGTATCTCTTTGAAAGGCTCACCCTCAAGCACGACTAGGAGCTTCTGGAGACCAGCGGCCTTTGAAGAACCCACCTAACATCAGGGTTGCCCGAAGCCCCTCTGCAGCCACTAGGCAGCTTTTTAACACCCTGGAGCCCTCTCTTAAGCCTTGGACCAAATGGAAACAATAAAGCTTTTTGCAGCAAAAAAAAAAAAAAAAAAAGAACTGAAATACAATAGAATACTCACTACAGTCCTTTGGGATGTGCAGGTATCCAATGTCAGAAATTGTAAAGAAATGTGCAAAGGAAGTAAAAGAAGAAAATTATGAAGAACACAAAGTTATGAAATAGAAAACACACATATTATAAAGTGGTTCAATCAAGCCAAAAGTTTTAAGAGAAAAACAAAATTGACACAATTCTGACAGGATTTATTTAAAATAAATGAAAGAACATACAAATAAGAGAATGAAAAACTGGTAACATTACACATGTATCAAGCATTAAAAACACAGTAAGAGATGACTTCATGGCAAACAGATGGGGAAACAATGGAAACACTGACAGACTTTATTTTGCGGGGCCTCAAAAATCACTGCAGATGGTTAACTGCAGGCATGGAATTAAAAGACACTTGCTCCTTGGAAGAAAAGCTATGACCAACCTAGACTGCATATTAAAAAGCAGAGACAACGCTTTACCAACAAAGGTCTGTCTAGTCAAAGCTATGGTTTTTCCAGGAGTCATGTACGGTTTTTCCAGTAGTCATGTACGGATGTGAGAGTTGGACCATAAAGAAAGCTGAGTGCCAAAGAATTAATGCTTTTGAACTGTGTTGTTGGAGAAGACTCTTGAGAGTTCCTTGGACTGCAAGGAGATCAAACCAGTCAATCCTAAAGGAAATCAGTCCTGAATATTCATTGGAAGGATTGATGCTAAAGCTGAAACTCCAATCCTTTTGCCACCTGATGAGAAGAACCACTCACTGGAAAAGACCCTAATGCCGAGAAAGATTGAAGGCAGGAGAAGGGGATGACAGAGGATGAGATGGTTGGATGGCATCACTGACATGATAGACACGAGTCTGAGTAGGCTCTGGGAGTTGGTGATGGGCAGGAAAGCCTGGCACGCTGCAGTCCATGGGGTGGCAAAGAGTTGGACACGACTGAGTGACTGAACTGAACTGGACTCAAAAGCATATTTTAACAACTTTAATTATATAATTTAGCTTTAGATGGAATGAGTAAGTTCCTAAAGAAATTTTATTTACCACAATGAAATAGAGAACCTGGCTGCCTTCTGACTCTTACAGAACTAAAACAACAGCTTTAGAAAAAAAAAAATCTCCAGACCCCAGTGGTTTTTCCTGGTACAATTCCCCTTTAAGGAAAAAGTGATTATACTCTTAGGTGAATATTCCAGAGTTTAGAAAGGAAGAGAGAACACTCCCACCCCATTTTAGGAGGCTGGCATAAACCTGAAACAGAAAAGGAAAATTGCAAGCCAATTTCACTCAAATGTAGATTGGTTTAATTCTGTAATTGGTTTAATACCATTATCAGGTAAATAAGATAATCATATTTTTCACTTATTCATTTAAAGCACAAACAGAACTAGAACCTACATATCAGGCATAGTTTGAGATGACTGAAACACATCAACACATCAAAGTAGATGCTAGAAAAAAAAAAATCACTCAATAGAGTGATTTTCATGACAAAAAACTCTTAGATTAGGAAAAGGGAGCTTCCTTTACCTGATACTATCCAAAAAAAAAAAGCCTTCAGCTAACACTCAAGTTAATTCCCCTTAAGGTAAGAAAGAAAACAGGATTGCCTCAAGTTGACTCTTCGAACTCCAAAGTAAATAATAAAAATAAATGTGTGATATGAAAGAAAAACATAAATATACATCAGTACTTTCCAAGGAATAAAACAATATCAAAAACCATTATATCTTTCTTGCTGATACTCACAAAATTTTATTGAAAAGCATCATAGAAGACGTAACCAGTTAACTGTAAAATTCGACGGCATAATAACGCCAATATTGCGTGCGTTCGTGTGTGTGTATATAAAACACAATTTGCAAATAAAACCACAGTATATGTAACTTTGTAAACTGACTAAAATTTAAGTCACTATGTATCTAAAAAAGAATGGCAGGCGCATGTCTCTGAAAATACTTGGGTGCATGTAATTCATCATAAGTAATTACCAAAATTAGGAAATACATTTTTAAGAGAACATAAGCACTAAAATCTAGGAAGAAAATCACGGAGAAGGAGGCGGTTGCAGTTCAGAAGAATACAGATTTCTGAGTTTTCATAATCTTATTTTTCTTGTCCTAGTTTGAGGATTCACTTTATTCTTTTAATTTTGTGTGTTTTCATACTTTTTTTGGGGGGGTACATATATGTCCTATATTCTAACAAAAAAATTATTCGAAGGGAAAATAGAAAGCACCAAATAAGATGGCAAAAGTCAATGCAAAATATCAGTAATCACATTAAATATTAACGGACTAATTCTCAAGTTAAACAACAACGCTGAAGTGCATTTTTAAATCTATAGACTACACGACAGTCAACTAAATAACAGAAAAGTGTGAAAAAGCATTCAAGACAAATGTTAACTGAAAGAAAACCAGTGTACTCCTATTAATACTAGATAAAAATGACCACAAAGCAAAAGGTAGGTACTTTATCCTTGGGTCTCCAATTCCTGACACACGTATCCGCCTCAGTAAAGTCCTGAACTCACCTGGAATGGGCTTTTCTGTTCCCACCCCAAGATGTCAGTTTTTTTGGACCACGTCACTGGTGCCTCACCCTGGTCCTAAACTTCGTCACCAGCACTTCATACCGCTTATCACAGGGTCTAAAACACACTCCTGCCTGGCTTCCCGGTCCCAGATCCTGTCCCCTGTTGCCTCCGCCAGCCTTTTACGCCTCCAGGGTTCTCATGAAGGCCAAGAGTAAAGGATTAAGTGAGGAAAGCGAGACTTACATCACCGACAGGAGAATCATGGGAAGCAAAGGTCATGGAAGCTGCGGCCGAAGGGATGACAAGTTCATGCGGAAAGTCCGATTGGCCGCGGGGACCAAGAGCTTGTTAGAAGCCACGGTGGACCACTCCTCTTCCCATGTGTATAGCAGCACTCTCCTCCCAAGAGTAATGGCTTCCGCTTCACTTCCGCCTTCTAAGTGTCGCGGGACTTCAAAACTAGACGGGAACAAAGAAGCGCAGAGCGGAAAGGATTCTGGGAAATGTAGTTTGGGAATTAAAGCGGGCCTGAGGGTGTTGCCTAGGTGTAATCTAGGAACCCAGAGAAGGCAATGGCAACCCACTGCAGTACTCCGGCCTGGAAAATCCCATGGACAGAGGAGCCTGGTAGGCTACAGTCCATGGAGTCGCTAAGAGTCGGACACGACTGAGCGACTTTACTTTCACTTTTCAATTTCGTGCACTGGAGAAAGGAATGGCAACCCACTCTAGTGTCCTTGCCTGGAGAATCCCAGGGACAGGGGGAGCCTGGTGGGCTGCCTTCGGACAGGACTGAAGCGACTTAGCAGCAGCAACAATCTACGAACCAGACACATTTTCTGTCAGGTCTCTTTTCCTCCTATAATTAGCACCGAATCTTACCATTTTTAAGTAAACAGTGCTGTCAATGGATACATACATTAAAGCGCGAGAAATCAAACTCCTAACTCCATCTTACCAACATCAAATAATAGCAACCCCATCTTTCGACATTTCCATTATAAACTTGACAACAGGCTGGCCTCTTCTTCCTCCAACAGGGAATGCTCAGTTCTACCTTGACCATCAGCCATGAATCTTGATGCTTTGCAAGAAATATTTTTCCTGTTTCTGAGTCAAGAAAGGTCACAGGGACACTTGAAACTGAACACGATACATTTTATCCTCTGTTGCACTCTTCTTCTGCCTTCAGTCTTTCCCACCATCAGGGTCTTTTCCACTAAATATGCCAACAAATTTGGAAAACAGCGGTGGCCACAGGACTGGAAAAAGTCAGTTTTCATTCCAATCCCAAAGTAAAGAAAGCCAAAGAATGCTCAAACTACCACACAACTGCACTCATCTCACACACTAGCAAAGTAATGCTCGAAATTCTCCAAGTCAGACTTCAACAGTACATGAACCATGAACTTCCAGATGTTCAAGCTGGATTTAGAAAAGGGAGAGAAACCAGAGATCAAATTACCAACGTCCGATGGATCATTGAAAAAGCAAGAGAATTAAAAAAAAAATTATATTTCACTGACTGCACCAAAGCCTTTGACTATGTCAATCACAACAACAGACTATGAAAAATTCTTAAAGAGATGGGAATACCAGTACACCTTACATGCCTCCTGAGAAACCTGTATGCAGGTCAAGAAGCAACAGAACCAGACATGGAACAACAGACTGGTTACAAATTTGGAAAGGCTGTATATTGTCACCCTGTTTATTTAACTTATAAGCAGAGTACATCATGCAAAATACCAGACTGGATAAAGCACAAGCTGGAATCAAGATTGCAGGGAGAAATATCAGTAAGTTCAGGTATGCAGATGACACCACCCTTATGGCAGAAAGCAAAGGGGAACTAAAGAGCCACTTGATGATAGTCAAAGAGGAGAGTGAAAAAAGTGATTTAAAACTCAACATTCAAAAAATGAAGGTCATGGCATCTGGTTCCATCACTTCATGGCATATAGATGGGTAAACAATGGAAACAGTGACAGACTTTATTTTGGGGGGCTCCAAAATCACTGCAGATGGTGACTGCAGCCATGAAATTAAAAGACACTTGCTCCTTGGAAGAAAAGCTATGACAAAGCTCAGTTCAGTGCAGTCACTCAGTCGTGTCTGACTCTTTGCAACCCCATGGACTGCAGCATGCCAGGCCCCCCTGTCCATCACCAACTCCCAGAGTCTACCCAAACTCATGTCCATTGAGTCAGTGACGCCATCCAACCATCTTATCCTCTGTTGTCCCCTTCTCCTCCTGCCGTCAATCTTTCCCAGCATCAGGGTCTTTTCAAATGAGTCAGCTCTTCGCATCAGGTGGCCAAAGTGTTGGAGTTTCAGCTTCAACATCAGTCCTTCCAATGAATACCTAGAACTGATTTCATTTAGGATTGACTAGTTTGATCTCCTTGCAGTCCAAGGGACTCTCAAGAGTCTTCTCCAACACCACAGTTCAAAAGCATCAATTCTGCGGCGCTCAGCTTTCTTTATAGTCCAACTCTCACATTCATCCATACATAGCTACTGGAAAAACCATAGCCTTGACTAGACAGACCTTTGTTGCCAAAGCAATATCTCTGCTTTTCAATATGCTGTCTAGGTTGATAATAACTTTCCTTCCAAGGAGTAAGAGTCTTTTAATTTCATGGTTGCAATCACCATCTGCAGTGATTTTGGAGCCCCCAAAATAAAGTCAGCCACTGTCTCCACTGTTTCCCCATCTATTTGCCATGAAGTGATGGGACCAGATGCCATGACCTTAGTTTTCTGAATGTTGAGTTTTAAAACAACTTTTTCACTCTCCTCTTTCACTTTCATCAGGAGGCTCTTTAGTTCTTCGCTTTCAGCCATAAGGGTAGTGTCATCTGCATATCTGAGGTTATTGATAGTTCTCCCAGCAATCTTGATTCTAGCTTGTGCTTCATCCACCCCAGCGTTTCTCATGAGGCACTCTGCATAAAAGTTAAATAAGCAGGGTGACAATATACAGCCTTGATGTACTCCTTTCCTTTTTGGAACCAGTCTGTTGTTCCAGGTCCAGTTCTAACTGTTGCTTCCTGACAAACCTAGACAGCATATTAAAAAGCAGAGCTATTACTTTGCCAACAAAGGCCCATCTAGTCAAAGCTATGGCTTTTCCAGTAGTCATATATGAATGTGAGAGTCGGACCTTAAAGGCTGAACACCAAAGAATTGATGCTTTTGAACTATGGTGTTGGAGAAGACTTGAGAGTCCCTTGGACTGCAAGGAGATAAAACCAGTCAATCCTAAAGAAAATCAATCCTGAATATTCATTGGAAGGACTGATGCTGAAGCTGAAACTCCAACACTTTGGCCACCTGATTGGAAGAATTGACTCATTGGAAAAGATCCTGATGCTGGGAAATATTGAAGGTGGGAGGAGAAGGGGGCGACAGAGGATGACATGGTTGGATGGCATCACCGACTCAATGGACATGAGTTTGAGTAAGCTCCAGGAGTTGTTGATAGACAGGGAAGCCTAGCATGCTGCAATCCGTGGAGTCACAAAAAGTCGGACACGACTGAGTGACTGCACTGAACTGAACTGGAGATTTTTGTAAAGTGGCACAACTGGGTTTGGGTGGAGTGCTACTGGCATCTAGTGGTGTCATCTGAGGGTGCAGCTAAACATCTCAGAATGCACAGGATAATCTCCCAGAAAATACTTTATCCGGTGCCAAAAGTGAATAGAATGAAGGTTGGAGGCAGAGTAAGGGTGTGGTGATGGGGTAATGGTAAAATAGCAGCACACCCTTTGAGAATCAGTCTGGCTAATTGGCTATACATTGTAAGTTCCCTCAAAGCCTTCCTTGGTTTGCTTAATTTGTTAGAATATCTCTCAGAACTCGGGAAAATAAGTTACTAGATGACTTCTTTATTACAAAGGATATTAAAGAATATGAATGAACAATCAGATAGTTATATATATACAGGGCAGGGTCCAGAGGGTCTTCAGCACAGGAGGTTCTGTCCCCTGAGAGTTCAGGAAGCTCCAGTGTCCCAGCACATAGATGAGTTCTTGCTTTCCAACCTGGAAGTTTCCTGAACCCCAACCTGTTAAGTTTGAGGCAAGAAATAAGTGAACTCCAGTTGGACATTTAAAATCAGCCAGCCTCCTCTTTAACCTCAGATATGCAGCAGAAACCACCCTTATGTCAGAAAGCAAAGAGGAACTAAAAAGCCTCTTGATGAAGGTCAAAGAAGAGAGTGAAAAAGCTGACTTAACTCAACATTCAAAAATTGAAGGTCATGGCATCCAGTCCCATCACTTCATGGCAAACAGATAGGGAAACAATGGAAACAGTGACAGACTTTATTTTGGGGGGCTTCAGAATCACTGCAGATGGTGAGTGCAGCCATGAAATTAAAAGACACTTGCTCCTTGTGTAGAGCCTAAGCGACTCCACCTTAAGAAAAGGAGCCACCATCTTGTAACAAAGGGCAACACCTAGGTTCCTGAAAAAACCTGCAGTGTAGTCCAGCCCTCACCCCCTGGCACCACCCTAGACACGACCAATCACCGTGCGTTGGGTAAGCGCCACAAAATACACCAGTCAGGGGGCTGTTCGCAGGTGAATATACCTATCAGGGGCTAGCGCGCGAAAACCCCCTGACCTCCCCTCCCGTCCTGGCCAGTCACGGGACGCTGAGGCACATTACTCCATTCGCGCCATCCTGCCCTTTCTTTGTCCTCTCCCTTAAAAGCCTTGTACCATGCGGCTCGGGGCCGCTGCCCCCACTCCGCTGCGTTGGTGTGTGTGTGTGCGGTCCAGACCCGGGTCTGCAATAAACTACCTCTTGCGTTTGCATCGGTGAATGGCCTCCTGGTGGTTTGTGGAGATTGGGATCTGGGCATAACATTTTTGGGGGCTCGTCCGGGATCTCCTTGGCACCAGGACGCCTTGACCGGAGGAAATTTTTGGCCGGCTGGTGAGTGTGTCTGTGTTTGTCCTTTGTGGTTCGACTTGTCTGACTGCTTTATTCTGATTCTAATTTCATTTAATTCGGAAGCAGTCAAAAGTGGCTAAGGCGGACACGATGGGGGGCCAGGACTGCTGGGGCTCGGGAGACGTTCCCGGCCCCCGCAGGAAAGGACTTCGGTCCGTCGGGTGAAGGCGAAAGCCCTCACGTCAGGTTACTTTTGGAGGAGGCGGTCGGAGTGCTTCCAAGACACCGCTCCTCACCGGTTTTTGTTTTCACCTCTTGTCTGCAAACCCCGTCTGGGGTGATAATCTGTGCTCTTGGTTAGTCTTTGTTTGTGTGTTTGTGTCTCTATTTGACTTTGACGGACCTTATGGGACAGTCAATCTCCACTCCCCTGGACCTGGTAACAGGACATTTTAAGGAGGTAAAGGAGCGAGCCCACAATTTGTCTATGGAGGTTAGGAAGGGCAAAATGATCACCTTCTGCAGTGCAGAATGGCTCCTTCAATGTAGGATGGCCACCAGAGGGAACCTTCGATTTACCTACCATCTTGGCTGTGGAAGATATTGTCTTCCGACCACGGGTCGGGCACCCGGATCAGATTCCCTATAATGTTGTTTGGAGAGACCTGGTTACTAACCCCCCCCTTTGGTTGAAGTCTTTTCTCCCCCCACAGAAGGTGACCCTCCTGGCTACTACAACGGAAAAAACTCAAAAGAAAACCGCTGCATCACCCACGGCTCCCCTTTACCCCATCCTTCAGGGAGGAACAGAAGAAGAGGTCATCTTCCCTTCGGTTCCACCTCCGTACCAGCCGGCACCCCAGCCAGCACCCCAGCCGGCGCCCCAGCCGGCCTCGCTGGAGCAGGCCTTTGGCCCAGCCCGGAACACTAGGGGAGCTCTCCAGAGAGGACCTCCCCTTGAGGCAGATTCTCCGATCCTTCCCCCACGTAGCTGGCCCTACAGAACCAAATGGGGACCAACTACATCACTATTGGCCCTTTGCTACAAGTGACCTGTATAATTGGAAGTCCCAGAATGCCCCTTTCTCTGACAATCCCAAACAACTAATTGACCTTCTTGAAACTGTCCTATTTACTCATCAGCCCACCTGGGATGATTGTCAGCAATTGTTACAGGTGCTGTTCACCACAGAAGAGAGACAGAGGATTCTCCAAGAAGCCGGGAAGTTTATTCCAGGCCCTACGGGTGTCCCGACTACCATCCAGGCGGCTATTGACGCCGCCTTCCCCCTCACTCATCCTGAGTGGAACTTCAATACCCCTGAAGGTAAGGAGAGGCTCCGGGTCTACCGCCAGGCTCTATTGGCAGGTCTCCCAGCAGCCGAGAGGCGTCCTACTAGTTTGGCTAAGGTTTACGATTTGAGACAGGGCCAGGATGAGAGTCCAGCTGCCTTTCTAGAGCGGGTGATGGATGCATTTTGCCAATTCACCCACATAGATCCTGAAAAACCTGAACACCTCGGAACAGTGGCGCTGGCTTTCATTAATCAGGCGGCACCTGACATTAAAAAGAAACTGCTAAAAGTTGAAAGATTAGGAGAAAAACAGCTGAGAGATCTAGTAGAAATAGCGGAGAAGGTTTATAACAATAGAGGCTTGGCAGAAGACAGGTAAATCAAAGCTGAAAAGAGGCAGAACAGAGACCTGGCGCGGATCCTACTGGCAGCCACTACCGCTGAGCCAGAAGAGCGTCAGCGACAGCTAAAGCAGCTTGCCTCTGGAAGAGACAGACGTGACCCCAAAGGTAGGACACCCTTGAACAAAAACCAATGTGCATACTGCAAGGAAGAAGGACACTGGGTCAGAGAATGCCCCAGGAAAAGGCCTAAAGTTAAGGTCCTGGTGGAAGGAGGAGAAGATTGAAGGGGAGGGGGTTCGGTTCCCCTCCCTGAGCCCAGGGTAACCCTTAAAGTGGAGGGGAAACCTACTGAGTTCCTAGTAGATACGGGGGCCCAGCACTCTGTCCTCCTAAAAGCAGGGGGACCCATTTCCAACAAGACCTCCTGGGTACAGGGAGCAACGGGCACTAGACGCTATCCATGGACTACCCAGAGAACAGTTGATCTAGGTACGGGCCAAGTGTCCCATTCGTTCATGATTATCCCTGAGTGCCCATACCCCCTGCTAGGAAGAGACTTACTCACCAAAATGGGGGCACAAATCAGTTTCCAACCAGAAGGGGAAACAAAGGTCCTAGATAAAACAGGACGCCCCCTCCATGTTTTGACCCTCAAATTAGAAGATGAATACAGGCTACACCAACAACTTTCATCCCCGACTGAGGACATGACTGCCTGGCTACGGGACTTGCCCCAAGCCTGGGCTGAGACTGGGGGAGTCGGGCTGGCACAGCATCGGACACCCGTATTTGTCGAACTCAAACCAGGGGCAAACCCTGTGAGAATTCGCCAATACCCCATGTCCCGTGAAGCCCGGGAAGGGATTACTCCTCATATCCGGAGACTGTTGGACTTGGTAGTCTTACTCCCCTGCCAATCTGCCTGGAACACTCCTCTCCTGCCAGTCCGAAAGCCCCACTCCACAGACTATAGGCCTGTGCAGGACTTGAGGGAAGTCAATAAAAGGGTGATTGACATCCACCCAACCGTCCCCAACCCATACACTCTTCTGAGTTCACTGTCCCCTGACCGGCACTGGTACACTATGTTGGACTTAAAAGATGCTTTTTTCAGTCTACCTCTAGCCCCCAAAAGCCAGTTCTTCGCTTTTGAATGGGCTGACCCTGAAAAGGGTATCCATAGACAACTGACACAGACGAGACTGCCACAAGGATTCAAAAATTCCCCGACCATCTTTGATGAGGCATTGCATGAGGATCTAGGTGAGTTTCGCCAGAATCACCCCAGACTGACTCTTTTGCAGTATGTAGATGATCTCATCGCAGCGAATGACCAGGAGACCTGCCTACAGGGGACTAGGGATCTACTTGAGGCCCTTGGCAATCTCGGGTATCGGGCCTCTGCCAAAAAGGCCCAAATCTGCAAGCCTCAGGTAAGCTATTTAGGCTACCTGCTGAGAGATGGCCAGAGATGGTTGTCTGATGCTAGGAAAGAGACGGTCCTCAAGATCCCTAGGCCACATACCCAACGCCAGATACGAGAATTCTTGGGGTCAGCCGGCTTCTGCCAATTATGGATCCCAGGGTTTGTTGAACTAGCGAGGCCCTTATACGAGGCCACCAGGCCAGGGCAGGACTTCCAATGGACAGAGAGCATGGATCAATCGTTTAACCAGATCAAAAGGGCCCTGCTGTCTGCCCCAGCACTAGGGCTCCCTGACATCACGAAGCCCTTTCACCTTTTCATAGATGAGAATAAAGGTATAGCCAAAGGAGTCTTACTCAAAAAAGCTATTTCTCAAAAAAGCTGGATTTGGTGGCTGCCGGGTGGCCAGCCTGCTTTTGAATAATTGCCGCCACAGGGTCATTAGTAAAAGACGCAGATAAATTGACTTTGGGGCAGACTTTATATGTGACTACCCCTCATGCCATAGAAGGGGTCCTCAAGCAGCCCCCAGATCGCTGGCTCAGCAATGCGAGACTCACCCATTATCTGAGTCTATTGCTAAACCCAACTAGAATCATTTATAGGGCCCCGGCCACCTTAAATCCAGCTACTTTACTGCCTGAGCCTGAACTGGATGCTCCCCTTCATGATTGCACCAAGATCTTAATACAGACACAAGGAATACACACTGATCTGCAGGACCAGCCTCTGCCGGATGCAGACTGTACCTGGTTCACAGATGGGAGCAGTTTCATCAGAAATGGACTGAGGTATGCGGGCTCGGCGGTTGTAACAGAAACAGGTTATTTGGGCCGAGCTCCTACCCCCACGGACATCAGCTCAACATGCTGAGCTAACCGCATTAGCCAAGGCGTTAACCTTGGGCAAAGATAAAAAGCTGAATGTTTACACCGACAGCCGATACATGTTTGCCACAGCGCATATCCATGGGGCAATTTATAAAGAAAGGGGCTTGCTGACGGCGGAGGGAAGGGCAATCAAAAATAGGGAGGAAGTCCTGGCCCTATTGGCAGCTCTATGGTTACCAAAAAAGCTGGCTATTATACACTGCCCTGGACATCAAAAGACTGATAATCCAGTTGCGAAGGGCAACCACTTCGCTGACCAGACAGCCAGGGAGATTGCCCTCCAGACAGAGGTTGTAACGACCACCACACTCGAGCTCCCAGATCCAAGGAATCCCAGCCTGCCTAAAGACCCCGAGTACACTCCGGAAGACTTGGACTGGATAGCTGGGCTGCCCAAGTCTCACTGTGTACAGGGGTGGTGGAAGACTGCTGACTGTAAAGTCATCCTGCCTGAAAGACTGGGAAACCAATTTTTGTCAAAAATACATTGGGCCACCCATATGGGCACCAGGAAGATGCAGGACCTCCTGAGACAGGCCAAGATCAAAATCAAGGATGCTCCTTCTAAGGTTGAACAAATTGTGGCTAATTGCAAAGCCTATCAATTAACAAATGCAATGTGGAGCCCATCCAACCCCGGATCCAGACAGCGTGGAGACAGACCGGGAGCTTACTGGGAAGTGGATTTCACTGAGGTAAAACCAGGGCGATATGGATATAAATACCTGTTAGTTTTTATAGACACCTTTTCAGGATGGGTGGAAGCCTTTCCCACCAAGCAAGAAACAGCCCAGATGGTTGCTAAGAAGCTGCTGGAAGATATCCTGCCAAGGTATGGCTTCCCCACTTTGCTAGGGTCAGACAACGGACCGGCATTCATATCTAAGGTAACTCAAGGGTTAGCTACTGCACTTGGGGCAGATTGGAAATTTACATTGTGCATACAGGCCCCAGAGTTCAGGACAGGTAGAAAGAATGAATAGAACCCTAAAGGAGACCTTGATTAAATTGACCGGGGAGACTGGCGGGGACTGGGTGGCTCTCCTTTACTACGCGTTGTTCAGGGTCCAAAATATCCCCTATAAGCTTGGCTTAACTCCTTTTGAAATTGTATTCGGAAGCCCACCCCCCCTCTATTGTGCCCAGCCTTCAGTCTAAGTTGATAAATGATTTAGATGCTGATGATACTGACCTTATCCATTCTCTTCAGTCTTTACAACATATCCACAAATATATCTGGGCCAGATTGAAAGCCCTGTATGAGACAAACCTCCCCTTGAAACCTCACCGATATCAACCAGGCTACTGGGTGTTCATCAAAAGGCATCGGCGGGAAAATCTTGAGCCCCGCTGGAAAGGACCATACGTCGTCATCCTCGTAACACCCACCGCACTCAAAGTAGACGGCGTCTCTACTTGGATCCATCACTCCCACGCACGCCCAGCTGACCGCTTTGTACTCCAAGAAGAATTTCTCTCACCAAAATGGACTGTCTGAAGAAATTCAGAAAACCCACTCAAAATCAGGCTTCGGCAGCACCCAATCCCCTGAAGTCTTTGGTTCTACTCCTGTTCCTGCCCCTCGCCACAACTGCAGCAGCTTCTCCTCACCAGCCTATGAACTTAACCTGGATAGTCATCAATGCAAATACTGGAGAGATCGTCAATGCCACTTCTTCGATTCAGCCTCGGAATACCTGGTGGCCTGATTTAGACTTTGACTTGTGCCTCCTGGTCGCGGGGACTTGGGACATCGGAGATTGGGAGGTAAAACAGACCGGAAAACCTGAGTGTGGCCCAGGGGTCAACAAGTGTAATATGTGGGCCCCGACCTCGTCGTCTCCCGGGTGCAGCCATCCTTTCCAGCGGGCTGCCCTCCGAGAAACCCCTTTCTACATCTGCCCTGGGGAAGGCTGAAACCGTGCCCAGGCAAATCGTTGTGGGGGACCAGACAAGTTCTATTGTGATGAATGGGGATGTGTGTCATCGACAGGTACTGTACCTTGGGAACTCCCTGTTAAAGATGACTTAATAGCTGTGAAAAGAATCCCTGGGGGTACAATACTAACAATAGAGAGACAAGGGAGGACGGCAACTCTCCTCTCCGGGGCCCTTGCTCAGGGTTTCTTTGTAATCCTATACGATTGTCATTTACTAATACTGGCAAAAGCCACTCTAGCTGGGAAGCTGGGCGCTCATGGGGCCTCAGGTTGTATCAGTCCGGGTATGATAATGGACTACTGTTCACCCTCAGGTTAAGAGTGGAGGCAGTACGAACGGGACCCTCTCAGGAGTTGGGCCCCAATAAAATCCTGGCCGTGGGTAGACAACCCGTATCTCTGCCCCAACCCACGCCCCCACTCCCCCAACCGACTAGTGCTCCTGCCACCCAGGTGACAGGGCTAAGGCTTCCCAGTACAGGCGACCCCCACACACCTATGGCAAGGGCCAAGGGTGCCCAAGAAGACCCCCTGTTTGACATGATAATCCGGACTTTCCAAGTTTTAAACTCCTCTAGGCCTGACCTGACCAAAAGCTGTTGGCTCTGCTATGATATCAAACCCCCTTACTACGAGGGGGTGGCCTTCTCAAAAAATTACGATGAAGCCATTGAGCAACAGGCCTGTAGGTGGCAACAAAAAGGAAACATCAAACTGACCTTACAGCTAGTCACAGGCCAAGGTCTATGCATAGGAAAAGTTCCCTCAGCATACCAACATCTCTGTAAGACCACTACATTAGTTAACACTTCCAAGTATTTGATACCCCCTTCTGATGGGTGGTGGGCATGTATTTCGGGACTCACCCCTTGCATACATGGGAATGAACGTTCTCACTAACACTAAAGATTTCTGTGTCTTAGTACAATTGATCCCTAGGCTGTTTTACCACTCAGACGATAACATCTATTGACGCCTAGGAGACTTTACTAGATCCAGGCGAGAACCAATCACAGCTCTCACGGTAACTGTACTGCTGGGACTGGGGGTAGCAGGCGCGGGGACAGGCATTTCCTCCTTAGTCCTCCAGGACAAACATTACAATAACCTCCGAGAAGCTATTGATTTAGATCTTGAGAGGCTTGAGAGCTCCATCTCCCATCTGCAAGATTCCCTCAGCTCACTGGCTGAGGTGGTCTTGCAGAATAGGAGGGGACTAGACCTAGTATTCTTGCAGCAAGGAGGTTTATGTGCTGCCCTGGGAGAGGAGTGTTGTTTTTACGTTGATCACTCTGGGGTGGTGAGAGAATCACTGGCTAAAGTCAGAGATGGCCTTGCCCAGAGAAAAAGGGAGCGAGAACAGGCCCAAGGCTGGTTCGAGTCTTGGTTTAACTCCTCTCCCTGGCTCACCACATTAATATCCGCTTTGTTAGGGCCCCTGGTGATCCTGCTTATGCTTTTAACCTTAGGACCTTGCATACTAAACAAATTGATTGCCTTTATTCGAGATAGATTCAATACGGTCCAGCTTATGGTTCTCCAGTCCCAATATGAGCGATGTGCTCCCCTAACTAATAGAAACGATAACATAGAGCTCATTGAAGGCCCATGATTAGGCCTCCTTTGGGACTAGAGAAGGGGGGAATGTAGAGCCTAAGTGACTCCACCTTAAGAAAAGGGGCCACCATCTTGTAACAAAGGGCAACACCTAGGTTCCTGAAAAAACCTGCAGTGTAGTCCAGCCCTCACCCCCTGGCACCACCCTAGACACGACCAATCACCGTGCGTCGGGGAAGCGCCACAAAATACGCCAGTCAGGGGGCTGTTCACAGGTGAATATACCTATCAGGGGCTAGCGCGCGAAAAACCCCTGACCTCCCCTCCCGTCCTGGCCAGTCACAGGACGCTGAGGCACATTACTCCATTGGCGCCATCCTGCCCTTTGTCCTCTTCCTTTAAAAGCCTTGTACCATGCGGCTCGGGGCCGCTGCCCCCACTCCGCTGCGTCGCTGTGTGTGTGTGTGTGTGGCCCAGACCCGGGTCTGCAATAAACTACCTCTTGCGCTTGCATTGGTGAATGGCCTCCTGGTGGTTTGTGGAGATTGGGATCTGGGCATAACACTTGGAAGAAAAACTATGACAAACTTAGACAGCATATTAAAAAGCAGAGACATCACTTTGCCAACAAAGGGCTGTATAGTCACAGCTATGCTTTTTCTAGTAGTCATGTATGGCTGTGAGAGTTGGACCATAAAGAAGGCTGAGCACTGAAAAATTAATGCTTTTGAACTGTGGTGCTGGAGAAGACTCTTGAGAGTCCCTTGGACTGCAAGGAGATCAAACCAGTCAATCCTGAAGGAAATCAATCCTGAATATTCATTGGAAGGATTGATGCTGAAGCTGAAGTTCCAATACTCTGGCCACCTGATACGAAGAACCGACTCGTTTGAAAAGACCCTGATGCTGAGAAGGATTGGAGGCAGGAGGAGAAGGGGACAACAGAAGACAAGTTGGTTGGATGGCTTCACTGACTCAATGAATATGAGTTGGAGCAAGCTTCGGGAGATAGGGAAGCACAGGGAAGCCTGGTGTGCTGCAGTCCTTGGGGTTGCAAAGTCTGACAGGACTGAGCCAACTGAACAACAAGCCTCTGCTTTGCATTTCCTGAGGCAAGAGACAAGTGGGCTCCAGTTGAGGAATTTACAACCAGCCCTCTGTTGGTCTCAGAAATGGAAGTAACAACTGAAACAGGGTTAATAGCCAATTCTTGTCTCTTGTAAACACCTCAAGGAAATAATCATGGCAAGGACAAAGAGAGGCAAAAACCCTGTCTGAGCAAATTACCTGAGACACTACACATGGCAATAAGTCTCCTTGGAGTCAAAACCAGGCAATAGTGAGTCTTGCTCCTCCCAGAAGCCTTCACTTGTGGAATTTCCCTGTTAATCCCATGGTTAAGACTGTGCTTCCAATGCAGAGGGGCAAGGGTTCCACTCTGGTCAGGGAACATGATACAGCATGTCGGCATCTTCTCAGCATTTTCCAGCAGCACTGGTAAAATTTGCTATCATCACTCACTTTTATATGTTAATATTTGAGCCATGCATATAAATGCCTAGTTTACTATAAGCCACCTTTTGTGTGTGAGCTCAGTTGCTCAGTCATGTCCGACCCTTTGTGATCCCATGGACTGTAACCTGCCAGGCTCCTCTGTCCATGGGATTCTCCAGGTAAGAATATTAGAGTGGGTTGCCATTTCTTCCTCCAAGGGATCTTTCCAATCTAGGGATCAAACCTGTGTCGCTATATCTCCTGCATTTTTAGGCGGTTCTTTACCTCTAGGGCAACCTGGCAAAACCACATGCTACAGGGTGTGGCCAAAACAACAAAGAACAACAAAAGCAAAAGATTTTTATATATATATATATATATATATATAATTTATATTTATATGCATTTAATAGCTTAGTATTTTTATGCAATTAATAAAAACACATAGACTTACAGAGGAAGCATATTATATTAAAATATTAAAGAAAGCAAAAAATGTATTTTATACTTGAAAGTTGCTAAGAAAGTAAATCATAAATGTTCTTACTACAAAAAAATGTGGTGATAATTATGTGGCATGGTAGAGATGATGGCTAATACTATGAATGTAACTATTTTGCAAGACATAAGCATTTTGCAAATCAGTACCTTGTGCACATTAAACTTACACAAAAAAGAAAATGCTGCATGTATACTAGGAGAGGAAAGGGCTCCAGAGTGGTGAGTCAGACCCTGGTGCTGGTTTTACCCTTGAGGTGGTCTACAAGGGAAGCTGAGGGACCAGTGTGAGCTTTAAGTTCTGCAGGACCAGGGGTGAACAGTGAGGGTAAGGATCTCCCTTTAGGCTAGCACCTCAAAGGGATGTCTCTGGGGAAGAGGGAGGAATTAAAAGCAAACCAGCATGGGCTACAGCCAGGTTGCCCACCACCTGGGAGATGCCAGAAAAACCTTGGGTAACTACAGTGCATTCCTATCAGACTGCAATGTAGGAGACCCAGGTTCAAACCCCATGTCAGGGAGACCCCTTGGAGAAGCGAAGTGAAAGTCACTCAGTCGTGTCTGACTCTGTGACCCCACAGTCCATGGAATTCTCCAGGCCAGAATACTGGAATGGGTAGCCTTTCCCTTCTCCAGGAGATCTCCCCAACCCAGGGATTGAACCCACGTCTCCCGCATTGCAGGCTAATTGTTTACCAGCTGAGCCACTAGGGAAGCCCAGGAAATGCCAAAGGGAGCAATAATAACATCAACCAGATAAGGAAAAGCAACTGGACCATCTTGGGGTGGCTGGGGATATGAGGCCTCAAGGAAGCCCATGCCTCCCATGGAAACTGTCCCTAGACTGGTCATGACTTTCATCCATTGTGCATCCATCTATTTTGACCATGTGTGAATAGGAGTCTTGTTCTCTCCAACCACTGCTAAAGGCATTCATTCTGTTGATTTCATGTTGTTTTGACCCTGCCACTGCTTCAACTGCTGGGATTTCAAGTATCAAGCCTGTTTAAAGCAAGAATGCATGAGTCACTTGGAGCAAGAAGCAATAGAACAGGAGAGAACTGGTACCTGTCAAAGCACACCACACAGAATACAGGGGCAATAGGCAATGCCTGGACTATGACATGCATGTGTGTATGCTAAGTCGCTTCAGCTGTGTCTGACTCTTTGTGACCCACAGCCTGATGGACTGTGTCCAATCAGGTTCTTCTCTTCATATGATTTCCCAGGCAAGAATACTTGAGTGGGTTGTCATTTCCTTCTCCATATTGTGGAATATTTTGAACACAAAGAGGGCAGGACCCTAATATAATAAACATCCATGTCCCACCTTTCTGGGCTTCCCAGGTAGTGCTAATGGTAAAGAGATCACCTGCTCATGCAGGAGACATAAGAGACCTGGATTTGATCCTTGGGTTGGGAAGATTCCCTGGAGGAGGGCATAGCAACCCACTCCAGTATTCTGGCCTGGAGAATCTACCTTTCTGAATTAACTTCTAGACTGGCAATTAATACTAAGATAGTCCAATACTAATTTGTATAAACTTTTAAATTTATCAGTCTTGCTAGAGATTGCTTTATTAGTATTTTCAAGAAACCAAATTTCAGTTTTTTTCTATTACTCCACTTCTTCAAAATTAATTTGTTCTTTTGTGATCAGTGTTTCCTGCTATCTTCAAGAGTTTGCTACATTTATTCTTATTAATACCTTACTATGTTAATTAAATAAAATTTCAAGCTTTAACACACTTTTTAAGGCTACAATTTTTCCTCTAAAAAATTTTCCCTTGGAGAAGGAAATGACAACCCACTCCAGAATTCTTGCCTGAAGAATCCCATGGACAAAGGAGCCTGGTGGTCTATAGTCCTTGGGGCTGCAAAGAGTCAGACACCATTTAGCAACTAACATTTTCACTTTCACTTTTCACTATCAGAAAAAATAGATTTTAATCTAAGAATACACCCAGGGATAACAAAAGTAGCTTCATAAAGATAAAAGACTGAATGCACCAGAAAGACATAACAATTCTGAATTTGTACTCAGTATCTAATGAATGAACTATGAGCAGAAATAGTCAAATTCAGTGTGTGGGGTGGGGTGGGGGGATTTGGCTCAAGAAGGAGGGGATACATGTATAATTATATCTGCCTCCGGGAGACAGCAAAGGACAGGGAAGCCTGGGGCGCTGCAGTCCATGGGGTTGCAAAGCATCAGACACCACTTAGCAACTAAACAACAACAAACAGCTGATTCACCCTGTTGAACCAACATGACATTGTTAAGCGATTATCCTCCAATTAAAAATAAAGTTAAAAAAAGAAACAGTCAAATTCAACATCACACTGGCTGATTTTAACATATATCACTCCATGATTGATACAACAAGGAGACAAAAAAGTCAGATTTCAACATGATTGACCTAATGGGTGGGCATATACAGAAAATGTACTTGATCACTGCTGAAATGATCTTTAAGCACAAACAGATCATCTACTAAGTTTGACCACAAGTGCTGCTTACCACATTTAAATTTCAAAGAATTTAAATTGTGCAGAGTATGTTCTCTAGCCACAATGCATGATACTAAAAGCCACTAACAAAGGCATAAAAATAGGTCCTCCATATTTGGAAATGAAAAAACACACTTCTATAGAACTCATGGATTACAGAAAAACTCTCAATTGACTTTATTCTAATCAATTTCTCTGTATAGATTCCAGCAGCCGTGAGGAAAATGAAGATGACTCAAAAGGAAGAGGATGAAATGAGAATTGGTTTATCCACGTATAATGCTAAAGCAAATGCGTGTTCACAAGTATACCAATACATGAACTGCACACCTGATAATAATGATTTTTTCCTCCAGCTTTATGGAGATTAATTGACTTCTGTTAGCACCTGATAATTACACATTTGATTTTACTAGTGCTTAATCTAGATAAATTTCTGTACACATATGTTTCCTGTTTCTCTATTAAGTATGTAATGTTTTGCCTATTTTATAGATATCAAACTGAACTCAGTTAAGTTGTTTGTTTGATAAATGACAGGTAGTAAAACACAAGATAGAAGATTTTTGGGGGAGTGTGCATTTCAGCAAACTGGGAGATCTTAGTTCCCCAATCAGGGATCAAACCCATTCCCCTTGAAGTGGAAGCATGGAGTCTTAATCACTGGACTGCTAGGGAATTTCCAGGATAGTAGGATTTAATACAAAGATATTTGATTTGAAAACCCATGATTCATCATTTTACTAGGAGAATTAAATTTTGGAAGAACCAGAAATTCTGGCATACCCAGTATTTCATTCCCTTTGACCCATTCTAGAAGCTCACACCAAAAGCTGATGACAGAATCATGAAAAAGAAAGCTTTCTGGAGATGAATTTCCTCAAGGCTACCTTTAATGTCTCTGTTCCTCAGGCTGTAGATGAAGGGGTTCATCATTGGAGTACTCACAGTGTGATCACTGAAGCCACTGCCCTCCTCCTGGGGCAGAGAGTAGCTCCAGAACTAAGGTAGACCCCAACACAGGTCTCATAAAATAAGAAAACGACAGAGGAGAGACCCACAGGTGGAAAAAGCTTTATGCTTCCCACCAATGGATGGGATTCTCTGGATGAAGAAGACAATCCGAGTGTAAGAGAAAATTATGCCTGAGAGAGGATTAACACGTAACAGGTTAGTCACCAGATACATCAGGATGTCATTGATAAGAGTATTGGAACAGGCAAGTTTGAGAATCTGAGCAAGTTCATAGAAGTGGAGAATTTTCCAGTCTGTGCAGAAGGACAACTGCAACTCCATCAGACTGTGGGTCAGGGTAGTCAGAATGCTAACGAGCAAACAGAGAAGCAGCAGCAGATCACAGAGACAGGGGTTCATGATGATCACGTAATACAGTGGGTGGCAGATGGCCATGATGGTCAGGAGTAAGCTGTCCATACAAATGAAAAGCATGAAAAAATACACCTGAGTGAGGCAGCCCGCATAGGTGATGGCTTTGTTCTCTGTCTGGATGCTCGATAGCATCTTGGGGACTATAGTGGAGATGAAAGACATGTCAACAAAGGATGTGGGAGAGGAAGAAGTACATGGGAGTGGGGAAGTGGAGGTCAGAGCTGACAGCCAAGCTGATGAGCAGATTCCCAAGCATGGTGACCAGGTATATGGACAGGAAGAGCCCAAACAGGAAGGGCTGCAGGTCTGCATTATCAGAGAGGCCCAGGAAGAGGAATTCTGAGATGTCTGTCTGGTTTTCTGATTCCATATTGTTGATGAGTGTACTGGAAAATATAGACAAGAGTTACTATGAAATGGATATACAGACATCATTTGTTTGAGAGAAATTTTTCTTCTATGCCTTAAATTCTAAAAATATTTAGGGACTTCGCTGATGGTCCAGGAATTAACACTCCATGCTTTCACTGCAAGGGCCACAGGTTCGACCCCTGGTCGAGGAACTAGGAACTTGCATGCCAGGTGGGGCAGCCAAAAATTTGTTTAAAAATGTAAATAATTCTTCCCTTCAATTTCCTTTACTCATTTCCTCCTTCTCCAAGTAAATTTTGAATAACTTCTAAATACTGTACATTTTTTTCCAATACCAAAATTAAAAAATGATAACAAGTGCTATTGTTTTTTTCTAGGAACCATCATGGGCTTCCCAGGTAGTGCTAGTGGTAAAGAATCTGCCTGGCAGTACAGGAGATATCAGAGATGTGGGTTTGATCCCTGGGTCTGGAAGATCCCCTGGAGGAGGGCATGGCAACCCACTCCAGTATTCTTGCCTCGTGAATCTCATAGACTAAGGAGCCTGGCAGGCTATAGTCCATAGGGTCACAAAGAGTTGTACACGACTGAAGCAACTTAGCACACACACATGCATCATGCCTTCACAGCACTTTATTTTCTTAGTATTAATTAATTAATTTTATTTATTTATTTGGCTGCATTTCGTCTTTGTTGCAGCACTTGGGATCTTTAGTTGTGACATGCAAACTCTTAGTTGAAGTATGTGGGATCTAGTTGCCAGACTAGGAATTGAACCTGGGCCCCTGCTTTGGGAGCACAGTTTTAGTCACTGGACCACCAGGGAAATCCCAAGGCATTTTAAAATCTATGATTAAATTTTGGTCAGTTCTTCATACAGATCAAATCTGGTTAATAGTGCCAGTGAAAGCGGTTCAGTCATGTCTGACTCTTTGAGACTCCATGGACTATACAGTCTCCACGCCAGAATACTGGAGCGGGTAGCCTATCCCTTCTCCAGAGGATCTTCCTGACCCAGGAATTGAACCGGGGTCTCCTGCGTTTCAGGCAGAGTCTCTACCAGCTGAGCTAACAGGGAAGCCTTCAAGCCTAGTTGGATGACTTTATTTTCTCAGATGATTTTTAACTCTGTGGTTTACCTTATACTGAGCCTGCTCAGATTTGCAAATCTCAGGTATTGCTGGAAATTATAAGCTCAGATTCTCTTCTATCTCAATGTAAAAAAATAATATCATTAATCCATTCCTTTAAATATTCTAATGCTATTGAACTGTGGGGAACAATCTGCAAGCTATTTTGCCAGGTTAAAAAAAATAGTATGATTAGTAGTTTGCAGACAAGAGTTGAGGAAGTAACATAGATGTCTATCCGTGCATAAAATTTCTCTTCAAGAATCCATACAAAATCAGTGCAATGTTAGCCTCAAAAAGAGGACTTTACTGCTAAGAAACAGGAATAAAAGGACATTTTTCACTGTTTTTGGTACCTTTTGAATTTTGAGCCACATAAATGAACCTCTTCAAAAAATTAACTTTGTTTTTGCTTGCTTTTCCTTGACCAAGATTTCTCAAAGGCTTAATGATATTTTCTAATTCTTGGTATCATAAATCTGAAACCATTGTGGTTTATTCTCTAATATTTGGTAACTTTCCTTTCTTTTAGAGGAAGGTACTATGATTTATCTTTTTCATTATAAAAATGATTTGTAACTCCCCAACAAATGTGATTCCTGGTGGCTCAGCAGTAAAGAATCTGCCTGACAACACAGGAGATCTAAGTTCGATCCCTGAGTCGGGGAGATCCCTGGGAGAAGGAATGGCAACCCACCCCAGTATTCTTGCCTGGGAAATCTCATGGAGCTTTGTGGGCTACAGTCCATGGGGTCGCAAAGAGTCAGACATGACTCAGCAACCAAAGAACAACAACCTAACAAAATGAAAGGTTTCAATTTATAAATTAAACAATAGGAAGAAGGGTGGTTGTCAGGGGATGGGAGGATGGCAGAATTGGGGGGGTGTTTAGTGTTTCAAGGGGACCAAGAATCACTTTTGAAAGACGAAAACTGGAGATGAGTGGTGGTGATGGTTACACAAAAATGGAATTGAACTCAGTGCCTCTGAACCGCATACTTAAAATAGTTACAAGGGTACATTTTATTTTCTGTATTTTGTCACTCTTAAAAACTAAATGAACTTAGAAGAAGTACCGAAGGAACTCTTTATGTTTTGCTTACTCATGTGCTTGTCCTCTATGCTTTGAGAAATCAGCCAGCTGCCCCCTCATTTCATGGACTTCATGAATGCTCTTAGGAACACAGCCCCATCCCCACTTCTGTTTCAGGCTTCTCCCTCTGTCATATAATTCTGCACATCAGGGAACACTTAACACCATTCACAGAGACTCAGATCTTACCTCCTCCTGTTCTTGGTAGAATCACATCAGAGTCAATAACACAGGTCTCCTCCTTCCCTTACTGAAATAAAGGGATGCATTGGAGCAGCCTGAAATTCTCAGAAAATATTAGGAAGTATTGATTTCCTTTGAGTAGCAAACTGGTATATAAAATTTCAGGGTGAGAGAATGGGGTCAGCAGAGCCAGGAGCAATTGCAAACCTGGTGCCAAGGGACTTGGGAATAGGCCAGAAAAATCGAAAGGCCCCTTCGACAGTGACTCTCAGTCTTGACCATGGGTCAGAGTCACCTGGAGGGTTTCTTAAAACAGAGGTTGATGGGCACCACACCCATTTCAGCATCTCTAGATGAAGTCTGAGAAACTGCATTTCAAAGAATTCCCCAGGTAATGCTGATACAACTGGTAGCATCTGCTGCATAATTTTCAGATCCCAGTGCAAAATGAAAATTTGGAACCCCAAGTTGAGAAAATGTCAAGACAGTGATAGCAGAGCATTCAACCAAGAGCAGGGTCCTCTGTGGCCCTTCTGATTGCATACCCACAAACCCAGCCCTGGCTGCTAGTCACATCATTTAAGGGACACATTATTTTTCTAATATTTATTTATTTCTATCTATTTCTTTGAGATTCCCTGGTGGCTCAGACGTAAAGAATCTGCCTGCAGTGTAAGAGACCTGGGCTTGTACCCTGGGTGGGGAAGATCCCCTGGAGAAGGAAATGGCAACCCACTCTAGTATTCTTGCCTGGAGAATCCCAAGGACAGAAGAGCCTGGTGGGCTACAGTCCATGGATTTGCAAAGAGTCAGACACAACTGAGCAACTAACACAAACATGCACATTTATTTATTTATTTGGCTACACCAGATCTTAGTATGAGATCTTTAATTGGAGCATGTGGAACCTAGTTCCCTGACCAGGAATCGAACCTGGGCCCCCTGCGTTGGGAGCATGAAATCTTAGCCACTGGATCAGCAGGGAAGTCCTGACACTTTTCTTTATTTTTTAAATTTTTTGGCCATGCCGCACAGCATGCAAGATCTTAGCTCCCTGAGTAGGGATTGAGCCTGAAGCCCCTGAAGTGGAGGCATAGAGTTTTAACTCCTGGACCACCAGCACAGTCCTAGGGACACATTTTGATTTGGTTTAGATTTCCTGCTTAATTAACCCAAGACTACATCCAAATGAGAATAATAGTGATAATAATAATAATAATAATAATGTCTCCCCTTTCCTCTAGAACTTACAAGGGTTTCTGTAGCTCCAGGATGGCCTCATAGAAGACCATAGGGGCTGAGTTTCTCCCCAGGAGGTAGATGTTGAAGACAAATTGATGTTTGAAATTTTCAAGGAGACAGTCATGTGTGCAGTTTCCGGATAAGACACATTTTCTAAGAAGTAACAAGGTATCTTCCTTTCTGATCTTGTAAGTGTAAGATTGTACTGATAGGGGACAGGGGGCCAGTTTACAGTTTTGTGTTTTGTTTTGTTTTCTGGCCCTTGGAGCATTATCTCCAAAGTTCCTCATTAGCCAAATTGCTCTCTCGTGGCTTCAGTCCTGCAGCAGAAAAAAGAAAACTACTGGCTTGCTAGTTTTCTGAGTGGGGATTAGCATGTGGCCTTTCCTCTTATTTCTCTCAGGTACCAAAGTTCACAGCCCAGGTTGGTCTAGATGCCCAACAGCAGAGATAGTCATCCTTTACCGAGTATCACTCCCTTATCAAGGAAGCAGTCTCCCAAAATGAGCCATTCCTGACCATCTTCACTGTTGTTGCTAATACTCTTATAGACTTTGAAATGACTCTTAATTGGCTCTTTTGTTAAACTCAGAAAAGCTTTTTTTTTTTTTTTTTTTGTGATGTATTTTGTAACGTATGTGTGTGTTCAGTCGCTTAGTCATGTCCGACTCTTTTTGACACCATGGGTTGTAGCCTGTCAGGCTTCTCTGGGATTTTCCAGGTAAGAGCACTGGAATGGGTTGCCATTTCCTTCTCCAGGATATCTTCCTGACTCAGGGATCAAACCCTTATGTCCTAGGTTTTCTGCATTGGCAGGTGAATTTTTTTTTTACCACTGAGCCACCTGCGAAAGTGAAAGTGAAAGTTGCTCAGTCCTGTCCAACTCTTTGTGACCCCATGAACTGTAGTCCATGGAATCCTCCAGGCCAGAATACTGGAGTGGGTAGCCTTTCCCTTCTCCAGGGGATCTTCCCAACTCAGGGATCGAACCCAGGTCTCCTGCATTGCAGGTGGATTCTTTACCAACAGAGCTATCAGGGAATATTTTATAATACATATTAAAATATTTGGCTTGGCCAAAAAGTTCATTCAAGGGACTTCCCTGGTGGCTTAGTGGCTAAAGCTCACAGCTCCCAATGCAAGGGGTCCAAGTTCCATCCACGGTCAGGAACTAGATCCCACATGCCATGACCAAGACTCAATGCAGTCAAATAAATAAAAAATAAATATATATATATATATATTTATATTTTAAAGTTAATTTGGGTTTTTCTATAACATCTTACAGAAAAACCCAAATGAACGTTTTGGCCAAGCAAAAAATATAGTCTTTAAAATACTGTCTACATCCTGTTTTGGAAACACTAACGAGTACATCTTTCTAGATTTTTGCATTAGGAGAACCTGCTCAGGTAGCTTCCTCCGACACCCCTGTCGGGGCCAGGGTTCCTGATTTGGGGCTCTACTCATTGGTTACACTCACCTATGACTGTACTGAGATCTAAGACTCTTGCGATTATTTGATGATGAAAGGCCATTTTGCCCTGAAAATTGCAAATACAAGAAAACAATTTTTTTAATTTATTATTTTTTAAATTGTTTTTCTTTACATCATTGTGTTGGTTTTGCCATACGTTGACATGAATCCGCCATGGGTCAAGAGAACAATTTTTGCTGAGCACAGTGCCAGACCCTAATAGGAACTGATAATGTATTACTGATGTGAGTCAAGAAACTGTTCCAACTCATGAGTTAGGTGTCATAATGATTTATAACCACAACAGAGGTAAAGTGGTCTTCCCTGGTGGCTCACATGGTAAAGAATCTGCCTGCAGTGTAAGAGACCTGGGTTCGATCTCTGTGTTGAGATGATCCCCTGGAGAAGGGAAAGGCTACCCACACCAGTATTCTTGCCTTGGAAATCCCACGGACAGAGGAGCCTATTGGGCTACAGTCCATAGGGTGGCAAAAAGTCGAACATGACTGAGCGATTAACACTTTCACATACAAGCAGTGATTAGAGGCAGTGGTTTGCTGGGAAGTCAGTAAAAGACCTGATTTGTACCACTGATCGATATGCAGCGGGGGGTGCGGAGCGGCCATGGTGGAGTATTGGAGCATGTGCTGATCTTAGTTCCCCCACCAGGGATGGAACACATGCCCTCTGCATTGGGAGCACAAACATCTAACCACTGGACCAGCAGGGAAATCCCAGCCTTGGTCTCGGAGGTGTAAATTCTCCCATGATAAATTTGAGCTACCAGTCCCTGAAGGCAGAGTTGGAAAGAGCTATGTGATCCACTCTGAGGGGTGGACTTCACCCCTGAGGATTCCTTCATTTCAAACTCCAAGCTTATTCATGCCTCAAGGCTTTTGTATCAGCATTTCTGGCATTTCTCTCTTTTGAAATGTCTTCTCCCAGATCTTCCCACAGTTGGCTTTTGTAATTCAGATTGTCAAATTTTTTAAAAAGCCACTACTTCAGATATTAGTAATTACCGAATGACTTTGCTAAAGCAGACAACTGCAATAGGAAGAAATGCTTAGTTAACCAGAAATGTCTCGGGGAAGGAGTGGAGCAACAAAGCTTTAATTTGCAGATGCCTAGGCTTCCCTGGTGGCTCAGGTGGTAAAGAATCTGCCTGCAATGTAAGAGACCTGGGTTCGATCCCTGGGTCAGGAAGATCCCTTGGGGAGGGTAACAGCAGCCCACTCGAGTATTCTTGCCTGGAGATCTCAGGGACAGAGGAGCCTAGAGGGCTACAATCCATTGGTTTCAAAGAGTCGAAAATGACTGGAGTAGTTTGTGGGCGGGGCGGGGCTGGGGTGGGGCTGGGAATGAGGGTGGGGTGGGGAGTGTAAGTGCAAGATGGAGTAGGGGAGTGTCTTGAAACTTAACAAACTGCTTTAAATAATTGCAATATAAATTTTGAAAAAAAGAATGCAATAACAGGAAAAGATGAGGCAGGAAATGTTTGTCGTCAGGCACATTGAGGAGGGGTGGGGACTGACAGCAGAGCAAACAAGTTACAGTACTGGCGGTGGTGGCGGTAGTGGTGATTTAGTCACTAAATCGTATCCTACTCTTGAGACGCCATAGACTGTAGCCCTCCGGGCTCCTCTGTCCATGGAATTTCCCAGGCGAGAGTACTGGAGTGGGTTGCCATTTCCTTCTCCCGAGTATCTTCCCCCAACTCAGGGACTGAATCCAGGTCTCGCACATCGTCTGAGTGACCAGGGAAGCCCTTTATCTGCATTATCACCCTCCAACAGAGAACAACCTGCATTATTATTATTTTACACTTGAGGACAGGAACACATGACTTTAACATAATTTTTATTAGGCCCAGGTCTAGTCAGATTTGAATGTATTTAAGTGAAACTCCATTCACAAGGCACCTAAACTGTATTTTCTGCCAAACCAACCTGCCTTTAGGGAGCTGAATTTAGGAGAAAGGCAAGCTCTCTGTGTGAGGCTTGCCTTATGGCTCAGCTGGTAAAGAATCTGCCCGCAACGCGGGAGACCTGGGTTCGATCCCTAGGTTGGGAAGATCTCCTGGAGAAGAAACTGCTACCCACTCCAGTATTCTGGTCACAAAGAGTTGAACATAACTGGGCGACTTTCACTTTAAACTCCCTATATGGAAAAATTGACTGAAACTTCTCATAAATAAAGGTTCTCACTCTCGTAAGTCAATCCAGCCCAGGCTGTGTGAAGCCTAGGTTGTGTCGAGGTCTCCCCAGGAACCTGATCTTCCGAAAGAGTGTCCCTGCTCAACTACCACCAGTCATTCAGGTATCCCATTACCATTTACTTTTCTTCTAGCATTCACGATCTAAAAAAGCAGTCTTACTTATTTGATTTTCCTGTATGTATGTCGCATTGTTTTGTTCTGTTTTTTTTTTTTACATTCCTGGTATTCAGAATAGTGCATGGTATACAGTAATACTCAATAAACATTAATCCAATGAATTAAAATTATCCTGTAAAAATACACAGTTTATTTTTAAAATACACAACAATTTAGACTTCCGTAGGCAGCGAACCAGTCTGTGGCATTTCCTGAGTGCAGTCGGCCCTGGGATCTGCGGATCCGCAATCCGTCGAATCTGCAGTTGCGGAATCCGCAGAATCAGAGCGGTTGACAACTGGTCGAATCTGCAGTTGCGGAACCCGCAGTTCCGGAACCGCAGACGCGGAACCCTGCAGATGCGGAACCCGTCGAATCTGAGGGCGGGATATAGACTACACCGTGTTCCAGGAGGGCCTTGAATATCCCTGGCTTTTGGTACGGGTGGAGTGGTGGTCTTGGAATCAGTCCTCCGCAGAAACCCAGAGAAGGCTGAACTTGCATCTTTACTTGAACAATTAAAAGGAATAATTAGGGTAAACAGGCTTTCCTTGTAACTCAATTGGTAAAGTATCTGCCTGCTAGGCAGGAGACCTGGGTATGATTCCTGGTTTGGGAAGATCCCCTGGAGAAGGAAATGGCAACCCACTCCAGTGTTCTTGCCTGGAGAATCCCATGGACAGAGGAGCCTGGTAGGCTACACCCTATGGGGTCGAAAGGGTCGGACACGGCTTAGCAACTAAACCACCACTCTTAGGGTAAACGGGGCATACTTTTTGGTTTAACAATAATCCTATATAAAGTTCACTGTGTAAACCTTGTCAAAGAGAACAAGGTGTGTCTTCTAATCCTTTAGCCCGTTTAGTTGTATCATAGATAAGTTCGGTGACCTTGTGCATTTCTCCAGACAGAAAGCTTGCAGTAGCTGAGAAGTACAACGTGGCCCAAACCCCTACCTTGCTGACCTGTGGATTTCTATGTCTTTTGGTGAGTAATGAATAAGAACTTGTAGCACGGGCTCCCCACTACACTTCACTTTGTAAGATAATTTCTAACCTGCAGAGTATTTTTCTCTTGATGGTGGGCATCCTGGTGCGTTTGAGGTTGAGATATCTTGTGAAATGAAAATTTTCAGTTATTTATGTTGCATAAGCATCCACTGAAAGAAGTGCACAATGTGAGAGTTGTGAGTTTTTAAGTTTTATTTGGGACAAAGTGAGGCCTATAGCCTAGGAGACCGCCTCTCAGATATCTCTGAAGAACTACTCCCAAAAGGTAGGGGGGAGGTCAGCGTGATTTTGGTGAAGGGATATACCTGCCATCAAGCAACATTTTGGCAGATCGTTGCTACTAGTCATGAGGAGCGGATGTCTCTGTTAATTATTTTAGTCCTTTTTAGATAAAAGAAAATGCAAGGGGACTTCCCTGGTAGTCCTTCTACTGCAGAGGGTGTGTGTTTGATCACTGGTTGGGGAACTAAGATCCTACATGCCACTGTAGTATGGCCAAAACATAAAAGATAATATGAGAAATTGGGCTCATAAAATCTTCTCCTAAAGAATATCTAAAGTCCTGTTCTGCCAGTTTTTCCAGGAGCATGGAGCTACTAGTTCCTGAACTCTGCTCTGAACTCCTTTCAGGGTGTGTTGAAGGTCAGCCACTGCAGTGGCTAGTGACTTCATCCTTATAGAGGCAGATGGTAGTCTTTCATCCACATAGGTTTTGTTCACAGGGTGTCAGAATGGGCAGTTTATTACCTTTAACCATAAGTTCTCCTGTTAAGGTCAGCTATATGCTCCCAGGTGGCACAGTGGTAAAGAATCTGCCTGCCAAAAGAATGAAGGAGATGTGGGTTCAATCCCTGAGTCAAATAGATCCCCTGGAGAAGGAAATGGCAACCCACTCCCGTATTCTTGCCTGGAAAATCCCATCAGAGGAACCTGGCGGGCTGCAGGGTTTTCTCAAAGAGTCAGACATGATTGAGTGACTGAGCACACACATTGTTCTTTTCAAGAGAGCTCAGCTCACATGACAGCCCCCAACACTTGAAAGTCAAGAGATCCTTGAAAAAGTGATGCATATTTCATTAAGGTCCTACCTGGAATTGGAGTTCAGTTGACTGTATACAGAAGGAGTTTTGACCTAGCAGCGTTGTGTTCATTAAGTATTTATTATTCCCCAAAGGAGATAAAACATAATAAAGGCAAATTAGGCATCTGCTTTGGCTTTAAATGCAAGGGATCTGGTTATAAAATAGCATTCTCTTACAGAATTGCTTTCTTTCTTTCTTGTTTTTTTGTGACCGTGCAGCTTTTGTGTGGAGTCTTAACCACTGGACCACCAGCAAAGCCCCTCTTATAGAATTCAATACTTCCTTTACTTAAATAGGATTCACATTACTTAAACAACTCAACTATCAAACTTCTTGTTTTTATTAATTTATTACATATGTTTTAGTAATTCTTTTCATTTAGTCACTAAATTTTAATGTGATTGGTGGATAATTGCTTTGTTTTGTTGGTTTCTGCCACACAACAACTTGAATCAGTCATAACTGTATGTATATCCCCTCCCTCTTGAGTCTTCTTCCCACTCCCCTCCCAACCCCACCCCTCTAGGTTATCACAGAGCATGAAGCTGGGCTTCCTGCATTTTATTTTTAATTTTAAAAACTTTTATTATTTTATTATTTCTTTTCGGCTGCACTGGGTGGGTCTTCTTTACTGCAGGTTGGCTACTCTCTAGTTGTGGTCCATTGGCTTCTTGTTGCCGTGGCTTCTTTTGTGGTACATGGGCTCTGGAGTTGTGGCCCATGGGTTTAGTTCCTCTGTGGCACATGGAATCTTCCTGAACCAGGGATCCAACCCATGTCTGCTGTATTAGCAGACAGATTCTTAACCTCTGGACCACCAGGGAAGTCCCCTGAGTTTTTTTTTTTTTTTTAATTTTTTATTTGGCTGCACCAAGCTTTAGTTGCTGCATGTGGGGATCTAGTTCCCTGACCAAGGATGGAACCTGGCCCCCCCTGCATTGAGAACACAGAGTCTCAGCCACTGGACAACCAGGGAAGTCCCTTCCTGAGTTATTTTAAACGAGAGCACGTCGGTGGAGGACTCAATCTAAGGGTTCATTAAGCCTCTTGGAAAAAAACTACTGAAGCCCCAGTGCACAATATAGAAAATGACTAGGATACAAACAGGCAATGGGCTAAGCCTGGGGGAGGTGGGGTGAACATTTTAGCCTGAGGACTCTGCATATACAAAATCCCTGTAGCAGCTAAAATCCTTGGATTGTACCAAGAAGTGAGCAAGACAGGATATGGCTGAAAAAGAAGCAAGAGGGGAGGAAATTGAATTAGATTGCAGGAGCCCCAGCCACATGACTTGTAGTCTTGAAAGCAAGTTCAGGGTTTAATTTAAGACAAGTGGAAAGCCATTATGAGCAGGGACACAACGATTATAGACTTGTGTTTAGCAGAGCTAGCTGTGCAGTGAGGATGGAGTACGAAAGGACAAGCTTGACTGTCAGAGAAAAGATGAAGGATTAATAGTAGGGTTTAGGAATGAGTGACAGTAATCTAGGTAGAAAAAAGTGACAACTTGGGGGAGAGATGAAGGGTGGAATCCATACTCATTAATTTCTTCACACTCAGAATGCTTTACAATGTAGCTAGTGATGTGCTAGTGACTGGATATCGATGGTTTTTTAAATATATATTTATATTTATTTCAATTTATTATTTGGCTGCACCGCATCTTAGCTATTGCATGCAGGATCTTCAGTCTTTGTTGTGGCGTGTGATATCTTTAGTTGAAGTATGTGAACTCTTAGTTGTGGCTTGTGAGATCTAGTTCCCTCGCCAGGGATCAAACCTGGGTGCCCTGCAGTGGGAGGGTCCTAGCTACTGTGCCACCAAGGAAGTCCTCAGGTATATGGTTTTAATAAGGCCACTCTTTTGGACATTGGGCATCCCAGGTGGCAAAGTGGTAAAGAATCCGCCTGTCAAGGCAAAAGATGCAGGTGATGCAGATTCGATCCATGAATCAGGAAGATCCCCTGGAGAAGGAAAGGGCAACCCACTCCAGTATTCTTGCCTGAGAAGTCCATGGACACAGCAGCCTGGTGGGCTACAGTCCATGGGGTTGCAAAGATTCAGACTCTTTTTTCAGAGCATGCATGCATACACTCTTGGACATTATATCTAGTGGAAGAGAAAGAATATAAGCAAGCAAAGAACAAATATATGATTACAAATTGTGCCGAGGGCTATGTAGAAAGAATAGAGAGAGCTCTTAGACAAAAAGAGATTGGCTTTATATTAAATATGGTGCTCACGATAAAGTTGATTTTGAGAAAAGGACATTTCCATGGACAGAAAAATAACAAAGGAAAACTTATCCTTGTGTCAGGGAAAAGGGAAGAATTTAGTAGTTGGAATTTTCTCTGGAGGGAGCACCATTGAAGAAATGGTGAGATAAGGGTGGAGGTAGGGTGTGTCTTGGATTAGTCTGTCAATTTCAGCCTTGTGGTAGGGTGGAGAAGTCTACAAGGGAATGGTTTTAGGTTTCAGGTGATTGCTGCCTTTAGGGGATGGGGTAGAAAGTGTGTCCATATTTGGAAATTTCTTTGGCTTTTGTGGACTGAGGTAGAGCAGTGTCAATGAAGCGATAGTGAGGCAGAAACTAGGTTGGAGTGTAATTAAGGGAAGTGAGGAAGTGGTGAGAATGTGAGGATAGACTATTCTCTTTTTTTCCCCTTTATTTATTTATTTTTTACTTTACAATATTGTATTGGCTTTGCCGTACGTTGCCATGAATCCGCCACGGGTGCACATGTGTTCCCCATCCAGAGCCCCCCTCCCACCTCCCTCCCCATCCCATCCCTCTGGGTCATCCCAGTGCACCAGCCCCGAGCACCCTGTATCATGTATTGAACCTGGACTGATGATTCGTTTCACATGTGATAATTTACATGTTTCAATGCCATTCTCCCATATCATCCCGCCCTTGCCCTCTCCCATAGAGTCCAAAAGACTGTTCTATACATCTGAGTCTCCTTTGCTGTCTTGCATGCAGGGTTTTATTTATTTGGTTGCTCCAGGTCTTAGTTGCAGCATGTGGGATCACATTTCCTAACCAGGGATTGAACCCCGACCACCTGCACTAGGAGCTCGAGTCTTAGCCACTGGACCACCAGGGAAGTCCCTGGGGATAGACTCTTCTTTCAAACAATTTGATGGAGAAAAGGAAAAGAGATTGAGCAAGAACTGGAGGGCTAAGTGGGTTCTAAGCTATGAATTTGTTTTAAGATGGGAGATCTTTTTTCTTTGAATTGATTAAGAAGCTTTATTTAGAAAGAAGAGATACAAGCCAATATGTATTAGAAAATACAAGACAAAAAAATCACTTAACTATTTTTTTTTTGGCCTCACTCAGTGGCATAGGGGATCTTCCCAATAGAGGATGGCACCCTCCCCCCCGCAGTGGTATCATGCACTCTTAACCACTGGACCAGGGAAGACCCGCAGTCACTTAAGACAACACTCAAACTTTGCAAAAAATTATAAAGGGAAAAGATTAGCCAGGAAAATACCTGTCTCCAAGCCCATGTACTTTCTCATTTTTTAAACAATTATTCTTTTCCATTATGGTTTCTCATAGGATATTGAATATAGTTCCCTGGGTTGTACAATAGGACCTTGTTGTAAGATGGGAGATCTTTGATTATATTTCAAAGTTAAAAGTATGAGTACAGGACTACCCTGGTGGTCCAGTGGTTGAGAATCCACCTACCAAGGTAGGGGACATGGGTTCGATCCCTGGTCAGGGAAGATTCCACATGCCTCAGGGCAGCTGAGCCTGAGTACAACAACTACTGAGCCCGCATGCCCTAGAACCGGCTCTGTAGCAGGAGAAGCCACCACAATGAGAAGCCCACCCACCACAACTAGAGATTAGCACCTGCTCACTGAAACTAGAGAAAGCCCATACAGCAGCAAAGACGCAGCACAGCCAAAAATAAATAAACATTTTTTAAAACAGTATGAGTTCAGTAGAGTAGAATTTGATGGTAATGGAGAAGAACAAAGGAATAACTAATACAGCAAGCTTTCTGAGAAGGTAAGAAGGGATTAGACCAGTGGTTCTCAACCAGGAAATTTTGCCCCCTAAAGGACGTTTGGCAATACCCCTTTCACAGCTTGAGGGGATACTACTGACATCTTCCTGACCTCAGCTGGTAAAGAATCCGCCTGCAATGCAGGAGACCCTGGATTGATTCCTGGGTCTGGAAGATCCACTGGAGAAGGGATAGGCTACCCACGCAAGTATTCTTGGGCTTTCCTGGTAGCTCAGCTGGTAAAGAATCTGCCTGCAATGCTGGAGACATGGGTTCGATACCTGGGTTGGGAAGATGTCCTGGAGAAGGGAGCAGCTACCCACTCCACTATTCTGGCCTGGAAAATCCCATGGACTCTATAGTCCATGGGGTCGCAAAGAGTTGGACACAACTGAGCAACTTTCTCTTTCACTTTTGGGCTTCCCTGGTGGCTCAGATGGTAAAGAATCCATCCACCTACAATGCTGAAGACCTGGGTTCGATCCCTGGGTTGGGAAGATGTCCTAGAGAAGGAAACAGCAGCCCACTCCAGTATTCTTGCCAGAAAATCCCATGGACAGAGGAGCCTGGCAGGCTACAGTCCATGGGGTCGCAGAGTCAGACATGACTGAGCGACTTCGCCTGCTACTGACATCTAATGGGTAGAGTCCAGGGATGCTACTAAGCATTCTACAACGCACAGGATAGTACCTTCATAAAAATAAAGCCTTTTCTTTCTCAGTTGCTTCAGTCATATCCAACTCTTTGACACACTATGGACCCCAGAGGAGCCCACCAGGCTCCTCTGTCTATCGGTTTTCCCAGGCAAGAATACTGGAGTGGGTTGCCATGCCCCCCTCCAGGGAATCTTCCTGACCCAAGGATCGAACCTGCATCTCCTGTGTAGGAGATATTGACTTTAGATAAGAAGGCAGAGATATTTTCACCTACAAAGTGAAAGAAACCATGATGCTGTGGAATTACTTTTGAATTGATGGTAACAAGATGAAAAATCCTTCTTACCATTGTTACAGTTGTTCTGCAAAGTAAGATGTAATGTCATTTGTTTATTTACTTTTGATCACACTGATTCTTCATTGCTGTGCACCGGCTTTCTCTAGTTGCAGCGAGTGGGGGCTATTCTTAGTTGCGGTACTTGAACTTGTCCTTGCGGTGGTTTCTCTTGCTGCAGAGCACAGGCTCTTAGTTCCCCAACCAAGGATCGAACTCATACCCCCTGCATTGAAAGAGCAGAGTCTTACCCACTAGACCTCCAGGCTCCAGTAGTTGAGGCTCATGGGCTCTACAGCACAGTCTCAGTAGTTCTCACCTGGAATCTTCTCAGATCTGGGATGGAACCCATGTCCCCTGCATTGGCAGGTAGATTCTATCCATTGTGCCACCAGGGAAGTTCCAAGATCATTTGTTATTGAAGAGACAAAGTTGAGACCATATGAAATTCAAAATCTTGGAGGAATTTTGAAAAGGTCTTTAGATAATTAGGAGATTAAATCCCCTGTGGGGCTTTGCTTTTAGTGTTGAGGGCCCATTTAGAGTATGGAACTCAAAATTTTTAGTGATTCTCTTGTATTTTATTGGATAGGAACTACCCGGGCAGAAAAGACAGATGATATTATGATTCCTCAGAGAGAAATTTGGTGTTCTGGAAAATATATTATTGAGGTGATGGGCCGTGACATTCCGTACACAGTGCCAAGAATATGAGGATTATAATAGCAATGTGGTGGAAGTATGGATGGCTTGGAAGCTTCTATGCTTCCAAGAGAGAAGATGTAGTGCAGCCACAAAAGAGAACAAGTGTTTATAAAGTGGGAAGTCTGACTTTTTGCCTTTGTAGAAAGCAAGAATCTCAGGTAATGATAAATTCAAGGTATGTGATTGAGATGTGGAAGCCATGATTGGAAGTTTGCTAGTTTATGCCCATGAACATGGAATCATTTTGAATTAGAGCAGGGATAAGAGTTATTTTTTATTTGTTTTATTCCTCTTTTTTTAAAAAAAATTTTTAGCCATGCCACGCAGCATGTGGGATCTTAGCCCTCCAACCAGGGATTGAACTCATACCCCCTGCATTGGAACTGCAGAATCTTAACCACTGGACCACCAGAAAAGTTCAGGGATAGAGTTAAAATGAAGAATGGGAGTTAGGTGCCAATGACTTTAATGAGTCAAGTCTATGTTTGGAACTAATTCAGGTGAGAAGACAGTAGAGTGCTTCAGAGGAGATGGATTTTTTTTTTTGATATGAGATTTTTGATAAGTGATGGGTAATGTGGTTTGGTAATGATAATGTGAAGGATGGGCTTCCCAGGTTGCTCAGTAGTAAAGAATCCTTCCAAGCAGGAGATGCCTAGGTCAAGAAGATCCCCTGGAGAAGGAAATGGCAACCCACTCCAGTATTCTTGCCTAGAAATCCCATGAACAGGGGAAGCCTGGTGGGCAAAGAGTGGGACATGACTTAGTAACTAAACAACAATGTGAAGGATGTACGTTAGGGATGGGAGAGACCAAGAACAGCCCTCATATTGCTTTGAGGTGATACATGGCATGCAAAACAAAGACCCAGGATCAAAGATGGCTTGAGTCTGAAAGGAGCACATACAGAATGCACAATGATCAAATTGTCCTAAGTGCAAAAGAGAAACAGAAAGCTTGTGAATTCTTTTGTTAATATTTCTTTATTCCAGAGCCTGCCTGGAGTGGATCATAGAAGTCATAAGAGGAGCTTCCAGGTTCTCCTGGTTGCTATCTGAGCATACTTACGACTCACAGACTTACAAAATGGCAGCCCCACATCTGTCCACTATATTTGGTAAGTTCCTAGGGTAGATTCAGTTCACCAGGATTAAGTGGGCTCAGCACCTTAGAGCAGGCTCAAAATAAAGGAGTTGAGGAGTCACAGAGGACTGGAATGAAAGGAAGTGGGTATGGAGCTCTTTGAAATCTTGGAGCCCCAGAATTGTTCATGTCAGATTCAGTACCCTTTGGGATTTTAGAGGAAGGACATATATGCATGGTGGAGAGAGGGAAGAAAATTTAAGGGTGGTACTTCTTTATTTTATCGATTTGTTTTATAAAGCTGGGAAAGATAACAACTCAACCTTTGTGAATTTCAATTTCCTTGTTAAGAAAATTGAGAATATAAACCCATTTCTCATGGATATCAAAGCACCCTGTTCTCTTTTTTTAATCAAAGTGTAATTGATTTACAGTGTTGTATTAGTGTATACCAAAGTGATTCGTGATACCTGATTTCTTTTTCATATGCCTTTTCATTATGCTGTGCTTTAAAGTAGCATCTTGTTTGTTGTTTATATACTTTATATATAGTGGTTTGTATCTGTTAATCCCACACTCCTAATTTATCCCTCCCCAACCCCCTTTCCCCTTTGGTAACTATAAGTTTGTTTTCTATATCTATGGGTCTGCTTTTGTTTTATAAATAAGTTTGTGTCATATTTTAGATTCCACATGGAAATGACATGTCTTTTTGTTTCTGAATTACTTTACTTAATATGATCTCTAGGCTCATCCATCTTGCTGCAAATGGCATTATTTCATTCTTTTTCATGGCTGACTAGTATTCCTTTGTATGTACTACCACGTCTTTATCCATTTGTCTGTCAATGGACATATAGGTTGCTTCCATGTCTTGGCTATTGTGAGTAGAAAGCATCTATTTTCTGACTCTGGTGGAGTTAGTGTGTGTGTATGTGTGTGTGTGTGTGTGACTCAAGTGATGTCAGACAACTTCTACGCTTGAAAACATTGTAATAATATATATGCCTACATGCTCATGTCATCCTCTCCTCTCACTCTGCCTGTTTTAGACCCTTCCTGTGCCCATGAACAGATAACAGAGATGGGAAACTTCCACTCTTGGTTACAGGTGAGTCAAGAATTATTTTCTTTCTCCTAAAATGCATTCCTGTCCCCTGGGGTGAATGCATCTCCTTCAGCACTCTGGAGCCTCACAACTCAACCTGCATTTTGGAACTTCTGATAGTGGTTCAAGGACTTCTAAAAAAATTATTCTACCCCACTACTTAACAGTTTTTTTTTTCAGGCATCTTTTCTGCTTAGTGCTGTTAGTAAAGAAGTAAAAAGTAAAAGAAAATAAAAATAAGAAAAAAAACAGAAGAAAAGGAAAAGTTAGAAAAATTTTAAATAAAAAGAAAATAGAATACTGTCTTAGTCTCAAAAATTATGCTTTGTAATGTGGTGTTGGAAAAGACTCTTGAGAGTCCCTTGGACTGCAAGAAGATCAAACTAGTCAATCCTAAAGGAAATCAATCCTGAATATTCTTTGAAAGTAAAAGTGACTCTTTGCAACCCTATGGACTATACAGTCTATGGAGTTCTCCAGGCCAGAATTACTGGCATGGGTAGCCTTTCCCTTCTTCAGGGGATCTTCCCAACTCAGGGATCAAACCCAGGTCTCCTGCATTGAAGGCGGATTCTTTAGCAGCTGAGCCACAAGGGAAGCCCCATTCATTGAAGGAACTGATGGTAAAACTGAAGCTCCAAACTGAAGAACCAACTCATTGGAGACTCTGATGCTGGAAAAGATTGAAGGCAGGAGAAGAGGGTGGCAGAGGATGAAATGATTAGCTAGCATCATTGACTCAATGGACTTGAACTTGAGAAAACTCCAGGAGATAGTGAAGGACAGGGAAGCCTGGTGCTACAGTGCATGGGGTTGCAAAGAGTTGGACACAGCTTAGCAACTGAACAACAGCGTCAAAAATAATAATAATTTTGAAAAATAATTTTTTTCATTTAGGAAGTATTTCTTTCATTCTTGCAGCGTGCTCAGGTCGCTATTTGACACTGAAGATAGAAGAGAATAAGATTGTGGAAGTTCTCAGGCTAGGAGAGATACATTTCATCATAAATTCTTGAGATTCCTTAAGGAGTGAGCATGAATAGAGAAGATTCTGAGAACTGAGTCCTGGGGTTTTGTTTTGTTTTGGCCATGCTGTGCCACATGTGGGACCCTAGTTCCCCCACTAGGTATTGAACCCATGGCCCTGAATTCGGAATGGGATTCTTAAACATTAGACTGCCAAGGATGTCCTTGAATCCTGGATTAAATGAAAAGTCCTCAGAATCTAGACTTATGAAAGTAAGGTAAAGACCATGAAGTAAACAGGTATTTCATCTCCAGTGCTGTTACCCATGATCCTCTTCCCCGGAACACTGATTGGTGACTGGTTGACACAAAATGTGTTGTAATTTTAGAACTCAATCACCTTTGAGGATGTGGCCATAAACTTCACCCAGACGGAGTGGGCATTGCTGAATTCATCTCAGAGAATGCTGTACAGAGATGTGATGCTGGAGAACTATAGAAACTTGGCTTCACTGGGTAAGGCCGACACAATCCCTTGATTTATTTTATTGAGTTTGAGCATGGATTTCTTGGGTCAATAAGACTTGTGATACAGATACAGGCTTCTTAAAAATTAATTCATTCATGTATTTATGGCTGTGCTGGGTCTTCACTGTGCATGGGCTTTTCTCAAGTTGGGGCAAGCAGGGGCTACTCTTCATTCCCCTAGTGCAGAGCACAGTTCTAGGCGCAAGGGCTCAGTAGTTGTGGCACTTGGGCTTAGCTTCTCCAAGGTATGTGGCATTTTCCTGGACCAAGGGTCGAACATGTGTTCCCTGCATTGGCAGGTGGATTCCCAATCACTGGTCCTCCAGGGAAGTCCCTGTAGATTTTTATTTTTAAGAAAAATAGCTGTATTGAGGTATAATTTACATACCATAATTCATTCATTTAAAGTGTACAAAACTAAGCTTTTTAAAGTGTTTTTTTTTTTTTTTCAGAATTGTGCAACCATCACCACTGTCTAATTCCAGAACATTTTCATTAACCTGCCTACAGGGTGTTTCATTCCTGTCTGCCTTCAGTCCCTGACAACTCACCTACTTTCATTTTATGTAGATTTCCCTATTCAGCATTTCATATTAATGGAATCATACCATGTGTTATCTTTTGTGACTTACTTTTTGTCACTTAGCATGTTTTCAGGGTTCATCCATGTTGTAATATATGTCAGTACTTGTAGCCTATTCATTGCTGAATAATATTCTCTTGCATAGATTTACCATATTTTGTTTATCCATTAGTTGATGGACATTTGAATTTTTAACACTTGTTATTACAAATAATGGGCTTCCCAGGTGACTCAGTGGTAAAGAATTCTACTGTTAGTGTAGGAGATGCAAGAGATGTGGATTCAATCCCTGAGTCCAGAAGATCCCCTGGAGAAGGGAAGAGCAACCCACTCCAGTATTCTTGCCTGAAGAATTCCACAGACAGAGGAACGTGATGGGCTACAGTCTCAAAGAGTCAGACACAACTTAACAAAACAACAACCGTATTACAAATAATGCTGTTACAAACATTCACATACAAGTTTTTGTGTGGACGGATGTTGTCATTTATCTTGAGTATATGCCCAAGAGTAAAATTGCTGAGTTATTTGGTAACTTTTCACTTTACATTTTTAGGCACTGCCAAACTGTTTTCCAAACTGGCTGTGTCATTTTACATTTCCTCCAGTAATATATGTTGATTCCAAATTTTCCATATTTTCTTACCCACACTTATTTCCTGTTTTTTGATTATAGTCATCCTAGTACTTGTGAAATGGAATTTCATTGTGCTTTAGATTTGTATTTCCCTAATGATTAATAATGTTGAGCCCACATCCTCTGCCTTGGAAAGTGGATTCTTAACCACTGGACCACCAGCGGGAAATCCCAACTTTCCTAATTCTTTGCTTGATCTCCTGACACCAGGTTATGGTGAAGAAAAATACAGCATTTGTTGCAAGGTGCCAAGCAAGAGAGTGGGAGAAGAGCCTCAGATCCACTCCAAATTGGTCTTTGAATTAGGGTATTTTTTTAAGAGAAATAAAAAAGAGACTGGGATTAATTAATCATTATCTTGTGACATTTCTCTAACTTTTCTTAATCATAGTTTTGGGAGTCAGGATGTCTCTGGTTTAAGATTCTGTGGCCAGGTGGCCCATGACTTCAGGGTCAGTTAGCTCATCTTGCTCTGGAGGAAAAAAACCTGAGTTTATACACTAATGATGATATCCATAATAGCAGTTTTAGTATATTAATGATACTACCCAAAACAGCAATTTTAGTCATCTGACTGGTTACTGTTCAGTTAGCATAGGATTGAGGTCAGAGGGGATAAAAGAACAGGAGTAAAGTTTTGGATAGCATGATTAATCATAAACTTGGTAAAGGAACTCAGTTTTAGGGAAATTTGGTTTCATTGCTGGCTTTTATTGTTTTCTTATTGCTGCTTATTTGTTTAGTGACTTTACTAGATGAATTCCACAGATTCTGTATTCCCTGCAGTGTGCAGCCACTGAGTTTTCTTGTTTTTTTTTTTAAGTACTTAATTTTTAAAAGCCTAGCTTTTTGGAAGTCACTAGCTGGTCATTATAATTTAGTAGTCCACCAATGATTGGTAAAAAGATTTTCTGAAGTGCCTTGCCTGTATCTTTTTTTTTCATTTGTTTTGTTTTTAAAAGATGTGTTTATTTATTGGCTATGATGCGTCTTTGTTGCTGTATGTGGGCTTTCTCTAGTTGTGGTGAGTGGGGCCAATGTTTGTTGTATGTGGATTTCTCAGTGTGGTGGCTTCTCTTGTTGTGGAGCACAGGCTCTTGAGTGCTCCGGTTTTGGTAATTGCAGCACGTGGACTCAGTAGTTGCTTGAGGCTCACTGGCTCAGAGCACTCAGGCTTAGTTATTCTGCAGCGTGTGGTATCTTCCCAGACAAGGGATTGAACCAGTATTCCCTGCATTGTAAGGTGGATTCTTAACCACTGGGCCACCAAGGAAGCCCCTTGGTTTTACCTCTTCCACCTCTTGCCAAGGGGACCTATGGGAGAAGTCACAGCTTTAAGCTTCAGGCAACTTATAAGACAGGCTTAGCTTTCACTTCTTGCTTAAGACTTGGACAGGCTCTTAAAGTCCACCAAAGGACTTGGGACTTAACCTTTCCTAGATATTTCCTGAGCATGTGCATAGCTTTGCTCATGCACACAGCCTTTTAGATCCTCAGGAACTTGTTGGGAGCTTTTCAAAGTTTCCCGTGGTTGTCTAGTTCTTACTTTTCTTTAAAACTCCCAGCCCGTCTTCCCTTCTCCCCAAGTGAAATCAGAGCCTTAAGCATCTGGAGATGTTACTAACAGGTTGCAAGTGTTTGAATAATGCCTTGGAGTTAAGGACTTTTTTTTTTTAGTCTGTTAATCTAGGCTCTGAGTAAATCAAATAGCCACACCACCCTGAGTATGGAGATTTTCTAAGGAGCTGCAAGTTTAGAAAACAAAAATATTGACTGTGTTCTATGGTTCTTTTAACAGAGCTCCCAAAGAGGTCAGACCATCTCTCTGTTGACTGCAGAGCTTCTAGCATTGGCCACTATGCCACTGAACTAGGGAGAGTGAAGGGATGAAATAATTCTTTTTTAAGTTTTATTTATTTATTTGGCTGCACTGGGTCTTAGTTGAAGCGCGAGGGATCTTTTGTTGCGTCTCACAGACTCTGTAGTTGCAGTGTACAGGCTTAGGTGCTCTGCAGCATGTGGAATCTTAGTTCCCTGACTAGGGATCAAACCATATTTCCTGTATTGCAAGGTTAATTCTTAACCATTGGACCCCTAGGGAAGTCCCTGGAGGGGCTTCTTAAAATAGCCTTAAAATGTCACATGTCCTGTTCTCTTACCAAGGTTCAATGATTTCTCTAGACAATTTTCCATTTGTGGAAAGTTGATCTCCCAAATGTTTTACTTTTGCTTTCTCTATTAGAAGTTTATCATCATTTTGCTCTCTGGAATGTCACAGTTGTCAATCTTCAGAACCTCAAAGACCAAGTTCTTGCCATGGTTTGATGATAGTTTTTGTCATACACTGCATGGCCCTCTCATATGTATCATCCCCAATTATAGGACATCAACTCTGCAAACCTCCTCTCATCACCCATCTGGAGCAGGAAGATGAAATGAAGATAGTAGAGCAAATAATTCACCAAGATACCTGTTCATGTGAGCACCAGGCATATATGAATGTCTTGCCTACAAGATCTGTTTGGGGTGAAGGAAAAGGTGCATTATGAAATGTCAATCAGGAGACTTTAAAAAATAACCCCTTTTATTTAAGGAGAAAGCAGAGACCCTTTGGTGTGGGCTTCCTTATGTAGTTTCAGCTTTCCCCAATCTTTCAATTTTTGCCTTTCATTTCATACTTTCCTGTGATCTGAAAGATCTGTCTTGATTTTTAATATTCACATTTTGAATCATTGTCTGATTCTTCCCATTTTGCATATGTAATAATGGCTTGTCAACAACATGACCTTCAATCAAGACAGAATGATTCCTTAGTAAATTATATGAAATCCTAAACCATGTAAATGTCATCGGTTTTACCATAAATGGATTTTTCCTTCATATTGTCTTCCTAAGTCTAGGATCAATATTTGAAGAGAAATCCACATGGGGCTTACTATTTTGGTCATCATCCCACAATTTTATTTAATTAATTAATTTTTATTGGCATAATAGGTAATTTACAGTGCTGTGTTAGTTTCTGCTATACAGCAAAGTCAATCAATTATAGATATATCCACTCTTAGATTCTATTCCCATAGAGGTCATCAGAGAGTACTGAATAGAGTTCTCTGTGCTATACATTCCACCATTTTATATAGGAACATGAGGTTACCTTTCCCATTTGTTTCAGATTGGGGTTGGGCATTACCTGTTTTTGTCAATATATGGTCACCATCTATTTTCCACAACTTTTCCCTCCTTTGTTCAGATGAGATGATTCTCCTTAAAACCGAACAACCACAGCAAGAACAAGGTATTTTGGAGAAATATACACTCAATGGCAAGAAGGTAAGCTTCACACGGGATAATTCTTGTCCTCACCTTAGAAGTCCAGAATTCTATAAGATAGAAAAGAACTAGAGCAGGGTTCCCCAATCCCTGGGCCATGGACTGCTACCAGTCTGCACAGCAGGAGGTAAGTGATGGGTGACCCCATTGCTCACATTGCCACCTGAACTCTGCCCCCTGTCAGATCATTGGAAGCATAATAAATATAATGCACTTGAATCATCGCCAAACCATCCTCACCCCAATCCATGGAAAAATTGTCTTCCATGAAAACCAGTCTCTGGCGCCAAAAACGCTGGGGACTGCTAGACTACAGGGTAAGCCAAGTGATATCACACTTATTTCACCAACAGAAAGCAGAAGTTATTGTTAAGTATTCATTTGAAGGAAACTCATAACTTAGCTCCAAAAATGATTTCAGAGAATCCCTAATGTAAATATTTGCATAATGGAATTAGATATTAAATGTTTACGATATCATTCACCCTAAGGCATTTTTATCTTAAATCTGTTGAAGAAACTTTAGTGGGATCCATCTGGTATAGCAATCCACTTATTCAAGCTAATAAATTTAGTCAGAAACTGTGCATATTCACTGAGAAAATATGAAACTCTCATGCTAATAAAGTGCTTGTTAGGCATGTCAGAATTTATGCTGGGGGAGAGTCTCAGTCATGAACATGATAAATCTCATGATCATAATTTGTATTTTAATCATTAGGAACAAACTCTTGGAGGCAATACCGTTCAATGCAGAGAAATTGTTGAAACCTTGAGTGTGAAATCTAGCGTTATTCAGAATAAGAGAATTTACCCAGGCAAGAAACTCCATCAGTACCCTGACTCTGCAGAAGCCCTTGGTGAATCTTCACGTCTGAAGTCACATGAGAGAATTCTTCCTCAGAAAAAATCATACAACTGTGAAACAGATGAAAATTCCTTCATCAGGAGCTCTAACTTAGCCAGCCACAAGAGACGACATACAGGAGAGGGATCCTATGAATGCAGTGAAAGTGAGAAAGTGTTAAATTCAATCTCACATCTTAAGAAGCATGAGAAAACTCACGTTAGAGAGAAACCTTTTGAGTGTAGTCAGTGTGGTAAAATATTACAGAGCCATGGGTCCATTAAGTTGCACATGAGAACCCACACTGGAGAAAAACCATTCAAGTGTGATCAGTGTGGGAAATCCTTCACCTCAAGCTCTTACCTTACACGTCACAAGAGAATTCATACTGGAGAGAAGCCCTATGCGTGCCATGACTGTGGAAAAACCTTCCGAGACAGCTCACTTCTCAGACAGCATGCAAGGACTCATTCAGGAGAAAAACCCTATAAATGTAATCAATGTAACAAAACCTTCAGTAGAAATGCTAGGCTTACCATACACCAGATGACACATACTGGAGAGAAACCCTATAAGTGCAATGATTGTGGAAAAACCTTTAGTGTTCTCCTATACTTTAAACAACATGAGAGAATCCACACTGGAGAGATAGTCACTGAATGTAGCCTCTGTGGTAAAGCCCTAAAGAGTGAGGTGTCTCTTAAGACGCACATGAGGATACATACTGGAGAGAAACCTTACAAGTGTAATCAGTGTGGGAAAGCTTTTAGGCTGAGCTCCAACCTTACCACACATAAGAAAATTCATACTGGAGAGAAACCCTGTAAGTGCAATGACTGTGGGAAAGCCTTCAGGGATCGCTCATGCCTTAAAGAACATGCGAGAATTCACACTGGAGAAAAACCCTTTACATGTAATCAGTGTGGAAGAGCCTTCAGAGTGAAATCTTTTCTCATGTTACATAAGAAAATTCACATGAAAATGAAGTATGAGTGTAAGGAATGTGGGAAAACCTTCCGTGGTCTCTTATCTCATGGGAGGCATATGAAAATCCATACCAGGGGCAATAAACCTTTTAAGTGTAGTGATTGTGGAAAAGCTTTTAGCAAGCGTGTTTCCCTTACAGTACACATGAGAACTCACACAGGGGAGAAACCCTATGAGTGTAATCAATGTGGAAAATCCTTCAGTGTAAAGTGTAATCTCACTGTGCACAAAAGACTACATACTGGAGAAAACACCTTATAATTGCAAGATCTGTGGGCACAGTTTCAGTAAACCCTTACCCTTTCAGCGTCATGAGAGAACTCATGCTCAATAAGTCCCTTTTGATGACATCCATGTAAAGTAGCTTTCAGGGAACTCTCAATCTTTAAGACGTACAATAAAATGCTAAGTGGAAAGAACTGGTTTTGAATAATGTGAGAAAGCCTGTGAGTAATGCATATATGGGAGGAGCCTAAGTTATGCAATGGTTGTGAGAAATTTTTATTAATTCATTATCCCTTAAAAGATATGTAGTAATGCTGAAAGAAAATGTTTTAATAGCTTCAAGAGTTGTTACTTGAGAAAAATAAAAACCTGATATTTTAAGCCACCATGTTTTCTGTGTATTTGTTCTGTTTTCCGTGTGTGTGTGTGTGTTTGTGTGTGGTGTGATGATGGTAGTGGTGGTGGTGATGTGTGCTAGATTACTTCAGTCGTAACCTATGCACTCTATGGTGGTGGTGGTAGGGAGTTGTTTTTTTTTTTTTCTTTCTCCCAGTTGGCTGTAATCACTAACCAGTATAGTCCACAGATGGTCAGTTTTTAAAAATAACTTTTACATATGGTAACAAAATTGAAAAACTGTTTAGTATGAGGGTATAGGTTTGATAGATATTTGCATGCATGCTTAGTCACACAGTCATGTCCAACTCTTTGCAAACCCACGCACTGTAGTCCACCAGGCGCCTCTGTCCATGAGATTCTCCAGGCAAGAATGCTAGAGTAGTAGCCATTCTCCCATTCATCCCATCTAGGGGATCTTCCTGACTGAGGGATCGAACCAGAGTCTCCTGCATTGGCAGGTGGATTCTTTACTACTGAGCCACCAAGGAAGCCCATACATATATATACATATTCGTTTTCATATTCCTTTCCATTATGTGTTATTACAGGATATTGAATATAGTTGCCTGTGCTATACAGTAGGACCTTGTTGTTTATTTTATATATATAGTAGTTTGTATCTGCTAACCCCAGTATACTAATTTATTCCTTCCTCACCCCCTTTTCCCATTCGGTAGCCATGAGTTTGTTTTCTATGTCTGAGTCTTTGTTTTCTTAGTTCATTTGTGTTTTTTTTTTTTTTTTTGACTGCACTGTACAGCTTGCAGGATCTTAGTTCCTTGGCCAGGGATCAAAACCAGGCCCTGAAAAGAGAACAAGAAACTAGGGCCTGGCAGTGAAGCACAGAGTCCTAACCACTGGATGGCCAGGGAATCCCCTAAAAACATGTATTTTAAAACAACTTTGTTGAGAGATAATTTACGTACCAAAAAGTTCACCCATTCAAAGTGTACAGTTCATTGACTTAAGTTATGTGCACTCTTGTGCCTGATATCACATGATGTCATTTGTGCTTGGCTTCTGCTCAACATTACATTTTTGAGATACATTTCTGCTGTTGTATCTAGCCGGGGTTTATTTTCATTGTTGCATAGTTTTCGATAGGATGAATTTGTACACTGTATCATTCAACTGTTTTGGACATTTTATCTGTTTATAGCTGGGATATTTTACAAATAGTTCTGCAATGAATATTCTTCTACATGTCTTTTGATTCACAACTACATATTTTTGTTGGGTATATATTAAGGAATAGGTATGGTAACATTTATTTCACAACCACCATGCAGTTTTCCAAAATACTTGCACCAAGTTTCATTCCTGCTCTCTTGCCAATACCTCACATTGTCTCTTTTGATTGGACCATTTTGATGAGTATGTAGGGTCATATTTTGGTTTTTCTTAATTTTAAAAACTTTTATATTGAACTACTTTTACACTTAGAGAAGGACTTCCCAGTTGGTGCAATGGTAAAGAATCTACCTGCCAATGCAGGAGATGCAAGAGACTTAGGTTCAACCCCTGGGTCAGGAAGATCCCCTGGAGAAGGAAATAGCTACCCACTCCAGTATTTATGCCTGGAGAATTCCATGGACAGAGGAGCCTGGTGGGCTACAGTATGGGGTCACAAAGAGTCACACACAACTGAGCAACTAACACACATATACCTCAGTTCAGTTCAGTTGCTCAGTCATGTCCAACTCTGGAACACGATGGACTGCAGCATGCCAGGCCTCCCTGTCCATTATCAACTCCTGGAGTTTACTCAAACTCATGTCCATTGAGTTGGTGATACCATCCAACCATCTCATCCTCTGTCGTCCCTGTCTCCTCCCACTTTCAATCTTTCCCAGAATCAGGGTATTTTCAAATGAGTCGTTCTTCACATCAGGTGGCAAAAGCACTGGTTTCAGCTTCAGCATCAGTTCTGATGAATATTCAGGAATGATTTCCTTTAGGATGGACTGGTTGGATCTCCTTGCAGTCCAAGGCACTCTCGAGTCTTTCTCCAACACCACAGGTCAAAAGCATCAATTCTTCGGCACTTAGCTTTCTTTATAGCCCAACTCTCACATCCATACCTGATGACTGGAGAAAAACATAGCTTTGACTAGACAGACTTTTGTTGGCAAAGTAATGGCTCTGCTTTTTAACAAGCTGTCCAGGTTGGCCATAACTTTCCTTCTAAGGAGTAAGCGTCCTTTAATTTCATGGCTGCAATCACCATCTGCAGTGATTTTGGACCCCCCAAAATTAAGTCTGTCACTGTTTCCACTATTTATCCATCTATTTGCCATGAAGTGATGGGACCAGATGCCATGATCTTAGTTTTCTGAATGTTGAGTTTTAAGCCTACCTTTTCACTCTTCTCTTTCACTTTCATCAAGAGGCTCTTTAGTTCTCCGCTTTCTGCCATAAGGTGATATCATCTGCATATCTAAGGTTATTGATATTTCTCCTGGCAGTCTTGATTCCAACTTGTGCTTCATCCAGCCCAGCATTTCTCGTGATGTACTCTGCATATAAGTTAAATAAACAGGGTGACAATATACAGCTTTGACACACTCCTTTCCCAACTTGGAACCAGTCTATTGTTCTATGTCCAGTTCTAACTATTGCTTCTTGACCTGCATACAGATTTAATGTTGTCAGACACAATAACTAGAAATAAAGCTCTCTCCCTCTCCTTTGGTCTTTTTGCAATGCAGAAAGAATCTTGCACAGGAGATGCCCCAAAGACATTGTTTTTATTATCAGCCTGAATTGGGACATGGTCTGCATTAGTTTCCCATTGTCATTGTAATGGACTTCCCTGGTGATTTGGTTGGTAAAGAATCTGCCTACAATGCATAAGATTTGTGTTCAGTCCCTGGGTTGGGAAGATCCCCCTGGAGAAGGAAAGGCAACCCACTCCAGGATTCTTGCCTGAAGAATTCTGTGGACAGAGGAGCCTGATTGGCTACAGTCTGTGAGGTCACAAAGAGTCAGACATAACTGACAACTTTCACTCACTCACTGTCATTGTAACACATATCATAAACTTAGTATCTTAAAACAACACAAATATTTTCTTTTGCAGTCTTGGAAGTCAAATCAGCTACACTGGGCAAAAGTCCAAGTGTTTTGCTCCTTCTGAAAGTTCTGAGAAAAGAATGAAATGCAGAATTTGCGGGCTTTTTTTGTCATTCATCACAGCTTGTGGGATCTTAGTTCCTTGACCAGGGATTGAACCCCGGTCATGGGAGTGAGAATGCCAAAAATTTCCTAATCACTGGAATGCCAGAGAATTTCTCAGAGTTATTATTTAATACATAAAGAATTTCTGTTCAGGGTGATGAAAATGATCAGGAAATAAATAGTGTTAGTGGTCATACAACATTGTGGATGTTCTTAATGCCATGGAATTGTACATTTTAAATGGCTGAAATAATTGTTTCTTTTTTTAAAGGAGAACCACTTTATTTGAGTAGTAAACAAAATTTCATTTATAACATAATAAACAAATATTCCATCAGTTTCTTCACAGTTAGTCCAAAGAACAAAGCCCCTGACTCAGTTAGAATTTACCTTTAACCTTAAATATTTTAAAATCCATCCAAGTCAACTTTGGAATTTTAATCTTGCCTGATACTATGAAATAGGGCAAAACTTGATTGACAGTCAAGTTCCTACCCTTTTCTGTTAGCCACTTTTAAAATGATAAATTTTATATCTATTCAAAGTGATTAAAATTTTTGAACATAATATGCAAAGATATTTTTATGACCTTCTAGAAGTTAAGTATTTGAAAGAATAGCACAATCCAAAAGGGAAAGACTGAGAAATTCAAGCACTTTAAAAATAAGCTACTAAAACAAGTGATTCAACAATGAAAATTTAGAATTGTTCTTTCAATTCAAAAGTAAACTTCCAGTGAAATAGCTCCACATGTGACATTGCTCACCACATCAATATCAACATGCTTTTATTACTCAGTACAGAAATAAACAACTTTTAATATAGTCCAGCTCTCTTAACAACCAATTTCCCCTTATCCCCTGCGACCACCATTCTACTTTCTGTCTTTACAAAGTTGCCTATTCTAGGTACCTCATAACTTAAATCACATAATATTTGTCGTTTTTGGCTTGGTTTATTTCACAAAGCATAAGGCTTTTAAGGTTATAATGCGTAATGCTGTAATGTGTCAGAATTTCATTCCTTCTTTTATGGCTGGAATGAATGAATGAATGACTTTCACATGTATAATTATAAGCCATAACCAATTATAACCTGATATCATTGATTACATGGCTATATCATTGGTTGTATCTAAAAAAAGAATACTGAAGTCCAATTAGAGAAGAACGGTGTGTCCACATTTGCACTGGATGTGAAATACATGTGAGCAGAAAAAGTGGAACAGTGACTGGTGAACATCTGGTCTCATAGCATCAGGGACTCCACCACCCTAAGTTCTTTCATTATATCTTCTTGGTCTTTAAGGATTTGCACTGGCCTGGTATCAACATAATGATAAAATTGTCTGACTAATGAGGAGCTTTGGGTATTGGTCCTCCAAAGGTACAGAGAGTAAAAATTGTAGGTGACAGCCTCACTCAACAGCACTTCCTCAATAAAATCAGCACACATGTGCCTCCTCCTGGAAATGACCCATCCCCTCACCCCCACCCCTGCCCTGCTCAGGAGCCTAGTGCTTCACTCTGTCTCCCCTTATTAGAACTTCAGCTTCCATTACTCAACATCGAGGAGACGCATCATTGCATCTCGACAAGAGTGCATCTTCCTAGTGAAGTCATTCAGGTAAACCTTCATTCCTGTTTGGCAATCAAGAGAGGTGTTTTACTGCAAGTTTAACCAGGGGAAATTATAAGAGGACCTGCATAAAATTATTAGAACCAAGGCATCCATTTGCCTCTTGCCTGCCTTCTATATTCCTTTGTATCTTTCCTGTAATCTTCAAACAGCTCTTATTCTGTCAGTCTCCTACTGTCTTTCCATTCTCAAAGACTATTTGCTTTGTCAGCAGGAATGTGCTCATTTACAAACATAGTGATGGCATTGTTTTTTTTCCACTTTGCTGGCATTTAACTTCTTTTCTGTAGCGATTCAGGGAGGAGGCTTGGGCAGTTTGACTGTATCTTGTACTTCTGGGTTTTTGACACAGCTTTGTATTATCTCTGTTGCCAGGCTGTGAGGTCTCTGGGGAAGGAGGTGATGATTCAGATAGACTCATCAGCCCTGATTACCTGATTCTCCTAATAAAGTTACCAAATGTTATTATAGAAATAATCAGAACAACATAGTGTAATTTTATTTTTTAAGATAATTTATAATTTATTTATTTATTTTTGGCTGTGCTGAGTCTTCAATGCTGAGAGGGCTTTTCTCTAGTTGCTGAGGACAGGGGCTACTCTCTGATCGCAGTGTGCAGGCTTCTCATTGCAGTGACTTCTTTTGTTGCCGAGCACAGGGGCTAGGGCACGTGGGTTTCAGTAGTTGTAATGCATGGGCTCAGCGGTTGCAACTCCCAAGGTCTAGAGCACAAGCTCAATAGTTGTAGCACATGGGCTTGGTTGCCTTGGGGCATGTGGGATCTTCCTGGATCAGGGATCGAACCATGTCTCTTACATTGGCAAATAGATTCTTTACCACTGAGCCACCAGGGAAGCCTGACAGTGTAATTTTTAAAATGGCTATTCCTCAACTCTTCCCGTAATTAACAGATGTTGACACACTGCTTTTAGTAATTTCAAGTCTTTATTCAAAGTAACAAAATAATGTGTGTCCCTCTATTCCATTACTTCCTTTCTCAAACTGGTATTTGCCTCTGGTGATACACCTACTGCTGGACTAGGGGCCACATCTTTCCCATCAGATTATCAACAATATGGAACCAAGAAACCAAACAGGTATTTCAGAATTCCTTCTCATGAGACTAACAGAGGACCCAGAACTGAAGATCACCTTCTTCAAACTGTTCCTGTCCATGTACCTGGTCACTGTCCTGGGAAATCTGCTCATCATCCTGGCTGTCATCTCTGACTCCCACCTCCACACCCCCATGTACTAATTCCTCTCCCATCTGTCCTTTACAGACATCTGTTTAAGCACAACCATGATCCCAAAGATCCTAGTGAACCTCCAAGCACAGAGTCAGAGCATCACTTTTACAGGCTGCATCACCCAGATCTGCTTTGTTCTGACATTTGTTTGTTGGGAAAATTTTCTTCTTTTAGTGATGGCCTATGACCGCTATGTGGCTATTTGTCACCCAATGAGGTACACAGTCATCATGAACCCTCGTCTCTGTGTTCAGCTGATTCTACTCTCCTTGTTCATCAGCATTGCAGACGCCCTGCTCCACAGTCTGATGGTGTTACGACTATCCTTCTGCACAGACCTGGAAATCCCCCTCTTCTTCTGTGAAGTTGTTCAGGTCATCAAACTTGCATGTTCTGACACCCTCATCAACAACATCCTGATATATTTTGTGGCTAGCTTTTTTGCTGGTGTTCCTCTTTTTGGAATCATTTTCTCTTATATTCAAATTGTTTCCTCCATTTTGAAAATGTCATCATCAGGCAGAAAGTATAAAGCTTTTTCCACCTGTGGGTCTCACCTCTCAGTCGTGTCCTTGTTCTATGGGACAGCTTTTGGGGTGTACATTAGTTCTGCAGTTACTGATTCTTCCAGGAAGACTGCAGTGGCTTCATTGATGTACACTGTGGTCACTCCAGTGATGAACCCCTTCATCTACAGCCTGAGGAACAGGGACATGAAGGGAGCCTTGAGGAAGCTCATTGGCAGGGTACCTTCTTTTCTGTGATGTATCATTGGGTTTGGGATGGGTTCACTACAATGAATCAAAGTAAAGGGAATGCTAATGAGATAGAAAGCCTGACTTTTTCATCACCAGGTTCTTAAATGAATAGATAATATGATAGCTAAGTGCATTTTAACTTAGGGTTAATACATGACTTGCTCTTTTTTTTTTAGCACTGATTATTTTCTAATTTATTTTGTATTGCAGTATAGCCGATTAACAATGTTGTAATAGTTTACAGCGAAGGGACTCAGCCATACATATACATGTATCCATTCGCCCCCAAACTTCCTTCCCATGCAGGCTGCCACTTAACATTAAGGAGAGCTCCATGTGCTATACAGTAGGTCCTTGTTGATTACCCATTTTAAATATAGCAGTGTGTACGTGTCCATCCCAAACTCCCTAACTATCCCTTCTCCCTATCCTTTCCCCAGCAACCATAAGTTTGTTCTCTAAATGTAGCACTGTGATTTTTGACAGATGATTTCTATTCTCTAAGATAAATTTCTCCAGTTAGGGTACATGGATGCTGAATATGAGGCAGATATTCTTGGTATGGTCATTTCATGGGGAATGTTCTCAGCACAAAGAAAGTGAGGAAAAATATAAATTTTTCTTTATTATAGAAAGTGGGAAAGGACTTAAATCTGTGGTCTTGCAGAGATGTATCCTGCCTGGTTCCATGGACAGCATGATATGAACTGAACCTTAGCCTACTGTGAGACATAGTGGCTGATCTTTTATACCCCAGTTCAGGAGTTGCTGATACTAACTACTGGTATATTGGATATGTGTGATCCAATATTCATATCCAGAATATTCAGCTTCATCAGTTGTAAAAAATTGATGGTTAGATTATCTCAGTAGTCTGAAATGATGGTAAGGTTTTTGAACTTGATCTGTGGGGAAGCCTTTCTTTAAATAAGGGAAAGAAATACTGGCTCTAACATGCCCAAACTATAAAGATAGTTATTTCTCATGACAAAGATTTCACAGGCAGAAAATGTGCAGAAGCAGAAAAGTAGAGATTCATTCATTCCTCCATGAAGTGGCTTCGTGCTAGGGTTGATTCCCCTCATGGGCCCAGATGCCTTCATCAGAGGTAGGCATCATATCTAGACACAGTTGCCAGAGGAAAAAACCTGACTGTCCTTCCCCAAGTCTGTTGTTGACTGAGGCTTTGTTTATAATAGATACTTACATGGCATCATCCACAAGATTATGCGTGCATGCTAAGTTGCTTCAGTCGTGTCCGACTCTTGGCAACCCTATGGACTGTAGCCACCGAGCTCCTCTGTCCATGGGATTCTCCAGGCAAGGATACTGGAGTGGATTGCCATGCCCTCTTCCGGGGATCTTCCCCACCAGGAATCTAACTCACATCTCCTGCTTCTCCTGCATTGCAGGCAGATTCTTTGCCGCTGAGCCACTGGGGAAACCCCCACAAGATATTACCTTCTATCTTATCACTGAGGCTATGATCATAAGTCACCTCCTTAACTAATTCCCGATATGGGGAAAGTAATTCCATTGTATGTATATAATACATTTTGTTTATCTATTCATCCTTTGATGGACACTGCTCCTACCTCTTGGTTATTGTAAATAGTCTTACTATTAATAAAGGATTGTAAATATATCAGATGTCTTATTAAATTTGTTTTTAGAATTGTTATTATTCTCATTATTTTTGGCTGCACTGCTTGGTTTGTAGGATCTTTGTTCCCTGACCAGGGATCAAATCCAGGCCCCCCATAGTTGAAGCTCAGAGTCCTAACCACTGAACCACCAGGGAATTCCCTGGAATTGTTATTTTTTAACTACACACTTTCCTGTGTCTCTTTGAAAATGCTCTCTATACTCACAATTTAATCTTTCAAAAATTTAGCTTTCAAATGATCATACAGCAAAATGCTTTTTGGGAGCTGCTGTCTGTATTTTAAGACATGCACTGATTCTTACAACCACTGCCACAGTCAGTATACAGAGCAGTTACATCATCTGCCAACAAACCACCTTGGACTGGACTGTAGGCACACGGTCCTCTGTGTTTGTGAACCACTGTGAGCCACTGATCTGCTTTTTAGCCTTACTTTTTGTGCTTTTCATGATATCATATAAATGAAATCATACATCACCTCAACCTGTGCATGAATACTTTGAGTAGTTCTTTTTTTTTTTTAATTTTGTTTATTGTGTTGGTTTTGCCATACAATGACATGAAACTGCCATGGGTTTACCTATGCTCCCCCTCCAGAACCCGCCTCCCTCCTCCCTCCCGATTCCCTCCCGCTGGGACATCTCAGTGCACCAGCCCCGAGCATCAAACCTGGGCTGGCGATTGATTTCACATATGATAATTAACATGTTTCAATGCCATTCTCCCATATCATCCCACCCTTGCCCTCTTCCACGGAGTCCACGAATCTGAGTAGTTCTATTCAAAATTGCCCAAGACAAAATCAACTCACATGTACTTCCATGGATATACATAAGGAAACTGCAGTTTTATCATTATAATAGAAACACCAGTAAAGAAGAATGAATGAGTGAGATAGGCAGCAACTTGCATGATTCTCAGTGGCATTATGCTGAGTAAAAGAAGCCCCATGCAAAACTCAAACGTTTATTTAAAAAATCTTATCCTGGAGCAAACTGATGATCAGATTCTTGGTTTGGTAGGTTAAACATTTTAGGATCATAATCTTCCTGGTATTTAAAATTTGAATTGTAGATTCATTTTACTTGCTAGGTTTTTTTTTTCTACCTCTCCTTCCATTATTGTATTCATACATTATCACCTAACAGATCCACAGTTGCCCTTGGCAATTACCAGTCCTCTAGCCTTGAATTCAGACTGATAACTAGCCCCTGTTACTCAGTGATTTTGAGAACATCACCAAATTCAGCTACCAAACCACTGACTAACTTGATTCAGTTCTGCCCTGGGGGCTTCTTTTGAAACTTTCTGCTGTTCTAAGTCCAAAGTTGTAGTCCTAGAAAGAGTCCCCAACTTGTATGCACTCCCATTTCTCAGTGAAAAAAAAAAAACCTCCACAAATGCCTTTGGCTTTTTAAATTCTATATTTCTAAGTCTTTTGTATATTCTGTTGTTTTACGTGTTAAAAGCAAATGAGGTTAAGATAGTAAGGGATGACAATACAAGGCTATCCTGTCTCATGTTGGTTTTAAAATATCAAGAAACTTGTATGTTCACAAGTTCATACAGTAACAGTGAACAGTTAAAGGAGTTAATTGACAAACAGATTAAAATCTTTTTTAAAAATTTTTTATTTTATATTGGGGTGTAGCACATTAACAATATTCTGATAGGGTCAGGTGAACAGGGAAGCAACTCAGCCATACATATACTTGCATCCATTCTCCCCCAAACTCCCCTCCCATCCAGGCTGCAGCATAACGCTGAGCAGAGTTCCCTGAGCTAAACAGTAGGTTCTTGTTGATTATCCATTAAATATAGCAATAGACACATGAAACTCTTGAATTCCTTAAAGATGAAAATTATTTTATTGATATTAATGTGGAGTACCATGCCAAACTATTAGAATAATGGATAAAATATAACTAAATGTACTGAGATTATACTTGACCACTGTTGTCTTGGGATGACATTGTAACTCCTTACAGCTTTATGAAAAGTTAAGGGATGAACATGAGCCACTACAAATGCAGAGAAGTCCACTTGGCCTCATGGGGTCAGAAAAACAACCATCTTGAATTTCTCCTACCTAGAGTCTTGATCTTAAGGATTTGCACTGTCCTGGGATCAGAGTGACAATGAATTGCCTGGTTAATGAGAAGCTTTGGAAATTGAATCTCCAGAGTTCAAGACTGCGATCTGCCTGTGACTACCTCAATCAACTATACCTTTTCTAGGAAAGGAGTAGCGCACCTGAGACTCTTCCCATAAATGATCCCTCCTGCCCAGGAGCTGGTGACTCACTCAGATCTTCTGTTCTTCCTAAGGACAACTGTTCTGTATGGTACATCAGAGGTATCGAGCATCTTTCCACTGTGATACCAGCCAGGTAACCTAAATTCCTTTAGTGAATATTTGGTGTTTTGGTACAGATTCATACAGGGGAAGCTGTGAAAACAGTATATACATCAGATGGTTAGAACCCAGTCTCTCTGCCTAACATATGATATCTTTACCTTTTTAAAATTGTATTTTGCACCAATATTTGTAAGCATCTTTCATTTACTAATATGAAACTCTCTATATGACCTTGAACTTCTTTTTGATTAGAAATCTTCCTGTTCAGATATAGGGTGACTTTTAAAAATTTTTCCAACATTTCTTTGTGCATTTGTCATTGTAGGGGAGGGGAGAAAATTTGATAAGCTTCGTCTTGTGTTTACATTCTTGGTTCTTGACATATCTATGTATTATTTCCTTTCACTGGCCCTGAGGTCACTGGGGATCTGGACAGAATTTTCAGTGGCCTCCCTCATCTGTTTCCCTTTGTAAAATTACTAATTTTTTTTAAATTTGGCTGCACCAGGTCTTAGTTGTAGCATATGGGATATAGTTCCCTGACCAGGGAGCAAATCCAGGCTCTCTACATTGGGAATACAGTGTCTTAGCTACTGGACCATCAGGGAAGTCCCCTAATGTTTCAAATAATCAGAAGAGTACAGATAGTTTATAAAAGAACCATGTTTTTATCCTTTCTAGAATTAACTGCAAATGCTCTGAAATAACTACTTTGGGTATTTTTTTTTTTAAGAATATGCATGCATAAGGCATTACTTTTTCCCTCCCTTCGTTAATCTCCTTCCCTTCCCAAGATGGTGTGGATCTCTTGTGATACTCCTGATGCTTATTTAGGGACCACAGGTTTCCATGTCTTTTTTAACCATATCTTTTTCATCAGATAATCAACAACACGCAATCCAGAAATCACACTGATGTTTCAGAATTCCTTCTCATGAGACTGACAGAGAACCCAGAACTGAAGACTATTTTCTTCAGCCTGTTCCTGTCCATGAACCTGGTCACTGTTCTGGGAAACCTGCTCATCATCCTGGCTGTCATCTCTGACTCCCACCTCCGCACCCCCATGTACTTCTTCCTCTCCAATCTGTCCTTTACTGATGTCTGTTTAAGCAAAACCATGATCCCAAAGATCCTAGTGAATGTCCAAACACAGAATCAGAGCATCACTTACACAGGCTGTCTCACCCAGATCTGCTTTGCCCTGATTTTTGTTAGTTGTGAAAATTTTCTCCTTGGAGCAATGGCCTACGACCTCTATGTGGCCATTTGTTACCCCCTGAGATACAGTGTCATCATGAACCCCCACCTCTGTGCTGTGCTGATTCTCATCTCATTATCCATCAGCATTGCGGACGCCCTGCTCCACAGTCTGATGGTGTTGCGACTGTCCTTCTGCACAGACTTGGAAATCTCCCTCTTCTTCTGTGAAGCTGTTCAGGTCATCAAGCTTGCCTGCTCTGACACCCTCATTAATAATATTGTTCTGTATTTTGCAGTTAGCATATGCAGTTGTTTCACCTCTCAGTTGTTTCCTTGTTCTATGGAACAGGTTTTGGACTGTATGTTTGTTCTGCCATTTCTGAGTTCTCTGGGAAAACTGCAGTGACTTCATTGATGTACACTGTGGTCACCCCCATGACGAACCCCTTCATCTCTAGCCTGAGGAACAGGGACATTAAGGGAGCTTTGAGGAAACTTTGGTAATGTCCTTTCTTTTCTGTGATGTGTCATTGAATTTAAGATAAGGCTACTAGAATAAGGCCAAATTAGAAGATTACTGATGAGCTAGACTGCCTGACTCTTTCATCACCAGGTTCTTAAATGAATACATAACACAATGGCTAAGTGCATTTTAATTTAGTGTTTAAACCCAACTTATTCTTTGTCTAGCTCTGTGATGTTTGATGCAAAATTTCAGTTCTCTAAGATGAGGTTTTTGGTTAGGGGCAAGAGAAGCTGAATGTGAGGCAGAGGTTTGTGGTAGAGTAATTTCGCTGGGCAATGTTCTCAGCATAAAGGATATCAGAGAGGGTGAAGGAAAGGATTTAAACAAGTTTGTGGTCATGCAAAGATAGATTCTGCCTGATTCCCTGGATAGCATCATATGAACTGAACTCTAGAGTTAAGGCTATTGTGACACATGCTGGCTGATCTTTCACACCCCAGTTCAGGAGTTCCTGGGGTTGTTCACCGGTGAATGGGACATGTGTAAGCTGATATTTGCATCCACAATATTCAGCTTCATCATCTGTAAAGTTGCCATGATTGAATTATCTCAGTCATTTGAAAAGATTGTGAGGTATTTGAACTTGGTTAGTGAGGAAGGCTTTCTAATGGCAGGCTACAGTCCATAGCGTCACACTGAGTCAGACATGACTGAAGCAACTTAGCACATAGCACATACATCCTTGCTCTAATATGTTCAAACAATAAAGATAGTTATCTTCATTGCAGGAATTTTGGAGGCAGAAAGTGTGCAGGCACGAGAGAGTAGAGGTTCATTCATTCCTCCATGGAGAGGCTTCATGCTGCGGCTGATTCCCCTCATGGATTCATACAGCTACATCAGATGAGGCGTATCTAGAGGTGATTCCCAGAAACCAGGACAACCAACTGTCCTTCCCTGGGTCTGTTGCTAATTGAGGGTATATTTTTAGTCGCTCTTTCCATGGTGTCATATTACCTTCAGTTGGAAACGTTGGTACTGAAGTTCTATAAATGAAATAATATGCCTACTATATTCTCATTTTACTTTTTAAAATTGCGGTAAAATGTAAAAACATAAGAATTGCAATTGTAATGTGTTTAAAGTGTGCCATTTTGTGTCATATTTATATTCACACTGCTGTGCAGTCATCACCACATTCTGTTTCCACCTATTTTCTTATTTTTTGGCTGTACTGGGTCTTTGTTGCTGTGTGGACTTTCTCTAGTTGTGGTGAGTGGAGGCTACTTTTCCCTGTGGTGCTCAGGCTTCTCATTGCAGTGGCTTTTCTCTCTCTCTGTCTCTCTCTCTTTTTTTTTCTGGCATGTTATTTATTTTTTAATTAAAGGATAATTGCTCTACAGAATTTTGTTGCTTTCTCTCAAACATCAACAAGAATCAGCCATAGGTACACCCATGGCCCCTCCTCTCAGACCTCTCCCCACCCCTCCCCCGACTCCCTCCCCATTCCACCCTTCCAGATTGTCACAGAGCCCCTGTTTGTGTTCCCTGAGTCATACAGCCAATTCCCACTCACTATGTATATTACATATGGTGTTGTAAGTTTCCATGTTACTCTCTCCATACATCTCACCCTCTCCCTCCTCCCCATCCCCATGTCCGTAGGTCTGTTCTCTCCATTGCTGTCTGTGGCTTCTCTTGTTGCAGAGCACAGGCTCTAGGCACATGGGCTTCAGTAGTTGTGGCATGCAGGCTTAGTTGTTCCACGGCATGTGGGATCTTCCCAGACCAGGAATGGAACCTGTGTTCCCTGCATTGGTAGGAAGATTCCTAACCACTGCACAACTGAAAAAGTCCTCCACCTATTTTTCATCACCTCTGACTCTCCCCATGCCTCAGTCCCTGGCAATCTCTATTCCTTTTTCTGTCTCTATAAATGTTTCTAATCTAGAACATTCTTACAATATATGTCATACAATTCATACAGTATATGTCCTTTTTTCTTTTTTAATTTTTGATTGTGAAAAACTAAAAATACAGCAAAAGTTGAAAGAATGATACAATGAAAAACCATTTATGGACTGCTTACATTCAACAGTTATTATTTTGCAATATTTGTTTTACCAGTCTACCTATACTAATTTTCTTCTTTATTGTGGTGTTAAATACATGTTGTATAAAATTATACCAGTCCATCCTAAAGAAGATTAGTGGTGGGTATTCACTGGAAGGACTGATGCTGAAGCTGAAACTCCAATACTTTGGCCACCTCATGTGAAGAGTTGACTCATTGGAAAAGACTCTGATGCTGGGAAGGATTGGAGGCAAGAGGAGAAGGGGACGACAGAGGATGAGCTGGCTGGATGGCATCACTGACTAGATGGACACGGGTTTGGGTAGACTCTGGGAGTTAGTGATGGACAGGGAGGCCAGGCATGCTGAGATTCTTGGGGTTGCAAAGAGTCAGACAAGACTGAATGACTGAACTGAACTGAACTGAATTATTTTTAAGTTCACAATTAAAAGTGTTCATTATAGGAAATTTTTCATCTTGTAAATCTGAAATTCAGTTTCCTTTATTATTTTTTTTTGCCTTAGTTTTTTTTTTTAATTTTCTTTACTTTATTGTGTTGGTTTTGCCATACATTGACATGAATCTGCCATGGGTATACATATGTTCCCCTTCCAGAACCCCCCTCCCTCCTCCCTCCCGATTCCCTCTCCCTGGGACATCCCGGTGCACCAGCCCCGAGCATCAAACCTGGGCTGGCGATTGATTTCACATATGATAATTAACATGTTTCAACGCCATTCTCCCATATCATCCCACCCTTGCCGTCTTCCACAGAGTCTTCCACAGAGTCCACGAGACTGTTCTATACATCTGCATTTCTTTTGCTGTCTCGCATGCAGGGTTCTCATTACCATCTTTCTAAATTCCATATATATGCGTTAGTATATTGTATTTTTGTTTTTCCTTCTGGCTTACTTCACTCTGTATAATAGGCTCCAGTTCCATCCACCTGAGTAGAACTGATTCAAATGAATTCTTTTTAATGGCTGAGTAATTTTAAACAGTAACTCTCCTTTACTTCATCTTCCTAGCCCCTATAACCATTGTTTTACTTTCCTTTTCTATGAATTTTGGTACTTTAGATAATTCTTATAAGTGAAATTTGTCTTTTTCTGACTGGCTTGTTTCACTTAGTTTAATGTTTTCAAGCTCCATCCATGTTGTAGCATGTGGCAGGCTTTCCTCCCTTGCTAAGGATAAATAATATTCCATCATATGTGTATAACACATTTTGTTTATCAATTCATCCTCTCGTGGACACTTGGGAAGCTTCCACCTCTTGGCTATTATACATAGTTCTCTTGTGAATAAAGATGTATATATATATACATATATATTTATTTTATTTTCTAAATGCACAGGTTCCTTTCTGTCTTTAAGAGTACTATCTGTGTGTGTGTGTGTGTGTGTGTGTGTGTGTGTGTGTGTGCACGCGCGCTCAATCGTGTCTGAATCTTTGTGACCCCAAGGACTGTAACCTGCCAGGCTCCTCTATCCATAGGATTTTCTAGGCAAGAAGGCTGGAGTGGGTATACATATTCAGTTGGATATACCCAACTGAATGCAGAGTTTCAGAGTTTCCTACTCGAGGGGATCTTCCTGACCCAAGGATCAAACCTGTGTCTCTTGCATCTCCTGCTTTGGCAGCCACATTCTTTACCACTGCTCCACTATTCATACTTATGTTTTAATCTCTCTAAAATTTATTTTTAAAATATCATACAGTTTAATGTACTTTTGTGTACTGTTCTTTATTTTGTTTTTTAATGAATAAATTAATTTTTTATTTAGAAAAGTTTCTTTTTTAAAAATTTTAATTAATTAATTAATTAATTTTCTTTACATTATCGTGTTGGTTTTGCCATACATGACATGAATCCGCCATGGGTATACATGTGTTCCCCTTCCAGAACCCCCCTTCCCACCTCCCTCCCAATTCCATGTCTCTGGGTCATCCCAGTGCACCAGCCCTGAGTACCCTGTGGAAAGCTTTTCACTGTTAGTTGAAGAGATCTTTAAACAAATCTTTATTTATTTATTTGGCTGTGTTGGATGTTAGCTGCACCATGTGGAATCTTTTGTTGTGGCACACAGACTTTCTAGTTGTGGTAAGTGAACTTAGTAGCTTTGAGGCATGCGGAATCATAGTTTCCCAACCAGGGATCAAGCCTTGGTCTGCTGCATTACAAGGTAGATTCCTAACTACCTAACCACTGGACCACCAGGGAAGTGCCTATTTTTAATTTTTATTTTTAAAAATTATTTATTTATTTGGCTGGGCCAGGTCTTAGTTGGGACATGTGGGATCTAGTTCCCTGACCAGGGATCGAACCTGGAAGTATGGAGTCTTAGCTACTGGGCCACCAGGGAAGTTCCTGTACTGCTCTTTATATTTCAACTCATGTATCAATTCTTAGAACCACCACTACACTCAGAATACAAGGCAGTTACATCATTCATCGATAAACTACCTTGTGTTGCAGTGTAATCACACATTCTTTTGTCTTTGTGAATCAGTATGAGCCACTAATCTGTTCTGCATCCTTACAGCTTTGTATTTCTCATAATACCATATAAATGAAATCATATATCACCACACTGTTCATAAATACAATGGCTGTTTTCATAACTGGCCTAAACAAAAAAACCCATATGTACTTCTCTGGATAATGCATAAATAATGTGCTGTATTATAATAGAAAGCAGCAATAAAAAGGAGTTAGGTATTGATACTCTCAACAACTTGTATAATTCTCAAAGGTATGCTGAGTGAAAGAAGTCCCATGTAAAAAGCAAACATTTATTTAAAAATTCTTATCCTGTACAGCCCTTATGAAACACAGTATGGAGATGCCTTTAAAAATTAAGAATGAATCAACCATATGACTCAGCAATCCCACTACTGGGCATATACCCTGAGAAAACCACAATTCGAAAATGTACATGTACCCCAAGGCTCACTGTAGCAATATTTACAATAGCCAGGACATGGAACCAACCTAGATGTCCATCAGCTGGTGAATGGATAAAGAAGTTGAGGTATATTTATACAGTGGAATATTACTCAGCCATAAAACAGAATGAATTTGAGTCAGTTGTAGAAAAGTGGATGAATCTAGAGCCTGTCAAATAGAGAGAAGTAAATCAGATAAAGAAAAACAAATACCATATATGAATACATATATATGGAATCTAGAAAAATGGTACTGATGAACCTAGTAGAGAATGAGCTTGTGGACACAGCAGAAGAAGATGAGGGTGGGATGAATTTAGAAAGTAGCATTGATATATATACACTATCATGTGCGAAAAGGTTAGGAGGAAGTTGCTTAACAACACAGGGAGCCCAGCCTGGCTTTCTGTGATGACCTAGAAGGGTGGGATGATAGGAGGGGAGGGAAGGTCAGAGGGAAGGGATATATATAATTATGACTGATTCCAACTGTTGTATGGCAGAAAGCAACACAAAACTGTAAAGCAATTTTTCACCAACTGAAAAAATAAATAAAAAATTTAAAATCTTACCCTAGAGTGGATTGATGATCTGATTCTTGGTTTGATAGATCGAGCTTTTTGGCATCGAGTTCTTCCAGGCTATTTTGAGGTTTGAATTGTGGATTCATTTTAATTGCTATGTTTTTCCCTTTCCTCCATTTCTCGTGTTTTATCATGCAACAGCTTCACAGCTACCCTTACCAAAAACTAGCCTTGAATTCACTCTAATAACTAATTCCTGCTGCCCACTGATTTTGAGAGTATTTAAAAAATCCAGGCGCCAAACCATCAGGTAGCTTGATTTGCTTTTGCCTTTGAGGCTTCTTTTGAAACTTTCTACTGTTTTAAGTCTACAGTCCCAGGCAGTGTCCAAGACTTCATGTTCACTCTAATTTCTCAGTAACAAACCTCCGCTGAGCCCTTGGCTTTTAACTTTTTATACCTCTATGTCTTTTATACTTTTCTATTATTTTATGTATTTGAAGCAAAAGAAGCTAAGGTGGTAAGGAGTGACTTTGCAATGCCATCTTGTCTCCTGTTGGTTTTACCATATCATGACAGTTGTAGGTTAGCAAAACTCATACAGTAGCAGTGAAAAATAAAGGGAAGAAATGGATAGGCACATGAAAACATTGATCTCCTTAAAGATGAAAAATATTTTAATTAATATCAATGTGGAATACCATCTCCAATTATTGGGTAAAATCTAAATAAATATACTGAGATTAAATCTGCACACTAGTGTTTTGCCATGACATTGGAACCTCTTACAATTCCATGAGAAAATTAAGAGATGGCCATGAGCCTGCACAGACACAGAAAAATGAATGGTGTCTACTTGGCCTCATAGCATCAGAAAATCAGCCATCTTGAATTTCTCTCATGTAGTCATCACCTTAGGATTTCGCACTGTCCTGGGATCACAGTGACAATGAATTGGCTGGTTAATGAGGAACTTTGGAAATTGCATCTCCAGGGTTCAAGACAGTCATATGCTTGTGACTACCTCACTCAGCAGTCTTTCTCAGGAAGGAAGAAGCGCAACTCCTCTTCATGAGAAGAGACTCTTTACGAGACTCCTCTCTTGAAGGATTCCTCCTGCCCAGGACATGGTGACTTGCTCAGATCTTTGTTCTTCCTGAGGACAGCTCTTCTCTATGGTACATCAGAGGTGTCAAGCCTCTTTCTATTGTGATAACAGCCAGGTATCACAGGTAATATCCCTTTGTGAATGTTTGGAAATGAGGGCAAATATTTTGGTACGGGTTTATCTGGGGAAGGCTGTGAAGACAGTACCTACATCAGATGGTTAGAACCCCGTTTCTGCCTAACTTCTTCATATTTTTTTTTTTGCATTTTGTACCAATACTTGTAAACATGTTTTACTAATACCATAGTCTTTGCTGTGACCTTGAGCTTTTCTTTCTGAGTAGAAATCTGCTTGTTCTACAACAGGGTGACTTTTTTTCAGATTTTTTAAACTGAAGTGTAATTTTCCTTTTTTAAATTAATTTTTATTGGAGTATAGTTGTTTTACCATGTGTTAGTTTCTGCTGTTCAGCAAAGCAAATCAGTTATAGATATACCCATGAAAAAGTGATCCCCTCTTTTTTAGATTTCCTTTCCATTTAGGTTACCACAGAGCATTAAGTAGAGTTCTTTGTGCTATGTAGTAGGTTCTTACTAGTTATCTATTTTATACATAGTGGTGTATATATGTCAATCCTTATCTCCCAGTTAATCCCATTCCCTTTTCCCCCTTGGTATCCATAGGTTTATTCTCTACATCAAATAAGGTGACTTTTTTTTTCTGACATTTCTCTGTGTTCCTGTGATGGTGCGGGTGGGCAGAAAGGTAGAAGTTCACCTTATCTTTCCTGTTTCTTGATGTATCTTTATATTATTTCTGATGCATGGTACTGAAGTTGCTGGTTACATAGAATCTTCACTGCCTCCCTAGCCTACTGTTTCTCTATACTAAGTCACCAAATGTTTTCAATAATCAGAAGAGCACAGAGAGTACAACTTAAAAATACAACCAAGTCTTAAAACCTTTTAGAATTAATTGTTTGTGCTCTGAAATATCCACATCATTTTCTTAAAAGTAATCCAGGAATAAAAATGCATAAAGAAGGCATTCCTTTTTTGTTTCCTCAGTTTGTCTCCTTCCATTCCCCAAGTGGCATTTACCCCTTTCGATATCCCTGCTTCTTCTTCAAGGACGACATATTTCATTGTCTCTTTACCACATCTTTTTAAAAGAATATTTATTTGGCTGCACCGGGTCTTAGTTGTAGCACTCAGAATCTTTTAGTTGTGGGATTTAGTTCCCTGACAAGGGATTGAACCCAAGCCCCTTGCATTGGGAGTATGGGGTCTTAGTCACTGGGTCACCAGGGAAGTTTCCTGGTTATCATAACTTTTAAATCAGACTCATCAACAGCATGGATCCCAGAAACCACACAGATGTTACAGAATTCCATCTTATGAGACTATCAGAGGACCCAGAACTGAAGACCATCTTCTTCAGCCTTTTCCTGTCCATGTACCTGGTCACTGTCCTGGGAAACCTGCTCATCATCCTGGCTGTCATCTCTGACTCCCACCTCCACACCCCTATGTACTACTTCCTCTCCCATCTGTCCTTTACAGACATCTGTTTAAGCACAACCATGATCCCAAAGATCCTAGTGAACCTCCAAGCACAGAGTCAGAGCATCACTTTTACAGGCTGCATCACCCAGATATGCTTTGCCCTGACTTTTGTTTTGTGGGAAAATTTTCTCCTTTTAGTGATGGCCTATGACCGCTATGTGGCTATTTGTCACCCTCTGAGATACACAGTCATCATGAACCCTTGCCTTTGTGTTCAGCTGATTCTACTCTCCTTGTTCATCAGCACTGCAGATGCCCTGCTCCACGGTCTGATGGTGTTACGACTATCCTTCTGCACAGACCTGGAAATCCCCCTCTTCTTCTGTGAAGTTGTTCAGGTCATCAAACTTGCATGTTCTGATACCCTCATCAACAACATCCTGATATATTTGGCAGCTGGTGTATTTGGTGGCATTCCTCTTTTTGGAATCATTTTCTCTTATATTCAAATTGTTTCTTCTATTCTGAGAACGCCATCATCAAGCAGAAAGTATAAAGCTTTTTCCACTTGTGGGTCTCACCTCTCAGTCGTGTCCTTGTTCTATGGGACAGCTTTTGGGGTGTACATTAGTTCTGCAGTTACCGACTCTTCTAGGAAGATTGCAGTGGCTTCATTGATGTACACTGTGGTCACTCCCGTGATGAACCCCTTCATCTACAGCCTGAGGAACAGGGACATGAAGGGAGCCTTGAGGAAGCTCTTTGAAAGAACATCTTCTTTGCTATGATTGTATCACCTGATTTTGGCTGGGTACTCTAGAATGAATCAAAATTAAAATAATACTAATGAACTACTCTGCCTGACACTTTCATCACCAAGTTATTTTTTATTTTATTTTATTGAAGTATGGTTGATTTGCAGTGTTGTGTTATAAAGTTCTTAAGTGAATAGATAACATGATGGCCAAGTACATTTTAACTTAGCATTGAAACCCCACTTGTTGTTTTTATAGCTGTGTTGTTGTTTTTTAACTTAATTATTTGGTTGTGCAAGGTCTTAGTTGTGGCATGCGAGGTCTTTAGCTGCAACATGTGAACTCTTAGTTTCAGAATGTGGGATCCAGTTCCCTGACCAGAGATCAAACTTGGGTCCCTTGCATTGAGAGCATGAGTAACCACTGGACCACCAGGGAAGTCTCTAGGTCTGTGATGTTAGCCACAAATTACCTTTCTTTAAGGTTTTTTTGTTATAGCAAACAGAAGCTGAATCCAAGGCAGATCTTTTCAGTATGATAATTTTGGGTGGAATATTCTCAGCACAAGAGAAGTGGGAAAAGTTGGATAGGTCAAGGTTTAAAGAAGTTTGTGGTCATACAGAGGTAGAAACGTGGATTATGCCATGTGAATTGCACCCCAGAGTTAAGCCTGCTATGAGACATGGTGGCCGATCTTTCTTATCACAGTTCAGGAATTCTTAAGACTGGTCACTCACTGATAAATCAGACATATGTGGGGCAACATTAACATCCACAACAGTCAGCTTCATCATCTATAAAAGTTTGTGATTAGATTATCACCGTGGTTTGAAATGATTGCATGATATTTGAAACTGGTTAATGAGGAATCCTTTATAATAAGACAAAGATATCCTTCCTCTAATATGCTCAAACAATGAAGATAGTTATCCTCATTACAAGGATTTCAGAGGTACAAAATGTGCGGGAGTGGGAAAGTTAGAAATCCATTCATTCCTCCGTGAAGTAGCTTCAACCCAGGACTGACTCCCCATCATGAACTCAGATGGCTGAATTAGATGCAGGCATCATATCTAGATATGAATCCCAGAGTCCAGTACAATCAACTGTCCTTCTCCGGGTCTGTTGTTAATAGAGGGTCTATTAACAATAGATGATTCCATGGCATCATCCATAAGATATTACCTGCAATCCTATTACTGAGAATAGGATCATATGCCACTGATTTAATACAGTTACGGACAAAGAACAAATGATTACTGTGAAAGCCTTATACTTATCGTGTATGTATGCTCAGTCACTCAGTGGTGTCCAACTCTATAACCTGCCAGACTCCTCTGCCCATGGAATTTTCCAGGCAAGAATACTGGCGCCAGTTGACATTTACTCCAGGGGATCTTCCCAATCCAGGGATTGAAACTTGAGTCTCCTGTGTCCCCTGCATTGGCAGGTGGATTCTTTACTACTGAGCCACCTGAGTGCAATGATTGCTGCAAAGTTCATCTCCATAAGGATGATAAATACTTAGACCAATGCCCTAGTAAAATTTAATAGCATTATCATGTTCCACAAATTTCCTCTAACCCTTGAGTCTTATAATGTTATTGATCCCAAGTATTTTTCCACTTGCTTTAACAATTTGATTTGGTTTTTTATTGTTATATTTATCAGCTTTTTTCTTCTGGTCTGAGTAATATAATAAAATACATAATAAAAATAAATAATTATTAGTCAAGCAAGGCAAATGTTGGTAATTTTCCTCTGGCATCTTATTTGCTTTGAAACCTTCTTTCTCACTGGCTTATTTATAAGAATGTACCTGAATTTTCACTTCTCTCTTTAGTCATCTTATATCATTGGGTTTTTTACACATTTCTGGTGGAGTCCACACAGAAACATCATGAAATAAAATCAATTGTATCATGAACATCTTAGCAATTGGGTGTAATCTTAGGCCTGTCATGGAAAACTTTAATTTTTTTTTTTTTTTGGCTGTGCTGGGTCTTCATTGAGGTGTGCAGGCTGTTCATGGTAGTGTATGGCTTTTCTCTAGTTGTGTTGCATGGGGGCTTCTCTAGTTGCAGTGGGTGGGTTTAGTGGCCCAAGGCATGTGGAATCTGTTCTCCCAACCAGGGATTGAAACTGAGTCCCCTGCATTGGAAGGTAGATTCCTAACAATTGGACTACCAGGGAAGTCCCTCATGGAAAACTTTTTAATGTGTCTTTGTGAAGAAAGCTGTTCTATGGAGAACTACTTTCATTTGATAGAGAAGTGCCAAGAGGAGGACAAGGAAAAAGGGAAGTGGACAAGATTAGCTGGATCTGTTTCCCCAGAAGCACAAAAGTGTATGGTCATCAATGAGAATCACCTCTGTGGTGAGTTGATGAAAACAGTGAAGCTGTCAGGGAAGAATCAAGGGTGTGGATGAAGAACTGTCTGTTCACTGAAAAGTGAGAGGTGGTTTTATTTTAAGCACCAAATCTAGGGAACAGCTCCCTGAGTGGCACTCCTGTTCACTCTAGTGCAGATGTTCCTCCATTGTTGTCATTAGAACAGCTGCAGAGATTAATTACCTGAGACCTTTGTTCATACTGAGGTATCCCTGACCTCCAGCAAGAACCACTGATTTTGAACTTCAGAGGTGGGGGTATGTGTGTGCCTTCTAAGTGGCTTCAGTTGTGTCCAACTCCTTGCGGCCCTATAGACTGTAGCTGACCAGGCTCCTCTATCCATGGGATTCTCCAGGCAAGAATACTGGAGTTAGTTGCCATCCCCTTCTCCAGGGTATCTTCCCTACCCAGGGATTGAACCCGCATCTCCTGTGTCTTCTGCAATGCAGGCAGACTCTTTCCCAGCCATTAGGGAAGCCCCAGGGGCATGTGCTGTTCTGCAAAAGTAGTAACATAATAAAATGCCATCATTATTGTTTAAAGAAATTTAAATTTAAAGACAACAATGCCATCGATATTGTTTTTCTCATATTGCACTTTGGAGATTTCATTGTGCTTGGGGTATGATAGTAACTGATTAATTTCCAATATTCTGTATATCTACATTATGTTTAATGACTACAAAATAGATATCCTTTATCATACTGCTGGAAATTTTGCTTTACTTATTATATTTATCAGCCTTTTTCTTCTGATCTGAGTAACATAATTAAATAAATAACTATTAGTTTTTGTAGCTAGGTTTCTGCCATTATGAATAAATCTGAGGGTTTTTTTTTTAATATTTCTTGGTTGAATGAGAGAGGGGCTCCCACACGGCATGGCTTAGTTTCATTGAGTTAGACAGGCTGTGTTCTGTGTGATCAGATTAGCTAGATAAGAAAGCCTTCCTCAGCAATCAGTGCAAAGAAATAGAGGAAAACAATAGAATGGGAAAAACTAGAGATCTCTTGCAGAAAATTAGAGATACCAAGGGAACATTTCATGCAAAGATGGGCTCAATAAAGGACAGAAATGGTATGGACCTAACAGAAGCAGAAAATAGTAAGAAGAGGTGGCCAGAATACACAGAAGAACTTTACAAAACAGATCTTCATGACCCAGATAATCACAATGGTGTGACCACTCACCTAGAGCCAGATATCTTGGAATGTGAAGTCAAGTGGGCCTCAGAAAGCATCACTACAAACAAAGCTAGTGGAGGTGATGGAATTCCAGTTGAGCTATTTGAAATCTTGAAAGATGATGCTGTGAACGTGCTGCACTCAATATGCCAGCAAATTTGGAAAACTCAGCAGTGGCAACAGGACTGGAAAAGGTCAGTTTTCATTCCAATCCCAAAGAAAGGCAATTCCAAAGAATGCTCAAACTACCACACAATTGCACTCATCTCACATGCTAGTAAAGTAATGCTTAAAATTCTCCAAGCCAGGCTTCAGCAATATGTGAGCCGTGAAGTTCCAGATGTTCAAGCTGGCTTTAGAAAAGGTGGAGGAACCAGAGATCAAATTGCCAACATCCACTGGATCATCAAAAGAGCAAGAGAGGTCCAGAAAAACATCTATTTCTGCTTTATTGACTATGCCAAAGCCTTTGACTGCGTGGATCACCACAAACTGTGGAAACTTCTTAAAGAGATGGCAATACCAGACCACGTGACCTGCCTCTTGAGAAACCTGTATGCAGGTTAGAAAGCAACAGTTAGAACTGGACATGAAACAACAGACTGGTTCCAAATAGGAAAAGGAGTACATCAAGGCTGTATATTGTCACCCTGCTTATTTAATTTATATGCAGAGTACATCATGAAAAACACTGGGCTGGAAGAAGCACAAGCTGGAACCAAGATTGCTGGGAGAACTATCAATAACCTCACATATGCAGATGACACCACCCTTATGGCAGAAAGCAAAGAAGAACTAAAGAGCCTCTTGATGAAAGTGAAAGAGGAGAGTGAAAAATCTGGCTTAAAGCTCAGCATTCAGAAAACTAAGATCATGGCATCTGGTCCCATCACATCATGGCAAATAGAAGGGGAAACAGTGGAAACAGTGGCTGACTTTATTTTGAGGGGCTCCACAATCACTGCAGATGGTGATTGCAGCCATGAAATTAAAAGATGTTTACTCCTTGGAAGGAAAGTTATGACCAACCTAGATAGCATATTAAAAAGCAGAGACATTACTTTGTCAACAAAGGTCCTTCTAGTTTTTTCAGTAGTCATGTATGGATGTGACAGCTGGACTATAAAGAAAGCTGAGCACTGAGGAATTGATGCTTTTGAACTGTGGTGTTGGAGAAGACTCTTGAGACTCCCTTGGAGTGCAAGGAGATCCAAACAGTCCATCCTAAAGGAGATCAGTCCTGGGTGTTCATTGGAAGGACTGATGTTGAAGCTGAAACTCCAGTACTTTGGCCACCTGATGTAAAGAGCTGATTCATTGGAAAAGACTCTGATGCTGGGAAAGACTGAGGCCTGGAGGAGAAGGGGATTACAGAGGATGGCATCACTGACTCAACGGACATGGGTTTGGGTGGACTCTGGCAGCTGGTGATGCACAGGGAGACCTGGCGTGCTGTGGGGTCACAAAGAATAGGACACGACTGAGAGATTGAACTGAACTGAAGTTGTATATCATGTTGATATGATACACTTAAAAACTGCAAAATGATTACCACCATAAAATTAGCTAAAACCTGCATCCTGTCACATAACTAGTATTTCTATTTGTGGAGAAAATATTTGGGGTTTACTCTCTTACCAATATTTAAGCATGTAAATAGCACCATTAGCTATAATCATCATGTTGTATATCAGATTCTCAGAACTTAATCTTTTAACTGGAAGTTTGTACCTTTAACCAGTATCTCCCCATTTTGCCCAACTTTCTGGCAACCACCATTTTTCTCTCTTTCAATGATTTTTATTTTTTTCATTTGATAAAGTCCTATTCATTGAGTTTTGAATTTATTGCTTGTGTTTTTTATGTCATATCCAATAATTCATTACCAATGCCATATGAAATATTTTTCCTCCACATTTTCTTCTATACATTTTATGGATTCAGGTTTTTAAGTTTTTAATCCATTCTAAAATAATTTTTGTAAGTGGTGTAAGATGGAGGTCCAAATTAATTTTTCTGCATGTGGTTCCCAAAACCATTTTTTGATGTCTATTCTTTCACCATTGAGTATTCTTGGTGCCCTTGGGGTGTATTAATTTGGTGTATGTGGGTTTATTTCTGAGTTCTTGGTTCTGTTGTTTTGGTCTATGTGTGTTTTTATGCCAGTATAATTCTGTTTTGATTACTGTAACTTTGTAATATAGTTTGAAGTCAGGAAGTAAATGCCTCCCTGCAGCATTGTTCTCTCTCAAGAATGCTTTGGAAATTAACCAAATGAATTATTTTTTTCCAAATGAATTCTTTTTAAGTGTAGAGTTTGCTAGTATTAAGTACATTCATGTTGTTGTATTTTCATTACCACTATCCATCCATAGAACTCTTCATCTCACAAAAGTGAAATGTGTACCTATTGACAATAACACACTATCCCTTCTTGTCCCCAGGCCCTGGCAACCTTATTCTAATTTGTGTGATTTTGAATTTGACTACTCTAGGTACCTCGTGTAAGTAGAATCATACATTATTTTTCTTTTTGTGACTGGCTTATTTCCCTTCACATAATGTCCTCAAGATTCATCCATGTTGTAGTATGCATTAGAATTTTCATTCTTTTTTTTTTTAAGAAGCCAAAAAGTTTAATTTTATTGAATAAAGAAAGTTCATCCAGAGTTTACATAGATAGTAATATACTTTAGATTATAACAGTTAAGAGAGATCAATAGCTGAGGGGAAAGAAGAAAGCAGTTTATATTTTCATTGTAGAAAAAAAAATCTAATTGCTACAGATGTCTTGTAAAATTCCCAAAACAAGATCTAGCTAAGTTTACTGTTTAGTGGATCTTTTTTTCAAGAGATGAAAAGTGAGATTCAATGTGTATACTATTGGTTACAACTGATATAAGAGCTTGAAAAAATGGTAAGACAGAAGCATAAATATAATACAAAAAGACAAGGTTTTAAAACTGTACTGTAGGAATATAACTATAACAAGTTGGAAAAGATACATTAAAACCAGGAGTGTGTTATACTAGCTCAGAACAGAACTCATAAGGCAGACCAAACTGACGCTGTTAATACTTAAGGAAAAGGGTCTCTTTGGGGGATGCCTGTCTGGACAGATACCACACCACAAAGAAATGGCAACAGTAACTACGTGGTCCCCTCTTGTTACTCAGGGTGGTGTCAAAGGTGAGCTAACTGGGTGAACAGCTTAAGCCTTCTCCAAGGATTTGTAGTACTCCACCAGCACATCCCAGGCCTTGGGAGTCATGAAACCTTCAGGAGGTTTCTGGCCTTCTCGGGCAAGTTTTCTCATTCGTGTTCCTGAAATAAATTCAAAGTCTTAATGGTAGTCAGAGTCATAGTAGTCCATCCGCTTATTTTTCTTGTTATAAGCGGCAACTGGAAAGGGAACTATCTCCATGGTGATCAGGCCTGGGGCCATGGTCAGCACTTTGGCGCCATGAGTCGGCTCATAAAGATCCTTCCCTGTTTCTGGATGGGGCATGCCAGCAGGGTCTCGTCCAACAATGTAGAAGTTGGCTCCCGCAACCATCCGTGCTCTGCAGTGCCACTGGACCTCAGTTGGCCCAGCATACATCATGGGAGACGGGAAGATGGCCACCACTGTGGTCTCAGGATTCAGGACTCCCTCCTCCAGCACTGCCGCGTGCTGCTTCATCCGCCACATCAGAGGGAAGTCATCATCCTTTGTCCAGCCACCAAGGGGGTGAAGGAGAAGGACAGGGCGCCGGTAGCCCCTCTCCAGAAGCTGCCTGTGGGTGTCCTGCATTAACAGAGCATGGCCATTGTGCCCTGGGTTGCGCAGCTGAAAGGCAAAGACAGCATCTGCATTCATATCTTTAAACTTCTGCTTTAACTCAGTAGGAGTAAAACGATATTGATCAAGACCATCATTCCAATAAATTCGGTCCAAGACTTGAAGATCTCCTCCAATCAGCCAATCTCCTTGTTCCATAACCATCTTGATATACGGGTGATTCTTGCATGTCGTTCCCCACTGCCTGGCACAGCGCTCCTCCTTCCTGTGCTCAAAAAACTCTGGGTTGCGAAGAATAGCCACCCGGCGGCCCTCATACATCAGAGCAAACGCCGTGCAGCCGTCCAGTCTCTTTGTCCTCCTGAGTAGCCGTCAGGACTATAGGTACTGACAGGTTAATGACACCCCCATCGAGAAGACAATCGAAATGAAGACACTGCAAGTACTCCCGCTCTCTCATAAAGCCATTCAGCGGGGTTGCCCAGCCTTCTGCCAAAACTTGCACCCACTGCATATCCACTTTATTAATTTTCAATGCTGGCAGTGTTTCTGCATCTGTTTTTGCCAAATGAAGTTTATTTTCTGGCACATACAGTTCTTTCACTTCATAAGAGGCATCCACAGGTACAATATCCCGCTCCTGTAGAAGCTCCACCACCTGCTGGACACAGTCATTGACACCACAGGAGTCTGTCTTCAGCACTAACTCAGGGGCCTCTGGTTTTTCATATTCAGAATCAATCCCAGTGAAACCTTTAATTTCTCCAGCCCGTGCTTTTTTGTAGAGTCCCTTGACATCCCTCTGTTCACAAACATGCAGGGGAGCATCAACAAACACTTCAAAGAAAGGTAAACTTGCGCCCTCATGAATCTGCCTTGCATTGTTGCGATCCTGAGTATAAGGTGATATAAAACTTGTGATGCATACTAAGCCAGCATCTGCAAACAGCTTAGCTACTTCTGCGATGCGTCGAACGTTCTCTTCTCTGTCTTCAGGACTAAAGCCAAGATTTTTATTGAGACCTTGACGAACGTTGTCACCATCCAAAGTGTAGCATGGAATGCCATGGCAAACCAAGTATTCCTCCAAAGCCATGCTTACTGTGGTCTTTCCTGCTCCAGATAAGCCTGTTAGCCAAACTGTACAACCACGAAAGCCGCCTCTGGTCCCCACCACTTGTCCTCTCTTGTTCCTGCTGACATGGTGAGCTTGATAGGTGACGTTAGTTGCTCTCTGCATCCCCCAGTTCTGCGCGTTATTGCTCAGTTTGACTTTCTTACACAGGCTCCCGGGGACCTCCATGGCTACGCAGGGCGGGCGCGGGTGCCGGGATTCTCAGCACCGGGATTCTCGGCGCCAGGAGCGGAGCCGCAGGACCTGAGGCCGGCGGGGGCGGGGCCGAATTTTCATTCTTTTTAAGGCTGAATAATGTCTCTGGTGGTTCAGACAGTAAAGAATCTGCCTGCTATGCAAGAGACCTGGGTTCTATTCCTGGGTTGGGGAGATCCCCTGGAGGAGGGCATGGCAACATACTCCAGTATTCTTGCCTGGAGAATCCCCATGGACAGAGGTGCCTGGTGGGCTATAGTCCATGGGGTAGCAAAGAATTGGACATGACTGAGCAACTAAGCACAGCACAGCACAGCACGATGTGCTTCTTTGATGATGCATAGCCTGGCTTGGAGGATTTTGAGCATTACTTTGCTAGCATGGGAAATGAGTGCAACTGAGTAGTAGTTTGAGCATTCTTTGGCATTGCCTTTCTTTGGGACTGGAATGAAAACTGACCTTTTCCAGTCTTGTGGCCACTGCTGAGTTTTCCAAATTTGCTGGCATATTGAGTGCAGCACTTTCACAGCCTCATCTTTCAGGATTTGAAATAGCTCAACTGGGGTTTCATCACCTCCACTAGCTTTGTTCAGAGTGATGCTTCCTAAGGCCCACCTGACTTCGCATTCCAGGATGTCTGGCTCTAGGTGAGGGATCACACCATCTTGCCTATCTGGGTCATGAAGATCTTCTTTGTATATTTCTATGTATTTTTGCCACCTCTTAATACTTCTGCTTCTGTTAGGTCCATACCATTTCTGTCCTTTATTGGGCTCATCTTTGCATGAAATGTTCCCTTGGTATCTCTAATTTTCTTGAATGGATCTCTAGTCTTTCCCATTCTGTTGCTTTCCTCTATTTCTTTGCTTTGATCACTGAGGAAGGCTTTTTTTTCTTTAATCTCTCCTTGCTATTCTTTGGAACTCTGTATTCAGATGCTAATCCTACTTTTAATATTTGAGGAAATACCATACTGTCTTCAACAGTAGCCACACTGTTTTATGTTACCAACATTCCACATGGGTTCAAATTTCTTTATATCATTGCCAATACTTGTCCTCTTCCTCTTTTTCCTTTTTAGCCAAGCAGCTTGCAGGATCTTAGCTGCCTAACCAGACATTTAACTCAGGCCCATGGCAGTGAAAACATGGAGTCCTAATCACTGCACTGCCAGAGAATTCTTTTTTTTCTTCTTCTCTGCTTCTTCTTCCTCCCCTCCCCTTCCTTCTCATCAGTCTTCTTTTTCGTAATAATCATAATTCTGCCTACTAGGTGGTATCTCATTGTGGTTTTGTTTTGCACTTTCTTAATGACTAGTGATGTCAAACATCTTTTTATGTGCTTGTGGCCATTTGTATATCTTCTCTGGAGAAAATCTGTTCAAGCCCTTTTCCCATTATTTAGTCATGTTTTTGTTTATATTTTTATTGTTGAGCTGTAGGAGTTCATTGTAATTGTAGGATATTAAACCATTATCATCTAATTAAAAACTGGCTGAATTAATCACTTTTTTCATCCTTGGATTGCATTTATTTTATTTTATTTAAGAGATGATTTAGTCTGAAAATTTATAAAGATATCTTCCTGTATTGTTTTCTAAACATTTAATCATTTTGTTTTTCATGTTTAAGGCTTTGGTACTTTGAAGTGATTACTGACTATACTGTAAAAGAGAATCAAATTTCATCCAAAGATATGAATGACAATAATTTCTATTGTCATTTCTACTGTTATTGTATAGATACAACAATTTCTATTCTCAGCACTATTTATTGAAAGGTCAGATCCTTTCTCTGCAATGCCACATTGTTTTTAAGAAAGAGTCCAATGCCTCCCTTGTCCTCAGTAAAATTTTGATCCAAGTAAGAATTTAATTGGTCCTCTTTTTCTATCTGTTCCAGAACCATGCCTTAGTTACTATTATATACCTTGATATTTGGTAAGGCAAGTGCTTCACTTTTTTCCTATATGCTAATAAATCGAATATTCCTCCTCTATTGCTTTTTCATATAAATTTTCATAAATCAGCCTCTCCAATAATAATAACACTTCAGGAATTACTTTAAATCTGTAAGGAAATTTGAGGAAAATTGACATGTCTATGATATATATTGTGTATCAGTTCAGTTCAGTTCAGTCACTCTGTCGTGTCCGACTCTGCGACCCCATGAATCACAGCACACCAGGCCTCCCTGTCCATCAACAGCTCCCGGAGTCTACCCAAGCCTATGTCCATTGAGTTGGTGATGCCATCCAGCCATCTCATCCTCTGTCGTCCCCTTCTCCTCCTGCCCCCAATCCTTCCCAGCATCAGGGTCTTTTCCAATGAGTCAACTCTTCGCATGAGGTAGCCAAAGGATTGGAGTTTCAGCTTCAACATCAGTCCTTCCAATGAACACCAAGGACTGATCTCCTTTAGGATGGAGTGGTTGGATCTTCTTGCAGTCCAAATGTAGCTATCCAAAATTAGAATACTTTTTCCATTTTTTAGGTTTACTTTAATATCCTTCTATAAAATGTTACAGACTTTTCTATAATATGCTTTCACATCTTTTCTTAGAATATTTCCATGTATTTATCTTATGTTTTCTCAAATATATCTTTTATAAATCATGCCTTCTAAATAAATTTTACTTTGTAAAACATGTGATTAATATTTGTATAGTTATTTTGATTCCTGCAAACTTTTATTAGAAAGAATCTATTGTTCTTTCTAATAAATTATCTATAGGTTTTTTTTTAACATTCTCTACTTAGATGCTAATATTATTTGCTAATGGTTACATGGTTATTTGTCCTCAATAACTCAAACCTACACTATGTTTTTTGAATGAAAGTGGCATTTTTTGGCACCTGTTCTTGATTTTCAAGGGAATGTTTTGCAGAAATAGATTTATAGATACAGAGAATAAACTGGTGGTTTTCAGAAAGGAAGGGATATGGGATTGGGCAAAAAAGTTGAAAAGGATTAAGCAGTACAAACTTCCAGTTATAAAATATGTCACAGGGATGTCATATACAGCATGGGGAAAATAGTCAATAATACTTTAATAACTTGTGACAGATAATAACTAAGACTTATGGTGATCATTTCATAAGGTACAAAAATTTGAATCACTATGTTTTGGAAACTAATGCTGCATTGTATGTCAGTTATAATCAAATAAAATAATAGTAAAGGAAATGTTTTGAATATTTGACCATAAAGTATTTCATTTACTGCTGATTATCTGAAATACCCTTTTTTGAGTTAAGGCCATTTCTTCTATACTCGTTTCACTATTCTTTTATCATCATGGAGGGAAATTTCATCTGAATATTTTTTCTCCATTTATAGAAAATAATTCTATGTCTTTCTCTTTATAAGTGTGTCAAATCATATTCAAGAATTCTAGTGCACATATTTTTTCACTCATTCATTCATTCCTTCATCAAATGTTGATTTAGAACACACTGTTGCCAGACCCTTTCATCACGCTGATGTAGAACAGTGCACAAACAGGTGGAAGTCCCAGTGCTCAAAGTTTTCATCCATGAGGGGAGGTGAAAATTAATAAAAGAAAGCCTCATTAAAACAGAATCATGAGTCCAGAAAGGGGATCTCTCACGCAATACCACTCATGCATCATTTCCCAAAGGTCTGTCAATTACAGACCGTAGCAGGATAATCATCAGCAGTAAAGAATCAACGATCACTGGCCCCCAAAGAAAAGATGTTCCTTGGATCTCCCACAAGGAACTGACCACCCCAGCAACTCAGCCAATGAGATGCTGTCGTCACCCTGAAATTTTGCTTTTCTCCAGTGGACTTTTCATTCAAAACAACTGCTCCCAACTTCGTCCTTTTTGTCTGTAAAAACAAACTTTTTTTCCTTTGTTTTTTGGTCTTGCCTGTTGCTTTTGCTATAACGTGCTTGCCATAATTGCAGTGTTCTGCTATTCTCAAACAAACTACTTCTTGCTAGTAAAATACAACTCTTCAATTTTTAAGCTCAAAAGAGGAAGCAGGTGACATACAAGAGATATTGTGGAGAACGATGTGATGTATTGATCTTATCATCTTTTAGGAAGGAAGTAATCGTTGCTCCAGTGGCAGAGAGTGCTCCTGGCAGACAGCCCTTCACTGTCAACTCCCTTTGGGGCAAACTTCAGAAGAAAGCCACCACACCCAAAGTCATTCCCTTTTCCAGGGTTGCATCTAATAGCTGACTAGTACAGTTATTAAAGGTGTTTAAAGTCTTTGCGCTCTTGCATCAACTTGGAATATCTCTGAAGGGACATTCCAGCCTTAAGCTTCCTGTGGGGTCTCTGGAGCCTGACTCTGGGACTTCACTGCAACTCACTCGCCTTCTCTGCCCACTCTTATTTTCTTCCCTTCTCTTCCACAAGGGTTATATCTAGGAGCACTCCACCCAAACTCCTGCATGCTAATCTCTGCTCTGTGTCTACCTCTCAGTAACCTAATTCAATGCCATAAGAAAAATATCAACTGACAGATGGTGATAGGTGGTATGGAGAATAGACACTTGGAAGGAAACTTATGACAAACTTAATGCATACTAAAGAGTACAGACATCATTTTGCCAACAAAGGAGCATATAGTCCAAGATATGGTCTTCCCAGTAGCCTTGTACATATGTGAGAACTGGACTGTAAAGAAGGTTGAGTGCCGAAGAATTGATGCTTTCAAATTGTGATGTTGGAGAAGACTCTTCCGAGTCCCTTGGACTGCAGGAGATCAAACCCCTCAGTCCTAAAGGAAATCAACCCTAAATATTCATTGGAAGGACTGATACTGAAGCTGAAGCTCTAATACTTTGGCCACCTTATGGGAAGAGCTGACTCATTGGAAAAGACCTTTGTGCTGGGAAAGACTGAAGGCCAAAGGAAAAGGGTCATAGGACAGAGGATGAGATGGTTAGATGACAGGGTCATAGGACAGAGGATGAGATGGTTAGATGACATCACTGACTGAATGGACATGAATTTGAGCAAACTCCAGGAGGTGGTGGACAGAGACACCCGGTGTGCTGCAATCCATGGGGTTGCAAAGAGTCGGACACATCTTGGTGATTGCACAACAACAAACAATAAAAGGACAAGAAGAAGTAAATATGTGCAATTTTACACAGAAGGGCAAGAAGACTTGCTGAGAAATTCGCATTTTAATAAAGGGTTGAAAGGGGCATGGGAGAAAACACGTCTTTGTGGAGCAAAAATCAACCTTGTGTTCCTGGAGGAAAGTTGAATTTTTCAGAATGCACTACCCATTTTTATTCTTTGTTAGATTTAATTTTGAAAAAAATTTAATTTAGTAGTTTTGCCGGAGTAAGAATGCCTTGTGATTTTCCATTCTTCTAAACTTGTGTGTTTCAGATATCCAGGTTGTTTTGACCTTATGAAGTGAGATGGAGGATATCCTTCTCTATATTTTCTAAAATCATACCTTTATTCTATTTTATTTTTTGTTGTGTGCAGTCCTTCTCTAGCTGCAGTGAGCAGGGGCTAGTTTTGGTTGCAGCTCACGTGCTGCTCGTTGCCGTAACTCCTCTCATTGTGGCGCACAAGCTCTAGGTGACAGGCTTCAGTAGTTGCGGCTCGCAGGCTTAGTTCTCTGTGACATGTGAAATCTTTCTGGACCAGGGATCAAATTCTATGTCCTCTGCATTGGCAAGGGGGATTCTTATCCAATGGACCACCAGGAAAGCCCTTACCTTTATTCCTAATATTACCTTCTTCCTTGATTGCTTGGAAGAACTTGCCTCAATTCTGCTTACTTAAGGTTGTATTTCCTCATTCGTTATGCTATTGCACAATTTAATTTGCGCAGTGCTTCTTAGTAATCATTTTCCATTTTTATTCCCATAATTGATAATCTAGTTTCATACGTGGTTGGAAAAGATGCTTGGTATAGTTTCTACCTTCTTAAATTTGTTGAGACATCTTTTGTAGCCTGGCTGGTGATATACCCTGGAGAATGTTCCATGTGCCCTTGAAAAGAATGTGTATTATATCACTATGTATAAAATAGACAAACAATAAAGACCAGCTATATAGCACTGGGAACTCCACTCAATATTTCTGTAATAACTTGTATGGGAAAAGATCTGACAAAGAATGGATATATATGTATATGTATAAATAAATCAGTTTGCAATACACCTGAAACTAACACTTTGTAAAACAACTATAACCCAATATAAAATTAAAAAAATTTTAAAGAATGTGTATTCTGTTGTTTTTGGATAGAATATCTTGTAGATACATACTGATTGCCACTAGCCTAATGTGCCATTTAAGGCCACTATTTCCTTTTTTTTTTTTTTTGAGTACTATGGTTTTTAGATACCATTGAGAAAAACACAGCTGTACCTTAACATCTGTTGAGGAAATACAAATAAATATGCTAACTGGCAAACAACTGACAGATAACTCAGTAGCCACTGGAAGAGTCATGCAGTTGAGGAACACATTCTGTGTAACCTGACACACAAATTTGTCGTTTCCAGCACATGCACACCACTATTTAAAAAAAAAGCCAAGTCTAGTGTCTTATCAGGAGCACGGCCTCTTGAGTCACCTGGACTTGAGCTGAGTAATGCCTCCCACCAGACATCTCTATGACACCTGTCCTGCGGGCCAGAGGGGAGTGGCGGGAAGCAAAGCCCTTGCTCACAGCAGAGCCGCTCTGACCAGCAGGACAGAACCTCACCAAGACCTCTTCTGCATCTGATCAGTGACAGGCACTTAGCAGAAGCCACACTCCAGTCAAGGGAGTGGGAACTTCCCTGCTGCCACAGAGGCGTGAGGCCCAGGCGCTCCTCTCAGTAAAACAACTCCTTAACTGCACTTGGATCAAAATGACTAGAGGACCCAGCACTGCTGTGCGTAAGTGGACTGAAGGCAAAGGTCAGGCTCCATCACTCTGTCCCTCTTCTATGACTGACACGCATGTGTCCTGGGGAAGAGACCCTGGTGGGTCCACTGGAATCTGTCTTTGCTACATTCTGTTCACAGCTTCCCAAATAGAAATTGTACTTCAACCCAAGGCCAGATTTTGGCCCATTATTCCACCTACTCCTTTGTCGGGAAGATTCATCCTGCTACAAAGAACACAAGTAAGACTATGGAGACTGGCTTAGAAAGTCCTGTACGTGAGGAACTCTCATTTTCTTGGGGATCAGCAGTGCTAGCACTTGGTACGTCATGAGGAAACTTCGAAGGGCTTTCCGGCACAAGTGCTTCGGTGACGACAGGACCCGAGGAGCCGTCCAGAACTGGACGTGGCCATCCCTCGTCCCTGTGGCAATAACTCCACCATGTGGAAAAAATGTGCAGCAAAGACCATTGGTCACAGGAGCAAACGCAATCCGAGTCTTCAGTTCCAGGGCCCAGATCCTGAGGAGCCTGTCATCTGCCACCGTGGCGAGGTACAAGCCTTCAGGGGAGAAGCACACAGATCTCAGGGAGCTGATGTGGACGTCACTGTCATCCATAGGGGGGTTGAGCTGGGTGTGGTGGAGTGATCGCAGCCGCTCGCCGGTATAGGGGTCCCACATGATCACACTGGTATCGTAAGAAGCTGTGACGAGCAGGGCAGAGTCAGGGGAGAAGTCACAGGACGCCACGCTGCTCAGATGGCCCTCTAGCTTCCGGATTAACGTGTAGGAAGGCATGCTCCACAGAAAGACCGACTTCTCTCCGGCCGCAGAACACAGCATGCTGCAGTCTGGTGAGACGGAGCAGCAGTAAACCCACTGCAGGCGGCCCGATAACACCTGAACCTGCTTACCAAGTTTATTCAGGTCCCAGATGCGAAGAGTCTTATCCCGAGATGCAGAAACCAAAATCAAACTGCCACTGGGTGTGAAGCTCAGATCTCTCACGACATCCTGGTGGCTGGAAAGATTCAAAAGCAGGAGCCCTGTCTGTACCTCCCAAATCTTGATCTGCCCATCGTTGAGCCCAGTAGCAAGGATCAGGCAAGAGACATCTGGCACCTGTGGATGGTGGTGAGCCCAGAGTTTCTTGCTGGGTGGAGAAGGCCATGGGCTGAAGGCCAAGCCCCAGACAATCTGCCCACAGTCCAGTGTCTTCTCCTTTGGGCTGCCTAGCCCTTTTGTCTCATTTTTGCTGCTTCAGCTTTTGGCTTCGAACCCTTTAGAGATGAACTGCTCTTCCAGCGGCCAGGGGATCAGCTTCACAATGCAATGTGAACCAGGAACCATCCGGGGAGAAGGCGACGCTCCACATTTCACAGCTCGATTTCCAATCAAACTGGTCGGGGCGCCCGGGGTAAGTTCGGCCAGCAGCAGCGGCTCCTCTCCGGCCTCCATGGAGGACATGCGCGGCCTCAAGGCAGGCGGCGGGCGCCTCAGCCCCCGGGCCGCCGGCCCTCATGCCGCCCCCACGCAGCCCGCCCCCGCCCCGGCCCCGGCCCGGCCCCGGCCCAGCTGCCGCCGCCGAGCCCCTAAGGCCACTAGTTCCTAATTGATTTTTCTGTGTGGATAATCTGTCCACTGATGTATGTGAAGTGTTAAAGTCACCTACTATTACTGTTTTAATAATAATTAAAACAATATATTAATTGTTTAATAATTTAATTTTGTTTAATAATTAAAACAATATATTAATTAAAGGGGGAATTGTGAAATTCTCCCTTTATCTGCTATTGCTTGCTTTATATATTTAGATTCTTAAGTATTAGGTGCATATATGTTAATGAGTATTATATCCTCTTCTTTATTGATTGTTTTGTCTTTACAATGTCCTTATTTGTCTTTTATTATAGATTTACTTTAGTCTACTTTGTCTGATATGAATATTGCTGTACTAGCTTTCTTTTCAGTTCTATTTTTCTGAATATCTTTTCCCTCACTTTCAGTCTGTGTTCTTTTGCTCTGAAGTGAGTCTCTTGAAAGCAACATATAGATGGGTCTTGTTATTTTATCCAATAAGCCACCCTATGTCTTTTGATTGGTGTATTTAGTTCATTAACACAAAGCTATTGATAGGTATGTTGCTGTTGCTCTTGTTTAGTAGCTAAGTCATGTCTGAGTCTTTTATAATCCCTGCCAGGCTCCTCCATCCAAGGGATTTCCCAGCCAAGTACTGGAGTGGGTTGCCATTCCTTCTCCAGGGGATCTTCCTAAGATACTTGGGAACCCCTTTGATAGGTATGTACTTATTGCCATTTTGTTACTTGCTTCCTGGTTGTTTTTGTAGTTCTCTGTTCTTTTCATATTCTCCAAGTTTCTTCCCTTTCGGCGTGATGTTTTCATTTAGTGATATGCTTGTGTTCCTGTCTCTCTGCTTTTTTGGTATCAATAATCCAGCCACCAAACCATCATGTAGCTTGGTTCAGTTCTGTCTGGGAAGCTTCTTTTGAAACTTTCTGTTGCTCTAAGCTCACGGTCATGGTTTCAAACAGTGTCCATAACTTATGTTCGCTCTCATTTCTCAATAACAAATCTCCACTTCTGCTTTAGTTTTTAAAATTTTGTATCTCTTTTGTTTTTCTGTTATTTTATGTGTTTGAAGGAAGTGAGGTTAAAGTAGTAAGGGATGAAGTTACAACACTGTCTTGTTTCCTGTTGGTTTTACTATATCCAGAAAATTGTAGGTCAACACATTTCATGCAGCAGCAGTGAACAATAGAGGAGATAAACTGATGTGTGCATGTTAAGTCGCTTCACTCATGCCTGATTCTTTTTGACCCTATGGACTGTAGTTTGCAGGCTCCTCTGCCCATGGGATTCCCCAAGCAAGAATACTGGAGTGGGCTGCCATGCCCTCCTCCAGGGGATCTTTCTGACCCAGGGATCGAACCCACATCTCCTATGTCTCCTGCATTGGCAGGCAGGTTCACAAGCACATGAAAATATTGAATTCTTTAAAGATGAAAGATAGTTTAATTAATATTAATATGGGATACCAACCCCACTTATTAGATAATGGGTAAAATCTAACTAAATGAACTGAGAGTATGATTGCACACTAGTGTTTTGCCTTGATCCTGTAACCTCTTACAATTCTATGAAAAATTTAGAAATGGACATGAGCAGAAAAGCAGACAGTGTACACTTGACCTCACAGAGCCAGGAAAGCAGCCATCCTGAATTTTCCCATGTAGAATATTCTTAAGTATTTGCACTCTCATGGGATCACAGCAATGTTAAATTGCTTGGTTAACAAGGAGCTTTGGAAATTGAATCTCTAGGGTTCAAGACTGCAATCTATCTGTTACCATTTCTATCCACAGTCCTTTCCTTGGATATAAGCAGCACAGACTCCTACCATAGATGACCCTTCCTGCCCAGGAGCTGGTGACTCACTCAAACCCTTCTCTTCATAAGGACAGATCTTTGGTTTGGTATATCACAGATGTCAGACATCATTCCACTGCGATGCCGGCCAGGTAACCTAATGATCCTTAGTGAATGTTTGGAAATGAGGACTGGTGTTTGGGTACAAGTTTATCCTGAGAAAGCTGTAAAAAGAGTACATACCCCAGATGATTAGAACCAAGTCACTTTTCATAACTTATATCATCTTCGCACTTCTTTTGGTATTGTGCACCAATAATTAAGCATCTCTGATTTATGAATAACAATAAATATTTTTAAAAACCAACCAAGTGGTAACCTTTTCTAGAACTGTTTCTGCTCTGCTGTAATCAGCCTTGGATTTTTTAAAATTAATTAATTAACTTTTTTCTTTACATTATTGTGTTGGTTTTGCCATGCATTGACATGAATCCGCCATGGATATACATGGATTTTTTATTGTTACTCACTTAGTCATGTCTGACTCTGCAGCCCCATGGACTGCATCATGCCAGTTTCCTCCATCCTCCACTATCTCCTGAAGTTTGCTCAAATTCATATCTATTGAGTCAGTGATGCTATCTAACCATCCCATCCTCTGCCGCACTCTTCTTCTTTAGCCTTCAATCTTTCCCAGCATCAGGTTCTTTTCCAATGAGTCAGCTCTTTGCATCATGTGGCTGAAGCATTGGAGCTTCAGCATCAGTCCTTTCAGTGAATATTCAGGACTGATTTCCTTTAAGATTTTTTTTTAAATAACAGATAAATATACATGAAGAAGGCTTTCCTTCCTCTCCCAACTCCTTTAGTCTCTTTCCATTCCCAAGATGGTTTATGCTTCTTGTGATATTACTGCTGCTTCCCTAGTGACCACACATTTTATTGTCTTGTTCTTCAACAGATTCATCAATATCATGGAACCCAGAAACCAAACAGCTGTTTCTGAATTTCTTCTCATGAGACTGACAGAGGATGAAAAACTGAAGACCATCTTATTCAACCTGTTCCTGTCCATGTACCTGGTCACTGTCCTGGGAAACCTGCTCATCATCCTGGCTGTCATCTCTGACTCCCACCTCCACACCCCCATGTACTTCTTTCTCTCCCATCTGTCCTTTACAGACATTGGTTTAAGCACAACCATGATCCCAAAGATCCTAGTGAACATGCAAGCACAGAGTCAAAGCATCACTTACATGGGTTGCCTCACTCAGATCTGCTTTGTCCTGATTTTTGTTTGTTGGGAAAGTTTTCTCCTTGGAGCAATGGCCTATGACCGCTATGCGGCTATTTGTCACCCACTGAGGTACACAGTCATCATGAACCCCCACCTCTGTGTTATGCTGACTCTACTCTCCTTGTTCATTAGCATTGGGAATGCCCTGCTCCACACTCTGATGGTGCTGCCACTATCCTTCTGCAAGGACCTGGAAATCTCTCTCTTCTTCTGTGAAGTTGTTCAGGTCATCAAGCTTGCCTGCTCTGATACCCTCATTAATAATACTCTTCTTTATTTTGCAATTAGCCTATTAGGTGGCATTCCTGTTTCTGGAATCATTTTCTCTTATACTCAAATAGTCTCCTCTATTTTGAGAAAGTCATCAGTGGGTGGAAAGTATAAAACTTTTTCTACCTGTGGGTCTCACCTCTCAGTTGTGTTCTTATTCTATGGGACAGGTTTTGGAGTGTACATTTGTTCTGCAATTCCTGACTCTCCCAGGAAGACTTCAGTGGCTTCATTGATGTACACCGTGGTCACTCCCACTATGAACCCTTTCATCTACAGCCTCAGGAACAGGGATATGAAGGGAGCTTTGAGGAAACTCTTCAGTAGAGTGCCTTCTATTCTATGATTGTTCTCTGATGTTTGACATAAACTTTCCATTCTCTAATATAAGGTTTTGGTTAGAGCCAATAGAAGCTGAATCTGAGGCAGAGGTTCATGGTATAGTAATTTTGTGGGGAATGTTCCCAGCACAGAGGAAGTGGGAAAAGGTGGGTAGATCAAAGATATAATTTAAACAAGTCTGTGGTCATTCAGAAATAGATTCTGCCTGATTCCTTGGATGACCATGTAAATTGTACCCCAGAGTAAAGCCTATTTACAAGACATTGTGGTTGATCCTTCACACCTCAGTTCAGGAATCTTTAAGACCAGTCACTGGTAAATTAGACATATGTTAGGCAACATTAGCACTAATAACACTCCACTTCATCATCCATAAAATTTTACGATTAGATTATCTCATCAGTTTGAAATGATTGTGGGATATTTGGAATTGATCAGTGAGGAAAATTTTTCTTTCTAATAAAGAAATCATGGCTCTTAATATGCTCAAACAATAAAGACAATTATCTTTCATCACAAGGATCTCAGAGGCAGGAAATGTGCAGGAGCAGGAAATTAGAGATTCATTCATTCCTCCATGAAGAGGCTTCATGTTCGGCTGCTTCCTCTTATGGACTCAGATGGCTGAAATAGATGTAGGCATATCTAGACATGATTACTGGAGACAAATAAAACTGACTGTCCTTCAGTGAGTCCGTTGTTAATTGAAGTTCTATTTATAATAGATATTTCCATGGCATCACCCATAAGATATTACCTTCAATCTTATCACTGAGAAATGGATCATATGCCAGCTATTTAATCCAATTCCTGATATTGGGAATTGATTATTCTTGAGCCTTATGCTTGCCATTTGTAGTCTAATTACTGCTGGAAAGTTAATCTCTACAAGAACAATAAACACTTAGGATGATGCCTCAATAAAATTTAAGTCCTGTTATTTGTTTCATATGTTTCCTATGTCCTTTTATTTTTCCCATTGCTTCAGCAATTTGATTTTTTTTTAATTTTTACTTTTTATTGTGGACCACTTGTAAAGTCTACTGACTTTAAAATTCATTACAATATTGCTTCTGTTTTATGTTTTGATTTTTATGGCCATGATACATTTGGGATCTTAGCTCCCCAAGCAAGTATTGAATCCCCATCGCCCGCATTGGAAGGTGAAGTCTTAACCACTGGGCTGCCAGGGAAGTCTTTGATTTGGTGTCTTTTATTATTATATTTACCAGGTTTTCCCCCACTGGTTTGACTAATATAATAAAATAAATCATTGTTTTGTAGGCAGGGAAAATGTTTTTAATCTTCTGGCATCTTATTTGCTTTGAAACTTTTTCATTGGCTTATTCCTAAGAATATATCTGTTTTCACCTCTTTTCCTAGTCATCTTTTTTATTTTTAGTTTTTTTAAATTTTAAGTTATTTGTTTTTTAATTGAAGGATAATTGCTTTACAGAATTTTGTTGTTTTCTGTCAAACCTCAACATGAATCAGCCATGGGTTGATTCATATGTCCCTCCCTCTTGAATCTCCCTCTCATCTCCCTCCCCATCCCACCCCTCTAGGTTGATACAGAGCCCAGCAAGAGGATTCCTATTCACCTTACCACCAAGGAAATCCAATGCAAAGCATTTTAATGTGTCTTAATGAGGAAATTTATTCTATGGAGAAATATATTCTTTTGAAATGGAGATGCTGAGTGTAAGAGAGAGGGAAAAATGGGGGATTTGATAAGGACAAGGACATCACTTTTCCTATGAGCATAAAAAATCAGGGCCATAGTTAGAATTATCTCTATGAGGATGCAGGTGAAACAGTGGAGGTCTCAAAGGAGAGCTGAAGGAGTGAATGTGAAACCTTCTGTTCTGGTCCTCATTGGTGGTTGAGGCTTTGTTTTATTTTCAGCACCACACCTGGGAAACAGCTCCCTGGCTGACCGCAAGCAGCGTTTCCCCCACAGAACAGATGCAGAAATAGTTGGACCACTAGGACTTCCCCGGCGGTCCAACCGTTAAGAATCCACCTGCCAACGCAGGGGATATGGGTTCAATCCCAGGAAAATACCACATGCCAAGAGATAACTAAGCCGCTGCACCACACTTACTGAGTCCATGCCATAAGAAGCCACGCTCCACAACAACAGAAGCCACTGCAGTAAGAAGCCCGTGCACCGCAACTAGAGGGTAGCCCCCGCTCGCTGCAACTAGAGAAAGTCAACGTGCAACGGCGAAGACCCAGCACAGCCAAAAATGAATGAATAAAAGTGTGAAAATGTTAGTTACTCAGTCATGTCCAACTCCACGACCCCCATGGACTGTAGCCTGCCAGGCTCCTCCGGGCATGGGATTTCCAGGCAAGAATACTGGAGTGGGTTGCCATTTCCTTCTCCTGAGGATCTTCCCCACCCAGGGATTGAACCTGGATCTCCCCATTACAGGCAGACTGTTTACCATTTTTTAATATAAAAAGAAACAGATCATCTGAGACCTTTGTACTAACTAAGATTTCTCTGACCTCCAGCAAGAACTACTGACTTTGAACCATTGGGGAGACTTGTGGAAGACCTGTATTCATTTCTAAACCCATAACTCTATCTGATATTTTTCAAAAAGTATGCAACCTAGATGTCCATCAACAGATGAATGGATAAGAAAGCTGTGGTACATATACACAATGGAATATTACTCAGCCATTAAAAAGAATGCATTTGAATCAGTTCTAATGAGGTGGATGAAACTGAAGCCTATTATACATAGTGAAGTAACCCAGAAGGAAAAACAACAATACAGTATACTAACACATATATATGGAATTTAGAAAGATGGTAACGAGAACCCTGTATGCGAGACAGCAAAAGAAACGCAGATGTACAGAACAGTCTTGTGGACTCTGTGGAAGAGGGCAAGGGTGGGATGATATGGGACAACGACATTGAAACATGTTAATTATCATATGTGAAATCAATCGCCAGCCCAGGTTTGATGCTCATGGCTGGTGCACCGGGATGACCCAGAGAGAGGGAATCGGGAGGGAGGAGGGAGGGGGGTTCTGGAGGGGGAGCATATGTAAACCCATGGTGGTTTCATGTCAATGTATGGCAAAACCAACAAAATAAAGTAAAGAAAATTTTTTAAAAAGTATGACCCATTTTTATTTAAAAATTGAAAGAATTTTCACAGCAGGATCCTCTATGACCCACCTCCCAGAGTAATGGAAATAAAAGCAAAAATAAACAAATAGGACCTAATAAATTTAAAAGCTTTTGCACAACGAAGGAAACTATAAGCAAGGTGAAAAGACAGACTTTAGAATGGGAGAAAATAATAGCAAACAAAGCAACTGACAAAGAATTAATCTCAAAAATATACAAGCAGCTCCTGCAGCTCAATCCCAGAAAAACAAACGACCCAATCAAAAACTGGGCCAAAGAACTAAACAGACATTTCTCCAAAGAAGACATACAGATGGCTAACAATAACATGAAGAGGTGCTCAACATCACTCATTATCAGAGAAATGAAAGTCAAAACCACAATGAGGTACCACTTCACACTGGTCAGAATGGCTGCTATCAAAATGTCTACAAAAAATAAATGCTGGAGGGGTTGTGGAGAAAAGGGAACCCTCTTACACTGTTGGGGGGAATGCAAACTAATACAGCCACTATGGAGAACAGTGTGGAGATTCCTTAAAAAATTGGAAATAGAACTGCCATATGACCCAGCAATCCCATGACTGGGCATACACACCGAGGAAACCAGAATTGAAAGAGACACATGTACCCCAGTGTTCATCGCCGCATTGTTTACAATAGCCAGGACATGGAAGCAACCTAGATGTCCATCAGCAGATGAATGGGTAAGAAAGCTGTGGTACATATACACAATGGAATATCACTCAGCTATTAAAAAGAATGCATTTGAATCAGTTCTAATGAGGTGGATGAAACTGGAGCCTAT